>OX439485.1:102439227-102795921 GCA_949320155.1 Melangyna quadrimaculata | reverse complement strand
TATCAATTACCGCCTCCAGGGACGTGTCGTGTCGTTTTAGTGACACGACAACCGTAATAGGGGTGATTGTATAAACTGGGACAGAAAATGTTATTTTCTGCAGGTGACTTAATATAGTTAATGTTACAACTTTGATAAGACGGATCAATAAATGCATCAGGTAGTCAGTCATTGTAATCTCTATGAATAATAAATTTAAATAATTTGAATGATGCAGCTCACAGTTAGGAATACATATATTTAAACTAACTTCTTATATGATAATTAATCCTTTATATACCAGATTTTCCTCGTGAAGCAAAACTATATTTGCCATTCCATTGGAAAGATGAAATATATGAAAATAAAAATCCAAGCATAGCAAACCAATTAAATTAAAACTCTTAGAATGGTCCTTTTGGGTGATGCTAAAGCTACATTTCTTATTTATATTTTTCGAGAAAACAGAAATACCAAGAAAAAAATTACAGAATTGACAAAATAATGAATAAACTCGGACAGCAAATGTTATTTTCTGCAGGCGACTTAATATAGTTTGTTAGAACTTGGGTGTTGATAAGATAGATCAATAAATAGATCAGGAAGTCAGTCATCGTGATCTCAATGAATTAGAAATTTAAATAATTGAATGATTCAGTTCACAGTTAGGGACACATATATTTAAATTTGTTAAATGAAAAACATATACCATATACCAGATTTTCCTCGTGAAGCAAAACTTAGTTTACCATTCCTCTGGAAAGATGAAATAAAGAAAAAATTAAAATCCAAACTGAGCATACCGACCAAATCAAAACCCATTGAACGGATCTTTTGGGTGATGCGAAAGCTACATTTCTTATTTATATTTTTTTTGTGAATCAAAACAAATCCCAAGAAAATAATTACAGAATTTGCAACATTATGCATAAACTGGACAAAAAGTGTCAACAGTTAATGTTATTTTCTGTAGCCGAATTAATATAGTTAAGCTTTTCGTTGATAAGACATCAACATCAGGTAGTACATTGTATCAGGTAGTCAGTCATCGTAATCTCTATTTATTAGAAATTTAATTAATTGAATGATGCAGCTCTCAATTAGCAATTCAATCACCCCAATAACGAAATTCGTCTGTTAAATGTCATCTTTTTGGTGCAAAGCTTTTCAGAATTTACGAATAAACACGATTCGATGCTGGTATTTAAACTTAACAATATTATCATCAAAAGACATGGCGGAAGAAACAATTTGTGTTCTTTTTGACAGTTTTTTGATAATTATGTTATCAAGTTAATGATGAATATCTCAAAGAAAAAAAATACGTTTATACAAAACAATAATTAAATTTATTTAAGAGTAAACGATCCTACAGCTTCAGCTTTCATTTTATAATAATATTTATAAATTTTCTAATCACTTGATTGATAACATAAACTACTAACATGATAACAAAGTAATAGTGTTTCATATTGTTCGGTGATATATTTTGTTTCAACACTTCCTCCATATATACCATTTATAAAAAATAAATCGGGTGGCACAACGGCTCATGAAGAACCAGGGCCTAGTGACTAACAACTCGCAACCATTCCTGTGTGCGCCTATCGACAGGAATGGAAGGGACCTACAATTTTATGCCGAATCCGAACGGCTAGACGAGAAGCACTTGTTCGTGACAAGTGATACTCTTGGAGGATTTGTCAATTCCTTGCAACAGGCAGTAGCCCTGAAAAAAACTTTTTAGTTTTTAGGTGGACGAGGCTGGGAAGCGAACCCAGACCTCCAGCGTGACAGTTGAACGCACTAACCATTAAGCTACTGGCTACTACATAAATACCTACTGGCTACTACATAAATACCATTTGGTATGATCTAAAATCGGATTCGTTCGAGTGGTTTTGTCAGCAAATTGGCTAATTGTTCAGTGCCTGTGATATGCTCTAATCTTAAGTCACCTTCAAGAAAAAGCTCTCAAACATAAAAGTGACTAACTTCAATATGCTTCGTTCTTTTAAGAAACTCTGGGTTCTTTCCTAGTTTTACATCACTTGCACTTCAACATATAAAGTAGGTGAAACTTCTTTCTGTCTTGTTAGCTCTTATAACAGACGTTTAAGCCACATAGCTTCCTTAGCACCTATACTTGCAGCCATAATCTTAGCTTCAGTAGTTAATAAGGCCACGGTGCGTTGAAATTGACTCGTCCATGGTATACGCCCACCATTAAATAATGAGACTACTCCAGTAGTTGAACGTCTGGTTTTAACTTCACCTGCATAATCAGCATCACTATAAATTGCTATTTGTTCTTTGCTCTATTCTTGGTAACTTATGTCTGATTTGGTATGATAGGTTGCTGTGCCAAATACATCAAGCTCCCAACAGCTTCACGATATGGAACTTGATCCTTAACATCTCCAAATTTTGACTGTTCTTCCTCCCGACTATCAAGACTCGTTACTGGATTACAGTCATCCATTTTGAAACGTTCTAAATTTTTTTTTTATATTCTTTTGTCAAAATTTCAATGGTACCAAGAGATCCAATGGTAATTTTTAATTAATTTTTGAGTGCATGCAAACAATTTTGAGTTTCGAGTTCGTTGTTGCCAACAACTAATCCATCGTCGACATTAATCGATACATAAAGGAGTTTTCCATTATTATTATGATAAAATAGACATGGATCAAATGTAATATTCTTCAATCCTACTTTCTTCATGAAGCCTAGAAAGCGATGCAACAACGTGGAGCTTGTTTAAGTCCATACAAACTCCCTTTTAACTCTTTCAGTCACGCTTTTATACGTTATATGGCACACACTTAAAATAATTTGTTTGTGTTTTTTTTTTCTTAGTTATGAAGTAAAATAAATAATAGGGATAACAAAAATTTTGATTTCCACTTCCACGTGGCTGAAGAACCTAAAATAAATGAAAAAAATAAATCTTTATTGTATAACATTTCCGAAAAAAGGACCAAAAAGAATGATTTTTTTTTATAACTTATTGCTTATTAAAATTAATAAGTAAATGCCAAAACAATTTTGAAAAAACTTTTACTTTGTTTTTTTACAATATTATACAAAAAGCTTACAAAACAATGACCGCACCAAAAAGTTTGAATTCCAATCACGTGACAAAGAGCTAAGTTTTTTGTACCGGTCTTTCTAGTGGTTTATTAGTAGATTCTATACTTTCGCTCAAGGTTAAAATTGAATTCATAAGTAGTATGGGTAAAATTACGTAAAATAATAAAGAGGTGGTTCGTAAACTAACCACCATGACTGAAAGAGTTAATCGACATACTCGTCCAGTTCTACCTTGAAAACCTTCAGGCTTCTCCAAGTATACTTCCTCCTCAAGAGTACCGTTTAAAAATGCAGTTTTGACATCAAATTGTTCAATTTTCAGTCTTTTGGTTGCAGCTAATGCTAACAGCATGCGAACTGTATCGTAACGGGCTACAGGGCTAAATGTCTCATCGTAATCGATACCTTTTTGTTGAACATACCATTTTGCAACAAGTCTTGCTTTGTATCGCCAGTTTTCATCTTTTCCTGCATTTTTGATTCGAAAAACCCATAGATTTTGGACTACTCTTACATTTTCTTTTTGTTGATTTCCAATCGGGCTTTTTTGGTCACTTCTTTCTTTATGCAAATAAAAACTATTTCATAATTTTACCCTATGTTTCGTCGGATTTTCCCGACTTCTTCAGGGGTAGTTTTATTAAATCTGTTGAGTTATTAAAATTGTTTACATTGTGTATAGGTACTGTTTTAAGTTAACTTACATGAATAAACTTTTTTGTTACATTTAAGTTGAAAATAATGAATTTTCGGTATATAATTTTACCCTTTTAAATTTTTATTCCAAATGTCAGCTTTATGCTCCGTCAATCTCGTCTCAAGTGATCTCTTAGTTGTCCTCCTTTCCTAGACAAATTACTTCAGATACATCAGATCGCGTATATTCTTCAAAGTGCGAATAGTTCGGTGTAATAAAATGTGTCGAAGCTCCACTGTCACAATACCATTGATTGTGTCTTAATGAATTTCCCATTGTTGTATTCAACGATAATGCTATCAAAACATTATGTTTTTGAAATTTCTTGGTGTAGTTCTGTCCAGATTTATTTTGAGGCAATTCAGCAGCCCAATGTCCCTGTAGTAGCCCGTAGCGTAATGGTAAGTGCGTTCGACTGTCACGCTGGAGGTCTGGGATCGCTTCCCAGCTTCGTCCACCTAAAAAACTAAATAGTTTTTTTTTCAGGGCTACTACCTCTTGCAAAGAATTGACAAATCCTCCAAGAGTATCACTTGTCACGAATAAGTGCTTCTCGTACAGCCTTTCGGATTCGGCATAAAATTGTAGGTCCCTTCCATTCCTGTCGAAAGGAGCACACAGGAATGTTTGCGAGTTGTTAGTCACTAGGCCCTGGTTCTTCATGAGCCATTGTGCCACCCGATTTCTTTTTTTTTTTTAATGTCCCTGTTCTTTGCACTTGTTGCATGGAAATTTGAACTTTGCACGGTCCAGTTTACTTGACTTTCTGGTTGCTTCATCTTCTTGAAAGTTCCTCTTGCAACGGAAGCAGCGCTATGACTAAAATTGATCGAGCTTTGTTTGGTCTTTCTTGTCTCAATGCACAATTTTTCAATTAACAAGTTCAGAGTCTGCTTTTCTGCAGGAAACGTATCCCACAAATCTCTGAAATTCTCAAATTCCTTGCCAAGTGTTAGCATGATTCTGCCATTAAGAATTCTTTCCGAGAGAGTATTCTCCTTATGCTTGGCTAATTTATGGTTGAGGTCTACAAATAGCTTTTGCAGTTTCGCAATGTGTGCACTGATATCTTCCTTTCTTGCTTGAAAGAATCTATTAACATAATCTTTGGATGCTGATTCTTTGGAAACGAGGGCATAGTTTATCCCAAATGTCCTTGGAATATTCGCATTTTAACACTAGTTCAGCATTCGATGAACTTAATGATGCAGCTATTAACCCAGCAGCTTTTGCATCTTCTTTCAACCATTCGTTATTTTTCTTTTGTTCATCAGCTGAAGATGTTGGTGTAAGTACAGGACATAAAATCTCTCCACTGACAAATTTCTTGAGATCATACGCACAGAAAAGCATACTTATTTGACAATTCCATTTCCACAGAGACCTTATATTCATTAGACGACATTTTTTATTGCAGTTCACACGAGACTGAGCGCATAACCTGATGAAACTGATAAACTATTAACATGATAACAAAGTAATTAATGCCCTCATTATGAATAGCGAATCGAAATTTGCGAATTCGCTAATTTCGTATTAAGAATAGCGATTCGCTTAAGTTAAGTTCGCTTTAAATGTCAAAACGTTAGCGAATTTAACAAGCGAACTTTCGCTTATCTGTTCGCTAAAAGAGCCAAAACTTATCGAACGAAAATTGATAACAATTAAAAGTTAAAGACGTTTAAATTTTTTGTTATTGTTTATTTAAAGACAAATTTTAAAAATAAATGAATAAATGAATATGATATGATCGATTTCCAAATTTGTAGGTCTTCCGCGTTGAATAAATGGTCGATATGTAAGGCAAGTACTGAGCAAAAAAAAAATTTAATTGGCTTTCTCACTTTTCTGAACTAAAAACCATTCGATTTGAGGAAAGGGCAAGGAATCTCTAATTTTATAAGAATAATCATTGTATATGAACTATAGTAATATCATAAGAAGCGCCGACTACTGAGTCACGTAGTGTCGAAATCCACCAACTTCTCTCAACACTTTTTGTTGAGGAAACAAATTTGAAAGTCGAGATCTAACTCCCTTACAATATAACAAGACTTACTCTTTCTAAAAATTAATGTCTACGCTGTCAAAATCATAGCACATGTTGCAAACACGTGCGCCACCAGCCGTACAAATCCCGCGAAAATAAAAACTACTCCATTTCTCATGGGCCTCATCACGTAAAACAAAAACGATAGGACGATATCGTTTTCAATATTGCTATCTCTATCCCTTTAGTAGAGAAAAATAAAGACAGCTATCTCCAAAACGATATCGTTCGATCGTTTTTGTTTTACGTAATGAGACACCTAGTTTTCATTTACAATGGAATAATGAACATGAATTTGGAAATGTTATTTTGCAAAGTAGAAACAGAAATGCGAAGATAGAAAATAAACTTTGAATAAAGAAAGAAATACCTACGAACCGGAATTAGCCCAGGCAAATTGTACTTTTTCTGCCAAAAAAAATCCAAGTGAAAGTTTTTAAACACAATTGTCTTTATTTTGGCATAAGGAATACTGTCGCGAAAGTCCGTTACCAAATCCAAGGTTCTATGTCAAAAATATCAGTTTTTCGCATAAAACTCGGAAACGGTAAATGCTATCGAAAAGTGTTTCATGCAAAACTTGTAGATTATGTCATCCGCAAAAAAAAGCTATGAACATTTTTTCTTACGACCCACCGTTAAGAAGTTATCGACGTTTCAAAAAACGTAAAATGTCGAAAATGGTCGTTTTTCACAAATAAATCCTAAACGGTTCAAATTTTTGAAAACATCTGAATAGAAAGTTTCTACATTATGTGAATCCCTTCAAGAAAACATTATTATTTTTTTCTTAAAAACAACCATTTTAAAGATATCCTTTTTTTAAAGGTTTGACAAAAAGTTCAAGTTTCAGTTTTTTTTTTTCAATTTTTTTTTGAAAATTTTTAGTACTTTTTATTTAATTATTACAACTTTTATTTTAACTTCACACTTCTATTATTTTTTTCCTAGTGGTTGTACGTTAGGAAATGAAAATTATGAAATGAAATTAATTTTTAACCGGTTCATATTTCGCTCTCACATTTGGGTACTTATCTCTCCTTATGAATTTCCTCGCTGTCACTTTTATATAGAAATTTCATTTCCACTTCAATTGAGTACTAGGCTTAAATGACGAACTTTACGCAAAATATTTTATACCTATTTTGCAGACTTTAATATTCCCTACAGGAAACATTTTCACACTATTTTGCGTATAAGGCATCAGTTGCAAGATATTGCGACTTCAAAAATGGTCAAATTTCGAAAATATAGTTTTGCATACATTTTATTACAAAATCCAGTTTATTCGTAGTTGTCCATTTTTGAAGTCGCAATATCTTGCAACTGATGCCTTATACGCCAAAAAGTGTGATAATGTTTCTTCTAGGGAATATTAAAGCCTGCAAAATAGGTATAAAATATTTTCAGAAAAAATCGGCATTTAAGAGTAGAGCCAAAAACCGGTATTTTAGACTTTTGGTATTTTTATTTAAATAATGATGTCATACAAATTATGGCTTCTAGAAACAAAACTTTTTATGCATGCATATATTATATTATATAACAACATAACATAACATTTTGGGAATATAATTTTTCGATTTAGCTTACGGTTTAAAAGATATTTGCGAAAAAACGGTTTTTTTGATAGTTGACACTATTGAAGTCACAATATCTTGAGAGTTATAACTCGTATGGAAAAAAGTTTCATATATTTTTGAAGAGAATAGTATGACCTTTTAAACTGATCGTAAGATTTATTTCGACAACTTGTGCTTTTAAGAGTAAAAATTTAAAAAACAACTGAAATTTGAACTTTTTGTCATACAAAATTATATCTTTAAAACGGTTGCTAGGGATTGTAGGGATTCACGTAATGTACAAACTTTGTATTCAGATGTTTTCAAAAATTTGAACCATTTAGGAATTATTTGTGAAAAACGACCATTTTCAACATTTTACGTTTTTTGAAATGTCGATATTTTCTTAACGGTGGGTCGTAAGAAAAAAATGTTGTAGCTTTTATTTGATGACATAATCTACAAGTTTAGCATGAAACACTTTTTGATAGCATTTACCGTTTCCCAGTTTTATGCGAAAAACTAATATTTTCGACATTTAACCTTAGATAACTATTGACGCGCACACGATTTGGTAATGGACTTTTGCGACAGTAATTCTGATGCCAAAATAAAGACAATTACATTTAAAAACCTTCACTTGGATTTTCTTGTACATTTTGCCTGGGCTAGAATAGATAATGTCCGCAGTTGCAAAATGCAAATAACCGGGGAGCTGAAATGAATTAGAATTATCGTGCTGTAGGTATTCTTCGTAACTAATTAACCACATCGTTCTGGAAACATTTTGGGACAATACATTTTATTTTGCATTCTTCACTGTACACACACATTAAGGGTATTCATGCAACGTCGGATACTGTCCGACGTCGTAAAATCGTAAAGTTTTCGACACACGATTCATAAACGCCCCTTTATCTAATTGTATTATGATGCGGTGAACAAATTCGGCGGACTTAATAATAATAATATGTTGTTTAAGCGTTTGAAAAAAATAATTAAAAATTCTCTGTGTTACTGAAATATTTGTTATTGTCAAATTTTGATACTTAAAATGTCAATACTTTAATAAAAAGTTTTCCACGTTTACTATACTTTTATTTACGACCTTTACAACACAAATTCGTGTCGGAAAGTTTACGATTTATCGTAAAAAAAAATCATACAAATTGTGACAGTTCGTTTTCGACGTCGTAAACTTATCGACGTTTACAACGTTTACGATAATTTTCCGACGTTCCATGAATACCCCTATTATACAAGTACCAAATAATTAAATTATTTTGAATGTATTGAAAAGTTTAGCCAGCCATTATATAAAAAATAAATTCTAAATGATACACTCCATTCGAATATTATTTTGATTTTTTTAACAAATACCTAATCACAATTCACAAGCAGGAATAAAAAGTCAAGCCATTTGATGTTAAACATGAGTAAATTCATATGAAAAATTTTGGCAGCAATGATTTCTGAAGGGCATCCGGAAACTCGCTAACGATAATACCGTGACAAGTGAAATTCTCTAAACGTTCGACTTTAAGCGAACTTTAGATTCGAATATATTGTAAGAAAACCTTATTTCTTTATAATTTCAGACAAAATTCCTTGCATATTTTCGCGTAAGGCATGGAATATTGATAGTGGTGTACTCTATCAGATTTCCTTAATATTTAGAACATTATGACCAAAATGTTTTTTTTTTTTTTACTTTAACCATCTTTTGATGTCTCCCCACAAATTTTCGATAGAATTAGGCCCGAGCTTTGGACGGTCTAATATAAAAAATGACTTCTTGAATACGCAAACACCTTTTAAGCAATCCGTTGAGGACTTTTTGGATCATTATCGTCCTTAAAAACAAATTGTATGGGCATGATTTCAAATGAATAAGACTCCATAACATGTTCTCCAATGTCCTTATATATTTTCTTTTTTTATTGAAATCACGCATTCTGAGAATTCAACTTGTTATCTTATGTTTGGCTTTGAAATTAAATATATTTAAATATAACATTGAATTCGGAATAGTGTATTTTAATTTTTTGTACAAAACGCTAAGCTTAAGAAAATTTAAAAATCCTTGAATCTGCGAGTTAAAAGAAAATTATTGCAAAGTTCTTCAACGCTTGTGTTTTTTTGTGTTTATTTTTTTGGTCGATTCAATCACAAGTTCTTTTGTATACGAGTCCCGGGACCATTTAAGACCGCAGTGATACTTTCTCAAAGTAGCAATGTGTGGGATTTGTATTCAAGCGCATTGAGTGCTCCTATGTCTATCCCTTCATTTCCCTTATAAATTCAATGAGCGAATAAAATTGTTGCTGGTTCGTGTGTTGCTGATTGGACTCCCACACGTTTGTTCAAAGAAATTGTTGTTTATTTTTTTAGTTTGTTTTAATAAAAAAAAAATAGTTAAACTCACATTTTTATTTATTTAAGGTAATGAAAATAACAAAATACTACTTTCGACCGTGTCGATACACCAATCCGCCAGAAAAAAAACTATCGGAAATTCACGCGTTAAAAATTGAAATGTCTTCGCTTTCGATTTCAAAAATAGGGCGAATGTAAAACGACAGCGACGAAATCGAAAGCAGTAATACCAAATCTCTTTTTCGCCACCTAAAACGATTTGCTTTGTATTCCCTAATCAGGCCCCTGTACTCTGTACCGTCTTAAGAGTGTATTTTTGATTCAATTTCTTGTTCTAAGGGCTTCTAACATAAAATTTACTTTCTGATCTGCAACCAAATGCAAATCCTTTGGGACCTTTGGGTGTTGCTAAAGCTGCATTTTTTATTTATATATTTTTTGTGAATGAAAGCAAAGCAGCAAAAATTACAGAATTGGCAAAATAATGCATACATTTAACGTAAATTTATAAACGCACCATTTTTATATGTAGTTTTCATTATTGCAAACTTCGCAAAAAAATTAAGAATAAGATATTTGACTTTATGAATTTACACTAATTGTT
This sequence comes from Melangyna quadrimaculata, assembly GCA_949320155.1. NCBI lineage: Eukaryota > Metazoa > Arthropoda > Insecta > Diptera > Syrphidae > Melangyna > Melangyna quadrimaculata. The sequence continues at coordinate 102,785,560 of OX439485.1, read as the reverse complement.
TATATCGCAAGGTTATCATAATATCCAATAGCTTTATAAGGCCAAAAATGATAAGCAGTTCACATGTTAAAAATGGGCGAACAATACAGGTTAAAGATGCGACTCCAACTTTTATTTATTAATTTGAATAACTTGCCAACGTGACCGTTCTTGATATATGTAAATATAAACCTTGACTTACAATTTTTTGTTTTGACATTTACAGATAATTAAAAAAAAAAAAAAAAAAGTTTATACACACATACATTCGTAGACAAAAATTCCCCTTTTTCAGAAATCAAGTGCAGACATTTACAAAATCAATTAATTCAGATTTTGCGAAAGTTTTATTACCTTTATTAAATTTCAATATTTTATATACTTCCAGACGTTGATGAGGCCTCCAAGAAGGAAATCAAAGACATTTTGATTCAATACGACAGAACGCTATTAGTTGGTGACCCACGTCGTTGTGAACCTAAAAAATTCGGAGGTCCAGGAGCCCGTGCCCGCTACCAAAAATCATACCGTTAAGAACTCATCTTATACAAATATGGTTTTTATTTTTTTGTTAGCCCTATTTAACGGTTATTAAAAGAATTAAGTAAACAAACAAAGTTGTGTTATGATTTTTTCATCAGTTTTCATATACATTTTGTTAAAACTCGTGTTTAAGAAATATTTCATGCAAAACTCACTCTTAAAACATAAGCCCAATTCAAAATGACCATTCCATGGAAACTGTTTCCCCTGTCTATTGTTTTAAGCGCAGTTTCTTTTTCTCTTACTGTAAACAGGGGCTGAGTTCATAATTGTAAAATATTTTTGTTTGTTCTGTTCATTTCAATCAGTATAATCATTGTATACTTTTATAAACGGTGTTTATACCCAAGTTTGTATACTGCAATGATACTGGAGTGGAATCGGCAAAGCTGATAGTTGATTATCGATTGTGTTGATTGTCGTTTTGAGGATTGCTCTCTATCTTTGTCAATATACATTTGTGATAGAGACAGCTATTTTCAAAACGACAAACAACTTAATTGGAAATCAACTATCAGCTTACCCGATTCCACTCTTGTATAAATGTTGTGTTCATTCAAATCAAGCATCGTCGCGGACGAAATACCGATATTCTTTTACTGTTATGAACTCAGCCTTATTCACAGTCTTGCTTGTTTACTTTTCAGTAGAAATACAACAATGAACGCTATACTGGTAATGTTTTTTATGAACTCAGCCAAACTTCGAATAGGGAAAAAATGAGGTGCGTCGAGCTGGGAACACCATAACCGAATTTTGAAAATCTAATGATGCAGGAATTAGGGACTAATTTCGTGCTACAATCCCCATTGAGCACTAAAATTCCTCCACCCCCAAACTGGTGGTGTTCCCAGCTTGACGTCAAGCTGGGAACACCACAACGGAAATTCAAAAATCTAATGATGCATGAATAAAGAGCTATTTTGGGGCTAATTTAGTGCTCCTATATTAAATTTAGGGCTCCATGATTTGATCTTGAAATTTAATGTCAAAGTTGCAAAAAGTGGAGACTACACTCAGTCATAAAAATGTGATTTTTTAATTTAGATTTCTGGTTTAAGTATTGAATAGAATACAGCGCCATCTTTCTTAATTTCAACATCTCATTGAACACAAAAAAGTGTACACATCAACAAACGCATTTGAATAAAAATACAAAAATGGCAATAAGTGTATGATGTCTCCAACATTAGTAAATGGACGGATAGAATGCGAAGGGTGGTAGTTGGTGGAAAATATAAAATGCAGCTATTTAAGATTTTTCCACTTGATTGTTCTATAAATACCACAAGGTTTCTGCACGGTTAGATTTTTGAATTTGAGTTGCGGTAGACCGAGCTTTAAAAGAAGTGACTTGAGGAAAATCGGTTTTTGACCTGTAAAAACCGAACATGTGGGAGTAGAAAAAAAAACTTGTTGTTTTTTCAAATAATCTTATTCTACGTCGATTAGAATTTTATCTTTTTCTTTAAGGCTGAGTTTAGAAAGTCTCCACTTTTTGTAACTTTGACATTAAATTTTTGATTTTCCGTTGTGGTGTTCCCAGCTTGACGTCAATCTGGGAACACCACAAGTTTTGGGGTAAAGGTATTTTGGTGCTCACTGGCGATTAGAGCACTAAAATTAGCCCCTAATTCTTGCAACATCACGCCTGTTCTGTATTCCGATTGTTTGTAACACCTTTTCGTTTTCAAACTGTGGGTGTTTTGAAATACTTTCCTTTTTCAATACTTGCCGAATGATGTTTTGTTTTTCGATCGAATTGAAAGTTGATTTGACATTTAGAATTTTTTTAATAATTTTAATTTTGCATGCCCGGATTGATATTGTGAATTTAAAATTGTGACAATCTTTATTTTCCAACATTATAAACCAAAAATCGAAGGTTGACGGTGGAGGGATTTTAGTGCTCAATGGGGATTGGAGCACTAAATTAGCCCCTAATTCCTGCATCATTAGATTTTCAAAATTCCGTTGTGGTGTTCCCAGCTTGACGCACCTCACTTATTGTACTGTCTTCACTTATAGACCAAGAGCCCACAGCAAATTTTGGGAGTGGATTGATAACCAAAATATGAGTATGAGGTGTGTAGGCGCATATATCGCGGTATATAAAAACCACCGTCTGGCAGGTTTCTTTTTCAGCCTTTGGCGGGGTTGGGGGTTTGAAAATAGCTATTTTCAAATTTATTATGTCAGGTATTACCACTTCAATAAATTTAAAAAATACCGTGATGCTCTGTCAATTTCTTTAAGTCAAAACGTCATTGGCAATCCGACTTAAATATAAGCTTTTTAAGAGGATCTTTTCGTCTTTTTCTTGGAGAATTATAAAACACAAAAATCAACAAAACAAAGTCTCCAAAAGAAATCGATTAAGGTTAGCTTTAAAACCTAATATCTTGAGTTCTATTGGTCTTCAACGCTTGTGTTTTTTTGTGTTTATTTTTTTGGTCGATTCAATCACAAGTTCTTTTGTATACGAGTCCCGGGACCATTTAAGACCGCAGTGATACTTTCTCAAAGTAGCGATGTGTGGGATTTGTATTCAAGCGCATTGAGTGTTCCTTTTTGTCTATCCCTTCATTTCCCTTATAAATTCAATGAGCGAATAAAATTGTTGCTGGTGCGTGTGTTACTGATTGGACTCCCACACGTTTGTTCAAAGAAAATATTGTTTATTTTGTTTAGTTTGTTTTAATAAACAAAAAATAGTTAAACTCGCATTTTTATTTATTTACGGTAATGAAAATAACCGTGTCGATACACCAATCCGCCAGAAAAAACTATCGGAAATTCACGCGTTAAAAATTGAAATTTCTTCGCTTTAGATTTGAAAACTAGGGCGAATGTAAAACGACAGCGACGAAATCGAAAGCAGTAATACCAAATCGCTTTTTCGCCACCTAAAACGATTCGCTTTGTATTCCCTAATAAGGCCCCTATACACTGTACCGTCTTAAGAGTATATTTTTGATTCAATTTCTTGTTCTAAGGGCTTCTAACATCAAATTTACTTACTGATCTGCAAAATAAGAAATCCTCAGAACAAGAAACTTGACGCACTTCTCAACCTCAACGGATTTCCCAAACAAAAGTTATTCATTTTAAAATTTTATAAAAATATCGTTCTTAATTAGGCCGCCACCACTGTATCTTGTTTCAACACTTAAATTATCAAAAGATTTGCACCAAAAAAGATGACATTGTATCATTAAGGAAACCAAAAGCCCACAATACGATTCAATAATACGACTTTCGTAATTGGGGTGAAATATTTAAACTTTTTGCATGATAAACAATACTTTATAAACCAGATTTTCCTCGTGAAGCAAAACTATATTTGACACTCCTCTGGAAAGTTGAAATAAGGGAAAATTAAAATCCAAGCTGAGCATACCAACCAAATGCAAATTCTTTGGGACCTTTGGGTGATGCTACGGCTACATTTTTTATTTATATATTTTTTGTGAATGAAAGCAGAAAAAATTACAGAATTGGCAAAATAATGCATAAATTTAACGTAAATTTATAAACGCACCATTTTGTATGTAGTTTTCATTATTGCAAACTTCGCAAAAAAATTAAGAATAAGATATTTGTCTTTATGAATTTACACTAATTGTTTATATCGCAAGGTTATCATAATATCCAATAGCTTTATAAGGACAAAAATGATAAGCAGTTCACATGTTAAAAATGGGCGAACAATACAGGTTAAAGATGCGACTCCAACTTTTATTTATTAATTTGAATAACTTGCCAACGTGACCGTTCTTGATATATGTAAATATAAACCTTGACTTACAATTTTTTGTTTTGACATTTACAGATAATTAAAAAAAAAAAATAAAAAAAAGTTTATACATACATTCGTAGACAAAAATTCCCCTTTTTCAGAAATCAAGTGCAGACATTTACAAAATCAATTAATTCAGATTTTGCGAAAGTTTTATTACCTTTATTAAATTTCAATATTTTATATACTTCCAGACGTTGATGAGGCCTCCAAGAAGGAAATCAAAGACATTTTGATTCAATACGACAGAACGCTATTAGTTGGTGACCCACGTCGTTGTGAACCTAAAAAATTCGGAGGTCCAGGAGCCCGTGCCCGCTACCAAAAATCATACCGTTAAGAACTCATCTTATACAAATATGGTTTTTATTTGTTTGTTAGCCCTATTTAACGGTTATTAAAAGAATTAAGTAAACAAACAAAGTTGTGTTATGATTTTTTCATCAGTTTTCATATACATTTTGTTAAAACTCGTATTTAAGAAATATTTCATGCAAAACTCACTCTTAAAACATAAGCCCAATTCAAAATGACCATTCCATGGAAACTGTTTCCCCTGTCTATTGTTTTAAGCGCAGTTTCTTTTTCTCTTACTGTAAACAGGGGCTGAGTTCATAATTGTAAAATACAAATACGACAAACAACATAATTGATAATCAACTATCAGCTTACCCGATTCCACTCTTGTATAAATGTTGTGTTCATTCAAATCTTAAGCATCGTCGCGGACGAAATAACGATATTCTTTTACTGTTATGAACTCAGCCTTATTCACAGTCTTGCTTGTTTACTTTTCAGTAGAAATACAACAATGAACGCTATACTGGTAATGTTTTTTATGAACTCAGCCAAACTTCGAATAGGGAAAAAATGAGGTGCGTCGAGCTGGGAACACCACAACCGAATTTTGAAAATCTAATGATGCAGGAATTAGGGACTAATTTCGTGCTACAATCCCCATTGAGCACTAAAATTCCTCCACCCCCAAACTGGTGGTGTTCCCAGCTTGACGTCAAGCTGGGAACACCACAACGGAAATTCAAAAATCTAATGATGCATGAATAAAGAGCTATTTTGGGGCTAATTTAGTGCTCCTATATTAAATTTAGGGCTCCATGATTTGATCTTGAAATTTAATGTCAAAGTTGCAAAAAGTGGAGACTACACTCAGTCATAAAAATGTGATTTTTTAATTTAGATTTCTGGTTTAAGTATTGAATAGAATACAGCGCCATCTTTTTTAATTTCAACATCTCATTGAACACAAAAAAGTGTACACATCAACAAACGCATTTGAATAAAAATACAAAAATGGCAATAAGTGTATGATGTCTCCAACATTAGTAAATGGACGGATAGAATGCGAAGGGTGGTAGTTGGTGGAAAATATAAAATGCAGCTATTTAAGATTTTTCCACTTGATTGTTCTATAAATACCACAAGGTTTCTGCACGGTTAGATTTTTGAATTTGAGTTGCGGTAGACCGAGCTTTAAAAGAAGTGACTTGAGGAAAATCGGTTTTTGACCTGTAAAAACCGAACATGTGGGAGTAGAAAAAAAAACTTGTTGTTTTTTCAAATAATCTTATTCTACGTCGATTAGAATTTTATCTTTTTCTTTAAGGCTGAGTTTAGAAAGTCTCCACTTTTTGTAACTTTGACATTAAATTTTTGATTTTCCGTTGTGGTGTTCCCAGCTTGACGTCAATCTGGGAACACCACAAGTTTTGGGGTAAAGGTATTTTGGTGCTCACTGGCGATTAGAGCACTAAAATTAGCCCCTAATTCTTGCAACATCACGCCTGTTCTGTATTCCGATTGTTTGTAACACCTTTTCGTTTTCAAACTGTGGGTGTTTTGAAATACTTTCCTTTTTCAATACTTGCCGAATGATGTTTTGTTTTTCGATCGAATTGAAAGTTGATTTGACATTTAGAATTTTTTTAATAATTTTAATTTTGCATGCCCGGATTGATAGATGTTCAAAAGGGTAGTTATGTGCATTCAAGAGGACACAAGCGTCCACAGGTTTTTCTCAAAATCCACCTCTGTCTACCAACTCCTACTCTCACCTCCACGTGGTGAACATCGGGTGTCTAGTACCTCAGCTGGAGACGGGGTTTAAATCCCCGTGGAAAGCTGTTGGGGACAGCCAACGAGAGAGGGGGGGGGAGGAGTGTTCCCACTAAGGCACTTCTCCTTTCATCGAGGCGGCAGCGGACGAATTCTCTAGATGGAATCAACGGTGGCGTCTACAGTTCCAGTTAGGTTGAACTACTTAGTGAACACCTTATATGGGCTACTACGACATATTTGTAGCTCAGGCCTATAAGGAGCGGTTTATCCGGCTCCCTACCCTTGGAGTTATACGAAGGGTCTGGTCCTCCGGGTCGGGGGTTGTGCGTCGGGGTAACTTCCCTACCACGTAAAAAAAAGTTGTTCCGAAACAACAACAAGCCTCGGATATGGATGATTTTAAAGTTGACGACCCCAGCAAACGAAACAAGGACAATGAATTTCGGATCTGCACGTGGAACGTCCTGTCCTTATACAGAACACGTGCAGCCGAACAATTAGTGGAGAACCTGGACAGGCTAAAGGCTGACGTAACAGCCAACCAGGAAGTGCGATGGGATGGAGAGGGCGTACGGAGACTGAAAACGTGTGACATCTACTACGGCGGGTGCTTGAAGGAACCGGGTCAGCGGCTCTTGGGTTGTGGTTTTGTGATAAGGGGAAGACTTAGGCAAGAAGTCTTGGGCTTCCGAAGTGTAAGCGAGCGCCTGGTCACAATCCGCATCAAAGGCAAATTTAAGAACATTTCGCTGATTTGTGTTCACGCCCCCCATGAAAGGAGAGAAGACTCAACCAAAGAAGCATTCTACGATCTCTTGGAGACAACGTATGATATGTGCCCGAAGTACGACGTGAAGATCATTCTTGGTGACTTCAACGCAAGATTCGGAAAGGAGGGCATCTTTGGTTCGATAGTCGGAGGACACAGCCTACACGACGAAACTTCCGGCAACGGACACAGGCTGGCAGACTTTGCGGCGGGGCGAAATGTCATCATCTCAAGCACCTACTTCCCACACCTCAATATACACAAGGGGACTTGGCGGTCGCGTGATCAAGTAACCGTCAACCAAATCGACCACGTTGCGATAGACGCGAGACATGCTTCCAGTATCTTGGACGTCCGAACGTTCCGAGGGGCCAACATTGACTCGGATCACTACCTGGTGGTAGCTAGACTACGTATGCGGATATCCATGACGCGACAACGCAGAGCAGATGCTGTGAAAAGATTCGATGTCGAGAAGCTTAAATCGCAAGAGACTGCCAGAACTTTTGCAGACCACGTAACTCTTAATCTCTCAGGAGGTCCGCTACCAGCATCAAGTGCAGAGGACCAGTGGGAACACTGTCAACAAGCCATTAGAAGTGCCGCCTCTGATGTGCTGGGTTTCACTAGGCGAATACAACGAAACCCCTGGTTCGATGAGGAGTGCCGGCTAGCGCATGCAGCTAAGGACGAGGCCTACCAGGCAATGCTGCAGACTCGAACAAGAGCTGCTGAGAGAGTGGCCCGGGAGCTCTACGGGCTGAAACGAAAAGAGGAACGCCGACTTCTCAGGAGGAAAAAGAGAGAGCACGAGAAGCGGGCGATAGAGTCTATTGAGGGTTGTAGCGGTAGGGGAGATGTTCGAAAATTTTATCAGAGGGTGAAGCGATCCACCCAAGGATTCAAGGCTAGAACGGAAGCCTGCCGAGATGAGAGTGGGAATATGGTAGTAGACACACAGTCAGTGCTGAGGATCTGGAAAGAACACTTCTCTAGACTGCTTAATGGCGAAGACAGCCAAGATGCCGCTAATAGGCAGAACGCTCCATTCAACTTGGACGATGATGGCCAAGAGTTCCGTCCACCCGACCTAACCGAAGTTCGGCTGGCGATATCCAAACTTAAGTCGTACAAGGCTGCAGGTGCGGATGGCTTACAAGCCGAACTATTTAAATCAGCGGGAGATGAATTGGCTAGGAGCATACACCAGCTCATCTGCAAAATTTGGTCGGAGGAAAGTATGCCCGATGAATGGAACCTCGGTATAGTGTGCCCCATCCATAAAAAGGGAGATGTTCTGAAATGTACCAACTACAGAGGAATTAGTCTCCTAAACGTCGCTTATAAAATCTTGTCGGCCATCCTGTGTGACCGCTTAAAACCTTTTGTCAACGATCTGATCGGCCCTTATCAGTGCGGTTTTAGGCCAGGCAAGTCAACCGTCGATCAAATGTTCACACTCCGACAGATTTTAGAAAAATCCCGGGAATTCCAGATCGATACACACCACCTTTTTATCGATTTTAAAGTCGCGTATGATAGCGTGAAAAGGGACGAATTATACAGAGCCATGTCGAGTCTCGACAGCCATGTCGACGGCATTTAAGTAGTAAGGCCCTCTCTCAGAGAACCAAGGAGACTTTATACAAAACCCTAATCATCCCGGTCCTGCTTTATGGGTCAGAAGCATGGACACTGAAAGATTCGGATAAAAATCTGCTAGGGTGCTTTGAGAGGAAGATTCGAAGGAGTATGGAGGAGAAGATTCAACGACGAGCTATACGGGCTATACAGCGACGTTGACCTGGTCAAAAAGCTGAAAATACAGCGGCTTAGATGGCTGGGGCACGTGGAGCGTATGGACAGCAACGCACCTGCCCGACGAGTCTTCGAATCCAACCCCGATGGGGTACGCAGCAGAGGAAGAACCCGTAACAGGTGGCGCAATCAAGTGAATGACGACATCAAAGCACTCGGTGTGCGCAACTGGAAGCGGCTAGCTAGGGACAGAGCTGGCTGGAGGGGCTTGTTAGTTGAGGCCGAAGCCCATCCTGGGCTGTGAGCGCCATCAAAAGTAAAGTAAGTAAGTATGCCCGGATTGATATTGTGAATTTAAAATTGTGACAATCTTTATTTTCCAACATTATAAACCAAAAATCGAAGGTTGACGGTGGAGGGATTTTAGTGCTCAATGGGGATTGGAGCACTAAATTAGCCCCTAATTCCTGCATCATTAGATTTTCAAAATTCCGTTGTGGTGTTCCCAGCTTGACGCACCTCACTTATTGTACTGTCTTCACTTATAGACCAAGAGCCCACAGCAAATTTTGGGAGTGGATTGATAACCAAAATATGAGTACGAGGTGTGTAGGCGCATATATCGCGGTATATAAAAACCACCGTCTGGCAGGTTTCTTTTTCAGCCTTTGGCGGGGTTGGGGGTTTGAAAATAGCTATTTTCAAATTTATTATGTCAGGTATTACCACTTCAATAAATTTAAAGAATACCGTGATGCTCTGTCAATTTCTTTAAGTCAAAACGTCATTGGCAATCCGACTTAAAATATAAGCTTTTTAAGAGGATCTTTTCGTCTTTTTCTTGGAGAATTATAAAACACAAAAATCAACAAAACAAAGTCTCCAAAAGAAATCGATTAAGGTTCGCTTTAAAACCTAATATCTTGAGTTCTATTGGTCTTCAACGCTTGTGTTTTTTTGTGTTTATTTTTTTGGTCGATTCAATCACAAGTTCTTTTGTATACGAGTCCCGGGACCATTTAAGACCGCAGTGATACTTTCTCAAAGTAGCGATGTGTGGGATTTGTATTCAAGCGCATTGAGTGTTCCTTTTTGTCTATCCCTTCATTTCCCTTATAAATTCAATGAGCGAATAAAATTGTTGCTGGTGCGTGTGTTACTGATTGGACTCCCACACGTTTGTTCAAAGAAAATATTGTTTATTTTGTTTAGTGTGTTTTAATAAACAAAAAATAGTTAAACTAGCATTTTTATTTATTTACGGTAATGAAAATAACCGTGTCGATACACCAATCCGCCAGAAAAAACTATCGGAAATTCACGCGTTAAAAATTTAAATTTCTTCGCTTTAGATTTGAAAACTAGGGCGAATGTAAAACGACAGCGACGAAATCGAAAGCAGTAATACCAAATCGCTTTTTCGCCACCTAAAACGATTCGCTTCGTATTCCCTAATCAGGCCCCTGTACACTGTACCGTCTTAAGAGTGTATTTTTGATTGAATTTCTTGTTCTAAGGGCTTCTAACATCAAATTTACTTTCTGATCTGCAAAATAAGAAATCCTCAGAACAAGAAACTTGACGCACTTCTCAACCTCAACGGATTTCCCAAACAAAAGTTATTCATTTTAAAATTTTATAAAAATATCGTTCTTAATTAGGCCGCCACCACTGTATCTTGTTTCAACACTTAAATTATCAAAAGATTTGCACCAAAAAAGATGACATTGTATCATTAAGGAAACCAAAAGCCCACAATACGATTCAATAATACGACTTTCGTAATTGGGGTGAAATATTTAAACTTTTTGCATGATAAACAATCCTTTATATACCAGATTTTCCTCGTGAAGCAAAACTATATTTGACACTCCTCTGGAAAGTTGAAATAAGGGAAAATTAAAATCCAAGCTGAGCATACCAACCAAATGCAAATTCTTTGGGACCTTTGGGTGATGCTACGGCTACATTTTTTATTTATATATTTTTTGTGAATGAAAGCAGAAAAAATTACAGAATTGGCAAAATAATGCATAAATTTAACGTACATTTATAAACGCACCATTTTGTATGTAGTTTTCATTATTGCAAACTTCGCAAAAAAATTAAGAACAAGATATTTGACATTTATGAATTTACACTAATTGTTTATACACTAATTGTTTATATAATATCCAATAGCTTTATAAGGACAAAAATGATAAGCAGTTCACATGTTAAAAATGGGCCAACAATACAGGTTAAAGATGCGACTCCAACTTTTATTTATTAATTTGAATAACTTGCCAACGTGACCGTTCTTGATATATGTAAATATAAACCTTGACTTACAATTTTTTGTTTTGACATTTACAGATAATTAAAAGAAAAAAAAAAAAAAAAAAGTTTATACATACATTCGTAGACAAAAATTCCCCTTTTTCAGAAATCAAGTGCAGACATTTACAAAATCAATTAATTCAGATTTTGCGAAAGTTTTATTACCTTTATTAAATTTCAATATTTTATATACTTCCAGACGTTGATGAGGCCTCCAAGAAGGAAATCAAAGACATTTTGATTCAATACGACAGAACGCTATTAGTTGGTGACCCACGTCGTTGTGAACCTAAAAAATTCGGAGGTCCAGGAGCCCGTGCCCGCTACCAAAAATCATACCGTTAAGAACTCATCTTATACAAATATGGTTTTTATTTTTTTGTTAGCCCTATTTAACGGTTATTAAAAGAATTAAGTAAACAAACAAAGTTGTGTTATGATTTTTTCATCAGTTTTCATATACATTTTGTTAAAACTCGTGTTTAAGAAATATTTCATGCAAAACTCACTCTTAAAACATAAGCCCAATTCAAAATGACCATTCCATGGAAACTGTTTCCCCTGTCTATTGTTTTAAGCGCAGTTTCTTTTTCTCTTACTGTAAACAGGGGCTGAGTTCATAATTGTAAAATATTTTTGTTTGTTCTGTTCATTTCAATCAGTATAATCATTGTATACTTTTATAAACGGTGTTTATACCCAAGTTTGTATACTGCAATGATACTGGAGTGGAATCGGCAAAGCTGATAGTTGATTATCGATTGTGTTGATTGTCGTTTTGAGGATTGCTCTCTATCTTTGTCAATATACATTTGTGATAGAGACAGCTATTTTCAAAACGACAAACAACTTAATTGGAAATCAACTATCAGCTTACCCGATTCCACTCTTGTATAAATGTTGTGTTCATTCAAATCAAGCATCGTCGCGGACGAAATACCGATATTCTTTTACTGTTATGAACTCAGCCTTATTCACAGTCTTGCTTGTTTACTTTTCAGTAGAAATACAACAATGAACGCTATACTGGTAATGTTTTTTATGAACTCAGCCAAACTTCGAATAGGGAAAAAATGAGGTGCGTCGAGCTGGGAACACCACAACCGAATTTTGAAAATCTAATTATGCAGGAATTAGGGACTAATTTCGTGCTACAATCCCCATTGAGCACTAAAATTCCTCCACTCCAAACTGGTGGTGTTCCCAGCTTGACGTCAAGCTGGGAACACCACAACGGAAATTCAAAAATCTAAAGATGCATGAATAAAGAGCTATTTTGGGGCTAATTTAGTGCTCCTATATTAAATTTAGGGCTCCATGATTTGATCTTGAAATTTAATGTCAAAGTTGCAAAAAGTGGAGACTACACTCAGTCATAAAAATGTGATTTTTTAATTTAGATTTCTGGTTTAAGTATTGAATAGAATACAGTGCCATCTTTCTTAATTTCAACATGTCATTGAACACAAAAAAGTGTAACAAACGCATTTGAATAAAAATACAAAAATGGCAATAAGTGTATGATATCTCCAACATTAGTAAATGGACGGATAGAATGCGAAGGGTGGTAGTTGGTGGAAAATATAAAATGCAGCTATTTAAGATTTTTCCACTTGATTGTTCTATAAATACCACAAGGTTTCTGCACGGTTAGATTTTTGAATTTGAGTTGCGGTAGACCGAGCTTTAAAGGAAGTGACTTGAGGAAAATCGGTTTTTGACCTGTAAAAACCGAACATGTGGGAGTAGAAAAAAAAAACTTGTTGTTTTTTCAAATAATCTTATTCTACGTCGATTAGAATTTTATCTTTTTCTTTAAGGCTGAGTTTAGAAAGTCTCCACTTTTTGTAACTTTGACATTAAATTTTTGATTTTCCGTTGTGGTGTTCCCAGCTTGACGTCAATCTGGGAACACCACAAGTTTTGGGGTAAAGGTATTTTGGTGCTCACTGGCGATTAGAGCACTAAAATTAGCCCCTAATTCTTGCAACATCACGCCTGTTCTGTATTCCGATTGTTTGTAAAACCTTTTCGTTTTCAAACTGTGGGTGTTTTGAAATACTTTCCTTTTTCAATACTTGCCGAATGATGTTTTGTTTTTCGATCGAATTGAAAGTTGATTTGACATTTAGAATTTTTTTAATAATTTTAATTTTGCATGCCCGGATTGATATTGTGAATTTAAAATTGTGACAATCATTATTTTCCAACATTATAAACCAAAAATCGAAGGTTGACGGTGGAGGGATTTTAGTGCTCAATGGGGATTGGAGCACTAAATTAGCCCCTAATTCCTGCATCATTAGATTTTCAAAATTCCGTTGTGGTGTTCCCAGCTTGACGCACCTCACTTATTGTACTGTCTTCACTTATAGACCAAGAGCCCACAGCAAATTTTGGGAGTGGATTGATAACCAAAATATGAGTATGAGGTGTGTAGGCGCATATATCGCGGTATATAAAAACCACCGTCTGGCAGGTTTCTTTTTCAGCCTTTGGCGGGGTTGGGGGTTTGAAAATAGCTATTTTCAAATTTATTATGTCAGGTATTACCACTTCAATAAATTTAAAGAATACCGTGATGCTCTGTCAATTTCTTTAAGTCAAAACGTCATTGGCAATCCGACTTAAAATATAAGCTTTTTAAGAGGATCTTTTCGTCTTTTTCTTGGAGAATTATAAAACACAAAAATCAACAAAACAAAGTCTCCAAAAGAAATCGATTAAGGTTCGCTTTAAAACCTAATATCTTGAGTTCTATTGGTCTTCAACGCTTGTGTTTTTTTGTGTTTATTTTTTTGGTCGATTCAATCACAAGTTCTTTTGTATACGAGTCCCGGGACCATTTAAGACCGCAGTGATACTTTCTCAAAGTAGCGATGTGTGGGATTTGTATTCAAGCGCATTGAGTGTTCCTTTTTGTCTATCCCTTCATTTCCCTTATAAATTCAATGAGCGAATAAAATTGTTGCTGGTGCGTGTGTTACTGATTGGACTCCCACACGTTTGTTCAAAGAAAATATTGTTTATTTTGTTTAGTGTGTTTTAATAAACAAAAAATAGTTAAACTCGCATTTTTATTTATTTACGGTAATGAAAATAACCGTGTCGATACACCAATCCGCCAGAAAAAACTATCGGAAATTCACGCGTTAAAAATTGAAATTTCTTCGCTTTAGATTTGAAAACTAGGGCGAATGTAAAACGACAGCGACGAAATCGAAAGCAGTAATACCAAATCGCTTTTTCGCCACCTAAAACGATTCGCTTCGTATTCCCTAATCAGGCCCCTGTACACTGTACCGTCTTAAGAGTGTATTTTTGATTGAATTTCTTGTTCTAAGGGCTTCTAACATCAAATTTACTTTCTGATCTGCAAAATAAGAAATCCTCAGAACAAGAAACTTGACGCACTTCTCAACCTCAACGGATTTCCCAAACAAAAGTTATTCATTTTAAAATTTTATAAAAATATCGTTCTTAATTAGGCCGCCACCACTGTATCTTGTTTCAACACTTAAATTATCAAAAGATTTGCACCAAAAAAGATGACATTGTATCATTAAGGAAACCAAAAGCCCACAATACGATTCAATAATACGACTTTCGTAATTGGGGTGAAATATTTAAACTTTTTGCATGATAAACAATCCTTTATATACCAGATTTTCCTCGTGAAGCAAAACTATATTTGACACTCCTCTGGAAAGTTGAAATAAGGGAAAATTAAAATCCAAGCTGAGCATACCAACCAAATGCAAATTCTTTGGGACCTTTGGGTGATGCTACGGCTACATTTTTTATTTATATATTTTTTGTGAATGAAAGCAGAAAAAATTACAGAATTGGCAAAATAATGCATAAATTTAACGTAAATTTATAAACGCACCATTTTGTATGTAGTTTTCATTATTGCAAACTTCGCAAAAAAATTAAGAACAAGATATTTGACATTTATGAATTTACACTAATTGTTTATACACTAATTGTTTATATAATATCCAATAGCTTTATAAGGACAAAAATGATAAGCAGTTCACATGTTAAAAATGGGCCAACAATACAGGTTAAAGATGCGACTCCAACTTTTATTTATTAATTTGAATAACTTGCCAACGTGACCGTTCTTGATATATGTAAATATAAACCTTGACTTACAATTTTTTGTTTTGACATTTACAGATAATTAAAAGAAAAAAAAAAAAAAAAGTTTATACATACATTCGTAGACAAAAATTCCCCTTTTTCAGAAATCAAGTGCAGACATTTACAAAATCAATTAATTCAGATTTTGCGAAAGTTTTATTACCTTTATTAAATTTCAATATTTTATATACTTCTAGACGTTGATGAGGCCTCCAAGAAGGAAATCAAAGACATTTTGATTCAATACGACAGAACGCTATTAGTTGGTGACCCACGTCGTTGTGAACCTAAAAAATTCGGAGGTCCAGGAGCCCGTGCCCGCTACCAAAAATCATACCGTTAAGAACTCATCTTATACAAATATGGTTTTTATTTTTTTGTTAGCCCTATTTAACGGTTATTAAAAGAATTAAGTAAACAAACAAAGTTGTGTTATGATTTTTTCATCAGTTTTCATATACATTTTGTTAAAACTCGTGTTTAAGAAATATTTCATGCAAAACTCACTCTTAAAACATAAGCCCAATTCAAAATGACCATTCCATGGAAACTGTTTCCCCTGTCTATTGTTTTAAGCGCAGTTTCTTTTTCTCTTACTGTAAACAGGGGCTGAGTTCATAATTGTAAAATATTTTTGTTTGTTCTGTTCATTTCAATCAGTATAATCATTGTATACTTTTATAAACGGTGTTTATACCCAAGTTTGTATACTGCAATGATACTGGAGTGGAATCGGCAAAGCTGATAGTTGATTATCGATTGTGTTGATTGTCGTTTTGAGGATTGCTCTCTATCTTTGTCAATATACATTTGTGATAGAGACAGCTATTTTCAAAACGACAAACAACTTAATTGGAAATCAACTATCAGCTTACCCGATTCCACTCTTGTATAAATGTTGTGTTCATTCAAATCAAGCATCGTCGCGGACGAAATACCGATATTCTTTTACTGTTATGAACTCAGCCTTATTCACAGTCTTGCTTGTTTACTTTTCAGTAGAAATACAACAATGAACGCTATACTGGTAATGTTTTTTATGAACTCAGCCAAACTTCGAATAGGGAAAAAATGAGGTGCGTCGAGCTGGGAACACCACAACCGAATTTTGAAAATCTAATTATGCAGGAATTAGGGACTAATTTCGTGCTACAATCCCCATTGAGCACTAAAATTCCTCCACTCCAAACTGGTGGTGTTCCCAGCTTGACGTCAAGCTGGGAACACCACAACGGAAATTCAAAAATCTAAAGATGCATGAATAAAGAGCTATTTTGGGGCTAATTTAGTGCTCCTATATTAAATTTAGGGCTCCATGATTTGATCTTGAAATTTAATGTCAAAGTTGCAAAAAGTGGAGACTACACTCAGTCATAAAAATGTGATGTTTTAATTTAGATTTCTGGTTTAAGTATTGAATAGAATACAGCGCCATCTTTCTTAATTTCAACATCTCATTGAACACAAATAAGTGTACACATCAACAAACGCATTTGAATAAAAATACAAAAACGGCAATAAGTGTATGATGTCTCCAACATTAGTAAATGGACGGATAGAATACGAAGGGTGGTGGTTGGTGGAAAATATAAAATGCAGCTATTTAAGATTTTTCCACTTGATTGTTCTAAAAATACCACAAGGTTTCTGCACGGTTAGATTTTTGAATTTGAGTTGCGGTAGACCGAGCTTTAAAAGAAGTGACTTGAGGAAAATCGGTTTTTGACCTGTAAAAACCGAACATGTGGGAGTAGAAAAAAAAACTTGTTTTTTCAAATAATCTTATTCTATATCGATTAGAATTTTATCTTTTTCTTTAAGGCTGAGTTTAGAAAGTCTCCACTTTTTGTAACTTTGACATTAAATTTTTGATTTTCCGTTGTGGTGTTCCCAGCTTGACGTCAATCTGGGAACACCACAAGTTTTGGGGTAAAGGTATTTTGGTGCTCACTGGCGATTAGAGCACTAAAATTAGCCCCTAATTCTTGCAACATCACGCCTGTTCTGTATTCCGATTGTTTGTAACACCCTTTCGTTTTCAAACTGTGGGTGTTTTGAAATACTTTCCTTTTTCAATACTTGCCGAATGATGTTTTGTTTTTCGATCGAATTGAAAGTTGATTTGACATTTAGAATTTTTTTAATAATTTTAATTTTTCATGCCCGGATTGATATTGTGAATTTAAAATTGTGACAATCTTTATTTTCCAACATTATAAACCAAAAATCGAGCCCACAGCAAATTTTGGGAGTGGATTGATAACCAAAATATGAGTATGAGGTGTGTAGGCGCATATATCGCGGTATATAAAAACCACCGTCTGGCAGGTTTCTTTTTCAGCCTTTGGCGGGGTTGGGGGTTTGAAAATAGCTATTTTCAAATTTATTATGTCAGGTATTACCACTTCAATAAATTTAAAAAATACCGTGATGCTCTGTCAATTTCTTTAAGTCAAAACGTCATTGGCAATCCGACTTAAAATATAAGCTTTTTAAGAGGATCTTTTCGTCTTTTTCTTGGAGAATTATAAAACACAAAAATCAACAAAACAAAGTCTTCAAAAGAAATCGATTAAGGTTCGCTTTAAAACCTAATATCTTGAGTTCTATTGGTCTTCAACGCTTGTGTTTTTTTGTGTTTATTTTTTTGGTCGATTCAATCACAAGTTCTTTTGTATACGAGTCCCGGGACCATTTAAGACCGCAGTGATACTTTCTCAAAGTAGCGATGTGTGGGATTTGTATTCAAGCGCATTGAGTGTTCCTTTTTGTCTATCCCTTCATTTCCCTTATAAATTCAATGAGCGAATAAAATTGTTGCTGGTGCGTGTGTTACTGATTGGACTCCCACACGTTTGTTCAAAGAAAATATTGTTTATTTTGTTTAGTTTGTTTTAATAAACAAAAAATAGTTAAACTCGCATTTTTATTTATTTACGGTAATGAAAATAACCGTGTCGATACACCAATCCGCCAGAAAAAACTATCGGAAATTCACGCGTTAAAAATTGAAATTTCTTCGCTTAGATTTGAAAACTAGGGCGAATGTAAAACGACAGCGACGAAATCGAAAGCAGTAATACCAAATCGCTGTTTCGCCACCTAAAACGATTCGCTTCGTATTCCCTAATCAGGCCCCTGTACACTGTACCGTCTTAAGAGTGTATTTTTGATTCAATTTCTTGTTCTAAGGGCTTCTAACATCAAATTTACTTTCTGATCTGCAAAATAAGAAATCCTCAGAACAAGAAACTTGACGCACTTCTCAACCTCAACGGATTTCCCAAACAAAAGTTATTCATTTTAAAATTTTATAAAAATATCGTTCTTAATTAGGCCGCCACCACTGTATCTTGTTTCAACACTTAAATTATCAAAAGATTTGCACCAAAAAAGATGACATTGTATCATTAAGGAAACCAAAAGCCCACAATACGATTCAATAATACGACTTTCGTAATTGGGGTGAAATATTTAAACTTTTTGCATGATAAACAATCCTTTATATACCAGATTTTCCTCGTGAAGCAAAACTATATTTGACACTCCTCTGGAAAGTTGAAATAAGGGAAAATTAAAATCCAAGCTGAGCATACCAACCAAATGCAAATTCTTTGGGACCTTTGGGTGATGCTACGGCTACATTTTTTATTTATATATTTTTTGTGAATGAAAGCAGAAAAAATTACAGAATTGGCAAAATAATGCATAAATTTAACGTAAATTTATAAACGCACCATTTTGTATGTAGTTTTCATTATTGCAAACTTCGCAAAAAAATTAAGAATAAGATATTTGTCTTTATGAATTTACACTAATTGTTTATATCGCAAGGTTATCATAATATCCAATAGCTTTATAAGGACAAAAATGATAAGCAGTTCACATGTTAAAAATGGGCGAACAATACAGGTTAAAGATGCGACTCCAACTTTTATTTATTAATTTGAATAACTTGCCAACGTGACCGTTCTTGATATATGTAAATATAAACCTTGACTTACAATTTTTTGTTTTGACATTTACAGATAATTAAAAAAAAAAAAAATAAAAAAAAGTTTATACATACATTCGTAGACAAAAATTCCCCTTTTTCAGAAATCAAGTGCAGACATTTACAAAATCAATTAATTCAAATTTTGCGAAAGTTTTATTACCTTTATTAAATTTCAATATTTTATATACTTCCAGACGTTGATGAGGCCTCCAAGAAGGAAATCAAAGACATTTTGATTCAATACGACAGAACGCTATTAGTTGGTGACCCACGTCGTTGTGAACCTAAAAAATTCGGAGGTCCAGGAGCCCGTGCCCGCTACCAAAAATCATACCGTTAAGAACTCATCTTATACAAATATGGTTTTTATTTTTTTGTTAGCCCTATTTAACGGTTATTAAAAGAATTAAGTAAACAAACAAAGTTGTGTTATGATTTTTTCATCAGTTTTCATATACATTTTGTTAAAACTCGTGTTTAAGAAATATTTCATGCAAAACTCACTCTTAAAACATAAGCCCAATTCAAAATGACCATTCCATGGAAACTGTTTCCCCTGTCTATTGTTTTAAGCGCAGTTTCTTTTTCTCTTACTGTAAACAGGGGCTGAGTTCATAATTGTAAAATATTTTTGTTTGTTCTGTTCATTTCAATCAGTATAATCATTGTATACTTTTATAAACGGTGTTTATACCCAAGTTTGTATACTGCAATGATACTGGAGTGGAATCGGCAAAGCTGATAGTTGATTATCGATTGTGTTGATTGTCGTTTTGAGGATTGCTCTCTATCTTTGTCAATATACATTTGTGATAGAGACAGCTATTTTCAAAACGACAAACAACTTAATTGGAAATCAACTATCAGCTTACCCGATTCCACTCTTGTATAAATGTTGTGTTCATTCAAATCAAGCATCGTCGCGGACGAAATACCGATATTCTTTTACTGTTATGAACTCAGCCTTATTCACAGTCTTGCTTGTTTACTTTTCAGTAGAAATACAACAATGAACGCTATACTGGTAATGTTTTTTATGAACTCAGCCAAACTTCGAATAGGGAAAAAATGAGGTGCGTCGAGCTGGGAACACCACAACCGAATTTTGAAAATCTAATTATGCAGGAATTAGGGACTAATTTCGTGCTACAATCCCCATTGAGCACTAAAATTCCTCCACTCCAAACTGGTGGTGTTCCCAGCTTGACGTCAAGCTGGGAACACCACAACGGAAATTCAAAAATCTAAAGATGCATGAATAAAGAGCTATTTTGGGGCTAATTTAGTGCTCCTATATTAAATTTAGGGCTCCATGATTTGATCTTGAAATTTAATGTCAAAGTTGCAAAAAGTGGAGACTACACTCAGTCATAAAAATGTGATGTTTTAATTTAGATTTCTGGTTTAAGTATTGAATAGAATACAGCGCCATCTTTCTTAATTTCAACATCTCATTGAACACAAATAAGTGTACACATCAACAAACGCATTTGAATAAAAATACAAAAACGGCAATAAGTGTATGATGTCTCCAACATTAGTAAATGGACGGATAGAATACGAAGGGTGGTGGTTGGTGGAAAATATAAAATGCAGCTATTTAAGATTTTTCCACTTGATTGTTCTAAAAATACCACAAGGTTTCTGCACGGTTAGATTTTTGAATTTGAGTTGCGGTAGACCGAGCTTTAAAAGAAGTGACTTGAGGAAAATCGGTTTTTGACCTGTAAAAACCGAACATGTGGGAGTAGAAAAAAAAACTTGTTTTTTCAAATAATCTTATTCTATATCGATTAGAATTTTATCTTTTTCTTTAAGGCTGAGTTTAGAAAGTCTCCACTTTTTGTAACTTTGACATTAAATTTTTGATTTTCCGTTGTGGTGTTCCCAGCTTGACGTCAATCTGGGAACACCACAAGTTTTGGGGTAAAGGTATTTTGGTGCTCACTGGCGATTAGAGCACTAAAATTAGCCCCTAATTCTTGCAACATCACGCCTGTTCTGTATTCCGATTGTTTGTAACACCCTTTCGTTTTCAAACTGTGGGTGTTTTGAAATACTTTCCTTTTTCAATACTTGCCGAATGATGTTTTGTTTTTCGATCGAATTGAAAGTTGATTTGACATTTAGAATTTTTTTAATAATTTTAATTTTTCATGCCCGGATTGATATTGTGAATTTAAAATTGTGACAATCTTTATTTTCCAACATTATAAACCAAAAATCGAGCCCACAGCAAATTTTGGGAGTGGATTGATAACCAAAATATGAGTATGAGGTGTGTAGGCGCATATATCGCGGTATATAAAAACCACCGTCTGGCAGGTTTCTTTTTCAGCCTTTGGCGGGGTTGGGGGTTTGAAAATAGCTATTTTCAAATTTATTATGTCAGGTATTACCACTTCAATAAATTTAAAAAATACCGTGATGCTCTGTCAATTTCTTTAAGTCAAAACGTCATTGGCAATCCGACTTAAAATATAAGCTTTTTAAGAGGATCTTTTCGTCTTTTTCTTGGAGAATTATAAAACACAAAAATCAACAAAACAAAGTCTTCAAAAGAAATCGATTAAGGTTCGCTTTAAAACCTAATATCTTGAGTTCTATTGGTCTTCAACGCTTGTGTTTTTTTGTGTTTATTTTTTTGGTCGATTCAATCACAAGTTCTTTTGTATACGAGTCCCGGGACCATTTAAGACCGCAGTGATACTTTCTCAAAGTAGCGATGTGTGGGATTTGTATTCAAGCGCATTGAGTGTTCCTTTTTGTCTATCCCTTCATTTCCCTTATAAATTCAATGAGCGAATAAAATTGTTGCTGGTGCGTGTGTTACTGATTGGACTCCCACACGTTTGTTCAAAGAAAATATTGTTTATTTTGTTTAGTTTGTTTTAATAAACAAAAAATAGTTAAACTCGCATTTTTATTTATTTACGGTAATGAAAATAACCGTGTCGATACACCAATCCGCCAGAAAAAACTATCGGAAATTCACGCGTTAAAAATTGAAATTTCTTCGCTTAGATTTGAAAACTAGGGCGAATGTAAAACGACAGCGACGAAATCGAAAGCAGTAATACCAAATCGCTGTTTCGCCACCTAAAACGATTCGCTTCGTATTCCCTAATCAGGCCCCTGTACACTGTACCGTCTTAAGAGTGTATTTTTGATTCAATTTCTTGTTCTAAGGGCTTCTAACATCAAATTTATTTTCTGATCTGCAAAATAAGAAATCCTCAGAACAAGAAACTTGACGCACTTCTCAACCTCAACGGATTTCCCAAACAAAAGTTATTCATTTTAAAATTTTATAAAAATATCGTTCTTAATTAGGCCGCCACCACTGTATCTTGTTTCAACACTTAAATTATCAAAAGATTTGCACCAAAAAAGATGACATTGTATCATTAAGGAAACCAAAAGCCCACAATACGATTCAATAATACGACTTTCGTAATTGGGGTGAAATATTTAAACTTTTTGCATGATAAACAATCCTTTATATACCAGATTTTCCTCGTGAAGCAAAACTATATTTGACACTCCTCTGGAAAGTTGAAATAAGGGAAAATTAAAATCCAAGCTGAGCATACCAACCAAATGCAAATTCTTTGGGACCTTTGGGTGATGCTACGGCTACATTTTTTATTTATATATTTTTTGTGAATGAAAGCAGAAAAAATTACAGAATTGGCAAAATAATGCATAAATTTAACGTAAATTTATAAACGCACCATTTTGTATGTAGTTTTCATTATTGCAAACTTCGCAAAAAAATTAAGAATAAGATATTTGTCTTTATGAATTTACACTAATTGTTTATATCGCAAGGTTATCATAATATCCAATAGCTTTATAAGGACAAAAATGATAAGCAGTTCACATGTTAAAAATGGGCGAACAATACAGGTTAAAGATGCGACTCCAACTTTTATTTATTAATTTGAATAACTTGCCAACGTGACCGTTCTTGATATATGTAAATATAAACCTTGACTTACAATTTTTTGTTTTGACATTTACAGATAATTAAAAAAAAAAAAAATAAAAAAAAGTTTATACATACATTCGTAGACAAAAATTCCCCTTTTTCAGAAATCAAGTGCAGACATTTACAAAATCAATTAATTCAAATTTTGCGAAAGTTTTATTACCTTTATTAAATTTCAATATTTTATATACTTCCAGACGTTGATGAGGCCTCCAAGAAGGAAATCAAAGACATTTTGATTCAATACGACAGAACGCTATTAGTTGGTGACCCACGTCGTTGTGAACCTAAAAAATTCGGAGGTCCAGGAGCCCGTGCCCGCTACCAAAAATCATACCGTTAAGAACTCATCTTATACAAATATGGTTTTTATTTGTTTGTTAGCCCTATTTAACGGTTATTAAAAGAATTAAGTAAACAAACAAAGTTGTGTTATGATTTTTTCATCAGTTTTCATATACATTTTGTTAAAACTCGTGTTTAAGAAATATTTCATGCAAAACTCACTCTTAAAACATAAGCCCAATTCAAAATGACCATTCCATGGAAACTGTTTCCCCTGTCTATTGTTTTAAGCGCAGTTTCTTTTTCTCTTACTGTAAACAGGGGCTGAGTTCATAATTGTAAAATACAAATACGACAAACAACATAATTGATAATCAACTATCAGCTTACCCGATTCCACTCTTGTATAAATGTTGTGTTCATTCAAATCTTAAGCATCGTCGCGGACGAAATAACGATATTCTTTTACTGTTATGAACTCAGCCTTATTCACAGTCTTGCTTGTTTACTTTTCAGTAGAAATACAACAATGAACGCTATACTGGTAATGTTTTTTATGAACTCAGCCAAACTTCGAATAGGGAAAAAATGAGGTGCGTCGAGCTGGGAACACCACAACCGAATTTTGAAAATCTAATGATGCAGGAATTAGGGACTAATTTCGTGCTACAATCCCCATTGAGCACTAAAATTCCTCCACCCCCAAACTGGTGGTGTTCCCAGCTTGACGTCAAGCTGGGAACACCACAACGGAAATTCAAAAATCTAATGATGCATGAATAAAGAGCTATTTTGGGGCTAATTTAGTGCTCCTATATTAAATTTAAGGCTCCATGATTTGATCTTGAAATTTAATGTCAAATTTGCAAAAAGTGGAGACTACACTCAGTCATAAAAATGTGATTTTTTAATTTAGATTTCTGGTTTAAGTATTGAATAGAATACAGCGCCATCTTTCTTAATTTCAACATCTCATTGAACACAAAAAAGTGTATACATCAACAAACGCATTTGAATAAAAATACAAAAATGGCAATAAGTGTATGATGTCTCCAACATTAGTAAATGGACGGATAGAATGCGAAGGGTGGTAGTTGGTGGAAAATATAAAATGCAGCTATTTAAGATTTTTCCACTTGATTGTTCTATAAATACCACAAGGTTTCTGCACGGTTAGATTTTTGAATTTGAGTTGCGGTAGACCGAGCTTTAAAAGAAGTGACTTGAGGAAAATCGGTTTTTGACCTGTAAAAACCGAACATGTGGGAGTAGAAAAAAAAACTTGTTGTTTTTTCAAATAATCTTATTCTACGTCGATTAGAATTTTATCTTTTTCTTTAAGGCTGAGTTTAGAAAGTCTCCACTTTTTGTAACTTTGACATTAAATTTTTGATTTTCCGTTGTGGTGTTCCCAGCTTGACGTCAATCTGGGAACACCACAAGTTTTGGGGTAAAGGTATTTTGGTGCTCACTGGCGATTAGAGCACTAAAATTAGCCCCTAATTCTTGCAACATCACGCCTGTTCTGTATTCCGATTGTTTGTAACACCTTTTCGTTTTCAAACTGTGGGTGTTTTGAAATACTTTCCTTTTTCAATACTTGCCGAATGATGTTTTGTTTTTCGATCGAATTGAAAGTTGATTTGACATTTAGAATTTTTTTAATAATTTTAATTTTGCATGCCCGGATTGATATTGTGAATTTAAAATTGTGACAATCTTTATTTTCCAACATTATAAACCAAAAATCGAAGGTTGACGGTGGAGGGATTTTAGTGCTCAATGGGGATTGGAGCACTAAATTAGCCCCTAATTCCTGCATCATTAGATTTTCAAAATTCCGTTGTGGTGTTCCCAGCTTGACGCACCTCACTTATTGTACTGTCTTCACTTATAGACCAAGAGCCCACAGCAAATTTTGGGAGTGGATTGATAACCAAAATATGAGTATGAGGTGTGTAGGCGCATATATCGCGGTATATAAAAACCACCGTCTGGCAGGTTTCTTTTTCAGCCTTTGGCGGGGTTGGGGGTTTGAAAATAGCTATTTTCAAATTTATTATGTCAGGTATTACCACTTCAATAAATTTAAAAAATACCGTGATGCTCTGTCAATTTCTTTAAGTCAAAACGTCATTGGCAATCCGACTTAAATATAAGCTTTTTAAGAGGATCTTTTCGTCTTTTTCTTGGAGAATTATAAAACACAAAAATCAACAAAACAAAGTCTCCAAAAGAAATCGATTAAGGTTCGCTTTAAAACCTAATATCTTGAGTTCTATTGGTCTTCAACGCTTGTGTTTTTTTGTGTTTATTTTTTTGGTCGATTCAATCACAAGTTCTTTTGTATACGAGTGCCGGGACCATTTAAGACCGCAGTGATACTTTCTCAAAGTAGCGATGTGTGGGATTTGTATTCAAGCGCATTGAGTGTTCCTTTTTGTCTATCCCTTCATTTCCCTTATAAAATCAATGAGCGAATAAAATTGTTGCTGGTGCGTGTGTTACTGATTGGACTCCCACACGTTTGTTCAAAGAAAATATTGTTTATTTTGTTTAGTTTGTTTTAATAAAGAAAAAATAGTTAAACTCGCATTTTTATTTATTTACGGTAATGAAAATAACCGTGTCGATACACCAATCCGCCAGAAAAAAACTATCGGAAATTCACGCGTTAAAAATTGAAATTTCTTCGCTTTAGATTTGAAAACTAGGGCGAATGTAAAACGACAGCGACGAAATCGAAAGCAGTAATACCAAATCGCTTTTTCGCCACCTAAAACGATTCGCTTTGTATTCCCTAATAAGGCCCCTATACACTGTACCGTCTTAAGAGTATATTTTTGATTCAATTTCTTGTTCTAAGGGCTTCTAACATCAAATTTACTTACTGATCTGCAAAATAAGAAATCCTCAGAACAAGAAACTTGACGCACTTCTCAACCTCAACGGATTTCCCAAACAAAAGTTATTCATTTTAAAATTTTATAAAAATATCGTTCTTAATTAGGCCGCCACCACTGTATCTTGTTTCAACACTTAAATTATCAAAAGATTTGCACCAAAAAAGATGACATTGTATCATTAAGGAAACCAAAAGCCCACAATACGATTCAATAATACGACTTTCGTAATTGGGGTGAAATATTTAAACTTTTTGCATGATAAACAATCCTTTATATACCAGATTTTCCTCGTGAAGCAAAACTATATTTGACACTCCTCTGGAAAGTTGAAATAAGGGAAAATTAAAATCCAAGCTGAGCATACCAACCAAATGCAAATTCCTTGGGACCTTTGGGTGATGCTACGGCTACATTTTTTATTTATATATTTTTTGTGAATGAAAGCAGAAAAAATTACAGAATTGGCAAAATAATGCATAAATTTAACGTAAATTTATAAACGCACCATTTTGTATGTAGTTTTCATTATTGCAAACTTCGCAAAAAAATTAAGAATAAGATATTTGTCTTTATGAATTTACACTAATTGTTTATATCGCAAGGTTATCATAATATCCAATAGCTTTATAAGGACAAAAATGATAAGCAGTTCACATGTTAAAAATGGGCGAACAATACAGGTTAAAGATGCGACTCCAACTTTTATTTATTAATTTGAATAATTTGCCAACGTGACCGTTCTTGATATATGTAAATATAAACCTTGACTTACAATTTTTTGTTTTGACATTTACAGATAATTAAAAAAAAAAAATAAAAAAAAGTGTATACATACATTCGTAGACAAAAATTCCCCTTTTTCAGAAATCAAGTGCAGACATTTACAAAATCAATTAATTCAGATTTTGCGAAAGTTTTATTACCTTTATTAAATTTCAATATTTTATATACTTCCAGACGTTGATGAGGCCTCCAAGAAGGAAATCAAAGACATTTTGATTCAATACGACAGAACGCTATTAGTTGGTGACCCACGTCGTTGTGAACCTAAAAAATTCGGAGGTCCAGGAGCCCGTGCCCGCTACCAAAAATCATACCGTTAAGAACTCATCTTATACAAATATGGTTTTTATTTTTTTGTTAGCCCTATTTAACGGTTATTAAAAGAATTAAGTAAACAAACAAAGTTGTGTTATGATTTTTTCATCAGTTTTCATATACATTTTGTTAAAACTCGTGTTTAAGAAATATTTCATGCAAAACTCACTCTTAAAACATAAGCCCAATTCAAAATGACCATTCCATGGAAACTGTTTCCCCTGTCTATTGTTTTAAGCGCAGTTTCTTTTTCTCTTACTGTAAACAGGGGCTGAGTTCATAATTGTAAAATACAAATACGACAAACAACATAATTGATAATCAACTATCAGCTTACCCGATTCCACTCTTGTATAAATGTTGTGTTCATTCAAATCTTAAGCATCGTCGCGGACGAAATAACGATATTCTTTTACTGTTATGAACTCAGCCTTATTCACAGTCTTGCTTGTTTACTTTTCAGTAGAAATACAACAATGAACGCTATACTGGTAATGTTTTTTATGAACTCAGCCAAACTTCGAATAGGGAAAAAATGAGGTGCGTCGAGCTGGGAACACCACAACCGAATTTTGAAAATCTAATGATGCAGGAATTAGGGACTAATTTCGTGCTACAATCCCCATTGACCACTAAAATTCCTCCACCCCCAAACTGGTGGTGTTCCCAGCTTGACGTCAAGCTGGGAACACCACAACGGAAATTCAAAAATCTAATGATGCATGAATAAAGAGCTATTTTTGGGCTAATTTAGTGCTCCTATATTAAATTTAGGGCTCCATGATTTGATCTTGAAATTTAATGTCAAAGTTGCATAAAGTGGAGACTACACTCAGTCATAAAAATGTGATTTTTTAATTTAGATTTCTGGTTTAAGTATTGAATAGAATACAGCGCCATCTTTCTTAATTTCAACATCTCATTGAACACAAAAAAGTGTACACATCAACAAACGCATTTGAATAAAAATACAAAAATGGCAATAAGTGTATGATGTCTCCAACATTAGTAAATGGACGGATAGAATGCGAAGTGTGGTAGTTGGTGGAAAATATAAAATGCAGCTATTTAAGATTTTTCCACTTGATTGTTCTATAAATACCACAAGGTTTCTGCACGGTTAGATTTTTGAATTTGAGTTGCGGTAGACCGAGCTTTAAAAGAAGTGACTTGAGGAAAATCGGTTTTTGACCTGTAAAAACCGAACATGTGGGAGTAGAAAAAAAAACTTGTTGTTTTTTCAAATAATCTTATTCTACGTCGATTAGAATTTTATCTTTTTCTTTAAGGCTGAGTTTAGAAAGTCTCCACTTTTTGTAACTTTGACATTAAATTTTTGATTTTCCGTTGTGGTGTTCCCAGCTTGACGTCAATCTGGGAACACCACAAGTTTTGGGGTAAAGGTATTTTGGTGCTCACTGGCGATTAGAGCACTAAAATTAGCCCCTAATTCTTGCAACATCACGCCTGTTCTGTATTCCGATTGTTTGTAACACCTTTTCGTTTTCAAACTGTGGGTGTTTTGAAATACTTTCCTTTTTCAATACTTGCCGAATGATGTTTTGTTTTTCGATCGAATTGAAAGTTGATTTGACATTTAGAATTTTTTTAATAATTTTAATTTTGCATGCCCGGATTGATATTGTGAATTTAAAATTGTGACAATCTTTATTTTCCAACATTATAAACCCAAAATCGAAGGTTGACGGTAGAGGGATTTTAGTGCTCAATTGGGATTGGAGCACTAAATTAGCCCCTAATTCCTGCATCATTAGATTTTCAAAATTCCGTTGTGGTGTTCCCAGCTTGACGCACCTCACTTATTGTACTGTCTTCACTTATAGACCAAG
This sequence comes from Melangyna quadrimaculata, assembly GCA_949320155.1. Classification (NCBI taxonomy): domain Eukaryota; kingdom Metazoa; phylum Arthropoda; class Insecta; order Diptera; family Syrphidae; genus Melangyna; species Melangyna quadrimaculata. The sequence continues at coordinate 102,756,044 of OX439485.1, read as the reverse complement.
AGCCCACAGCAAATTTTGGGAGTGGATTGATAACCAAAATATGAGTATGAGGTGTGTAGGCGCATATATCGCGGTATATAAAAACCACCGTCTGGCAGGTTTCTTTTTCAGCCTTTGGCGGGGTTGGGGGTTTGAAAATAGCTATTTTCAAATTTATTATGTCAGGTTTTACCACTTCAATAAATTTAAAAAATACCGTGATGCTCTGTCAATTTCTTTAAGTCAAAACGTCATTGGCAATCCGACTTAAATATAAGCTTTTTAAGAGGATCTTTTCGTCTTTTTCTTGGAGAATTATAAAACACAAAAATCAACAAAACAAAGTCTCCAAAAGAAATCGCTTAAGGTTCGCTTTAAAACCTAATATCTTGAGTTCTATTGGTCTTCAACGCTTGTGTTTTTTTGTGTTTATTTTTTTGGTCGATTCAATCACAAGTTCTTTTGTATACGAGTCTCGGGACCATTTAAGACCGCAGTGAGACTTTCTCAAAGTAGCGATGTGTGGGATTTGTATTCAAGCGCATTGAGTGTTCCTTTTTGTCTATCCCTTCATTTCCCTTATAAATTCAATGAGCGAATAAAATTGTTGCTGGTGCGTGTGTTACTGATTGGACTCCCACACGTTTGTTCAAAGAAAATATTGTTTATTTTGTTTAGTTTGTTTTAATAAACAAAAAATAGTTAAACTCGCATTTTTATTTATTTACGGTAATGAAAATAACCGTGTCGATACACCAATCCGCCAGAAAAAACTATCGGAAATTCACGCGTTAAAAATTGAAATTTCTTCGCTTTAGATTTGAAAACTAGGGCGAATGTAAAACGACAGCGACGAAATCGAAAGCAGTAATACCAAATCGCTTTTTCGCCACCTAAAACGATTCGCTTCGTATTCCCTAATCAGGCCCCTGTACACTGTACCGTCTTAAGAGTGTATTTTTGATTCAATTTCTTGTTCTAAGGGCTTCTAACATCAAATTTACTTTCTGATCTGCAAACTAAGAAATCCTCAGAACAAGAAACTTGACGCACTTCTCAACCTCAACGGATTTCCCAAACAAAAGTTATTCATTTTAAAATTTTATAAAAATATCGTTCTTAATTAGGCCGCCACCACTGTATCTTGTTTCAACACTTAAATTATCAAAAGATTTGCACCAAAAAAGATGACATTGTATCATTAAGGAAACCAAAAGCCCACAATACGATTCAATAATACGACTTTCGTAATTGGGGTGAAATATTTAAACTTTTTGCATGATAAACAATCCTTTATATACCAGATTTACCTCGTGAAGCAAAACTATATTTGACACTCCTCTGGAAAGTTGAAATAAGGGAAAATTAAAATCCAAGCTGAGCATACCAACCAAATGCAAATTCTTTGGGACCTTTGGGTGATGCTACGGCTACATTTTTTATTTATATATTTTTTGTGAATGAAAGCAGAAAAAATTACAGAATTGGCAAAATAATGCATAAATTTAACGTAAATTTATAAACGCACCATTTTGTATGTAGTTTTCATTATTGCAAACTTTGCAAAAAAATTAAGAATAAGATATTTGTCTTTATGAATTTACACTAATTGTTTATATCGCAAGGTTATCATAATATCCAATAGCTTTATAAGGACAAAAATGATAAGCAGTTCACATGTTAAAAATGGGCGAACAATACAGGTTAAAGATGCGACTCCAACTTTTATTTATTAATTTGAATAACTTGCCAACGTGACCGTTCTTGATATATGTAAATATAAACCTTGACTTACAATTTTTTGTTTTGACATTTACAGATAATTAAAAAAAAAAAAATAAAAAAAAGTGTATACATACATTCGTAGACAAAAATTCCCCTTTTTCAGAAATCAAGTGCAGACATTTACAAAATCAATTAATTCAGATTTTGCGAAAGTTTTATTACCTTTATTAAATTTCAATATTTTATATACTTCCAGACGTTGATGAGGCCTCCAAGAAGGAAATCAAAGACATTTTGATTCAATACGACAGAACGCTATTAGTTGGTGACCCACGTCGTTGTAAACCTAAACAATTCGGAGGTCCAGGAGCCCGTGCCTCCTACCAAAAATCATACCGTTAAGAACTCATCTTATAAAATATGGTTTTTATTTGTTTGTTAGCCCTATTTAACGGTTATTAAAAGAATTAAGTAAACAAACAAAGTTGTGTTATGATTTTTTCATCAGTTTTCATATACATTTTGTTAAAACTCGTGTTTAAGAAATATTTCATGCAAAACTCACTCTTAAAACATAAGCCCAATTCAAAATGACCATTCCATGAAAACTGTTTCCCCTGTCTATTGTTTTAAGCGCAGTTTCTTTTTCTCTTACTGTAAACAGGGGCTGAGTTCATAATTGTAAAATACAAATACGACAAACAACATAATTGATAATCAACTATCAGCTTACCCGATTCCACTCTTGTATAAATGTTGTGTTCATTCAAATCTTAAGCATCGTCGCGGACGAAATAACGATATTCTTTTACTGTTATGAACTCAGCCGTATTCACAGTCTTGCTTGTTTACTTTTCAGTAGAAATACAACAATGAACGCTATACTGGTAATGTTTTTTATGAACTCAGCCAAACTTCGAATAGGGAAAAAATGAGGTGCGTCGAGCTGGGAACACCACAACCGAATTTTGAAAATCTAATGATGCAGGAATTAGGGACTAATTTCGTGCTACAATCCCCATTGACCACTAAAATTCCTCCACCCCCAAACTGGTGGTGTTCCCAGCTTGACGTCAAGCTGGGAACACCACAACGGAAATTCAAAAATCTAATGATGCTTGAATAAAGAGCTATTTTTGGGCTAATTTAGTGCTCCTATATTAAATTTAGGGCTCCATGATTTGATCTTGAAATTTAATGTCAAAGTTGCATAAAGTGGAGACTACACTCAGTCATAAAAATGTGATTTTTTAATTTAGATTTCTGGTTTAAGTATTGAATAGAATACAGCGCCATCTTTCTTAATTTCAACATCTCATTGAACACAAAAAAGTGTACACATCAACAAACGCATTTGAATAAAAATACAAAAATGGCAATAAGTGTATGATGTCTCCAACATTAGTAAATGGACGGATAGAATGCGAAGGGTGGTAGTTGGTGGAAAATATAAAATGCAGCTATTTAAGATTTTTCCACTTGATTGTTCTATAAATACCACAAGGTTTCTGCACGGTTAGATTTTTGAATTTGAGTTGCGGTAGACCGAGCTTTAAAAGAAGTGACTTGAGGAAAATCGGTTTTTGACCTGTAAAAACCGAACATGTGGGAGTAGAAAAAAAAACTTGTTGTTTTTTCAAATAATCTTATTCTACGTCGATTAGAATTTTATCTTTTTCTTTAAGGCTGAGTTTAGAAAGTCTCCACTTTTTGTAACTTTGACATTAAATTTTTGATTTTCCGTTGTGGTGTTCCCAGCTTGACGTCAATCTGGGAACACCACAAGTTTTGGGGTAAAGGTATTTTGGTGCTCACTGGCGATTAGAGCACTAAAATTAGCCCCTAATTCTTGCAACGTCACGCCTGTTCTGTATTCCGATTGTTTGTAACACCTTTTCGTTTTCAAACTGTGGGTGTTTTGAAATACTTTCCTTTTTCAATACTTGCCGAATGATGTTTTGTTTTTCGATCGAATTGAAAGTTGATTTGACATTTAGAATTTTTTTAATAATTTTAATTTTGCATGCCCGGATTGATATTGTGAATTTAAAATTGTGACAATCTTTATTTTCCAACATTATAAACCAAAAATCGAAGGTTGACGGTGGAGGGATTTTAGTGCTCAATGGGGATTGGAGCACTAAATTAGCCCCTAATTCCTGCATCATTAGATTTTCAAAATTCCGTTGTGGTGTTCCCAGCTTGACGCACCTCACTTATTGTACTGTCTTCACTTATAGACCAAGAGCCCACAGCAAATTTTGGGAGTGGATTGATAACCAAAATATGAGTATGAGGTGTGTAGGCGCATATATCGCGGTATATAAAAACCACCGTCTGGCAGGTTTCTTTTTCAGCCTTTGGCGGGGTTGGGGGTTTGAAAATAGCTATTTTCAAATTTATTATGTCAGGTATTACCACTTCAATAAATTTAAAAAATACCGTGATGCTCTGTCAATTTCTTTAAGTCAAAACGTCATTGGCAATCCGACTTAAATATAAGCTTTTTAAGAGGATCTTTTCGTCTTTTTCTTGGAGAATTATAAAACACAAAAATCAACAAAACAAAGTCTCCAAAAGAAATCGATTAAGGTTCGCTTTAAAACCTAATATCTTGAGTTCTATTGGTCTTCAACGCTTGTGTTTTTTTGGGTTTATTTTTTTGGTCGATTCAATCACAAGTTCTTTTGTATACGAGTCCCGGGACCATTTAAGACCGCAGTGATACTTTCTCAAAGTAGCGATGTGTGGGATTTGTATTCAAGCGCATTGAGTGTTCCTTTTTGTCTATCCCTTCATTTCCCTTATAAATTCAATGAGCGAATAAAATTGTTGCTGGTGCGTGTGTTACTGATTGGACTCCCACACGTTTGTTCAAAGAAAATATTGTTTATTGTGTTTAGTTTGTTTTAATATACAAAAAATAGTTAAACTCGCATTTTTATTTATTTACGGTAATGAAAATAACCGTGTCGATACACCAATCCGCCAGAAAAAACTATCGGAAATTCACGCGTTAAAAATTGAAATTTCTTCGCTTTAGATTTGAAAACTAGGGCGAATGTAAAACGACAGCGACGAAATCGAAAGCAGTAATACCAAATCGCTTTTTCGCCACCTAAAACGATTCGCTTTGTATTCCCTAATAAGGCCCCTATACACTGTACCGTCTTAAGAGTATATTTTTGATTCAATTTCTTGTTCTAAAGGCTTCTAACATCAAATTTACTTACTGATCTGCAAAATAAGAAATCCTCAGAACAAGAAACTTGACGCACTTCTCAACCTCAACGGATTTCCCAAACAAAAGTTATTCATTTTAAAATTTCATAAAAATATCGTTCTTAATTAGGCCGCCACCACTGTATCTTGTTTCAACACTTAAATTATCAAAAGATTTGCACCAAAAAAGATGACATTGTATCATTAAGGAAACCAAAAGCCCACAATACGATTCAATAATACGACTTTCGTAATTGGGGTGAAATATTTAAACTTTTTGCATGATAAACAATCCTTTATATACCAGATTTTCCTCGTGAAGCAAAACTATATTTGACACTCCTCTGGAAAGTTGAAATAAGGGAAAATTAAAATCCAAGCTGAGCATACCAACCAAATGCAAATTCTTTGGGACCTTTGGGTGATGCTACGGCTACATTTTTTATTTATATATTTTTTGTGAATGAAAGCAGAAAAAATTACAGAATTGGCAAAATAATGCATAAATTTAACGTAAATTTATAAACGCACCATTTTGTATGTAGTTTTCATTATTGCAAACTTCGCAAAAAAATTAAGAATAAGATATTTGTCTTTATGAATTTACACTAATTGTTTATATCGCAAGGTTATCATAATATCCAATAGCTTTATAAGGACAAAAATGATAAGCAGTTCACATGTTAAAAATGGGCGAACAATACAGGTTAAAGATGCGACTCCAACTTTTATTTATTAATTTGAATAACTTGCCAACGTGACCGTTCTTGATATATGTAAATATAAACCTTGACTTACAATTTTTTGTTTTGACATTTACAGATAATTAAAAAAAAAAAAATAAAAACAAGTGTATACATACATTCGTAGACAAAAATTCCCCTTTTTCAGAAATCAAGTGCAGACATTTACAAAATCAATTAATTCAGATTTTGCGAAAGTTTTATTACCTTTATTAAATTTCAATATTTTATATACTTCCAGACGTTGATGAGGCCTCCAAGAAGGAAATCAAAGACATTTTGATTCAATACGACAGAACGCTATTAGTTGGTGACCCACGTCGTTGTGAACCTAAACAATTCGGAGGTCCAGGAGCCCGTGCCCGCTACCAAAAATCATACCGTTAAGAACTCATCTTATAAAATATGGTTTTTATTTGTTTGTTAGCCCTATTTAACGGTTATTAAAAGAATTAAGTAAACAAACAAAGTTGTGTTATGATTTTTTCATCAGTTTTCATATACATTTTGTTAAAACTCGTGTTTAAGAAATATTTCATGCAAAACTCACTCTTAATACATAAGCCCAATTCAAAATGACCATTCCATGGAAACTGTTTCCCCTGTCTATTGTTTTAAGCGCAGTTTCTTTTTCTCTTACTGTAAACAGGGGCTGAGTTCATAATTGTAAAATACAAATACGACAAACAACATAATTGATAATCAACTATCAGCTTACCCGATTCCACTCTTGTATAAATGTTGTGTTCATTCAAATCTTAAGCATCGTCGCGGACGAAATAACGATATTCTTTTACTGTTATGAACTCAGCCTTATTCACAGTCTTGCTTGTTTACTTTTCAGTAGAAATACAACAATGAACGCTATACTGGTAATGTTTTTTATGAACTCAGCCAAACTTCGAATAGGGAAAAAATGAGGTGCGTCGAGCTGGGACACCACAACCGAATTTTGAAAATCTAATGATGCAGGAATTAGGGACTAATTTCGTGCTACAATCCCCATTGAGCACTAAAATTCCTCCACCCCCAAACTGGTGGTGTTCCCAGCTTGACGTCAAGCTGGAAACACCACAACGGAAATTCAAAAATCTAATGATGCATGAATAAAGAGCTATTTTGGGGCTAATTTAGTGCTCCTATATTAAATTTAGGGCTCCATGATTTGATCTTGAAATTTAATGTCAAAGTTGCAAAAAGTGGAGACTACACTCAGTCATAAAAATGTGATTTTTTAATTTAGATTTCTGGTTTAAGTATTGAATAGAATACAGCGCCATCTTTCTTAATTTCAACATCTCATTGAACACAAAAAAGTGTACACATCAACAAACGCATTTGAATAAAAATACAAAAATGGCAATAAGTGTATGATGTCTCCAACATTAGTAAATGGACGGATAGAATGCGAAGGGTGGTAGTTGGTGGAAAATATAAAATGCAGCTATTTAAGATTTTTCCAATTGATTGTTCTATAAATACCACAAGGTTTCTGCACGGTTAGATTTTTGAATTTGAGTTGCGGTAGACCGAGCTTTAAAAGAAGTGACTTGAGGAAAATCGGTTTTTGACCTGTAAAAACCGAACATGTGGGAGTAGAAAAAAAAACTTGTTGTTTTTTCAAATAATCTTATTCTACGTCGATTAGAATTTTATCTTTTTCTTTAAGGCTGAGTTTAGAAAGTCTCCACTTTTTGTAACTTTGACATTAAATTTTTGATTTTCCGTTGTGGTGTTCCCAGCTTGACGTCAATCTGGGAACACCACAAGTTTTGGGGTAAAGGTATTTTGGTGCTCACTGGCGATTAGAGCACTAAAATTAGCCCCTAATTCTTGCAACATCACGCCTGTTCTGTATTCCGATTGTTTGTAACACCTTTTCGTTTTCAAACTGTGGGTGTTTTGAAATACTTTCCTTTTTCAATACTTGCCGAATGATGTTTTGTTTTTCGATCGAATTGAAAGTTGATTTGACATTTAGAATTTTTTTAATAATTTTAATTTTGCATGCCCGGATTGATATTGTGAATTTAAAATTGTGACAATCTTTATTTTCCAACATTATAAACCCAAAATCGAAGGTTGACGGTAGAGGGATTTTAGTGCTCAATTGGGATTGGAGCACTAAATTAGCCCCTAATTCCTGCATCATTAGATTTTCAAAATTCCGTTGTGGTGTTCCCAGCTTGACGCACCTCACTTATTGTACTGTCTTCACTTATAGACCAAGAGCCCACAGCAAATTTTGGGAGTGGATTGATAACCAAAATATGAGTATGAGGTGTGTAGGCGCATATATCGCGGTATATAAAAACCACCGTCTGGCAGGTTTCTTTTTCAGCCTTTGGCGGGGTTGGGGGTTTGAAAATAGCTATTTTCAAATTTATTATGTCAGGTATTACCACTTCAATAAATTTAAAAAATACCGTGATGCTCTGTCAATTTCTTTAAGTCAAAACGTCATTGGCAATCCGACTTAAATATAAGCTTTTTAAGAGGATCTTTTCGTCTTTTTCTTGGAGAATTATAAAACACAAAAATCAACAAAACAAAGTCTCCAAAAGAATTCGCTTAATGTTCGCTTTAAAACCTAATATCTTGAGTTCTATTGGTCTTCAACGCTTGTGTTTTTTTGTGTTTATTTTTTTGGTCGATTCAATCACAAGTTCTTTTGTATACGAGTCCCGGGACCATTTAAGACCGCAGTGAGACTTTCTCAAAGTAGCGATGTGTGGGATTTGTATTCAAGCGCATTGAGTGTTCCTTTTTGTCTATCCCTTCATTTCCCTTATAAATTCAATGAGCGAATAAAATTGTTGCTGGTGCGTGTGTTACTGATTGGACTCCCACACGTTTGTTCAAAGAAAATATTGTTTATTTTGTTTAGTTTGTTTTAATAAACAAAAAATAGTTAAACTCGCATTTTTATTTATTTACGGTAATGAAAATAACCGTGTCGATACACCAATCCGCCAGAAAAAACTATCGGAAATTCACGCGTTAAAAATTGAAATTTCTTCGCTTTAGATTTGAAAACTAGGGCGAATGTAAAACGACAGCGACGAAATCGAAAGCAGTAATACCAAATCGCTTTTTCGCCACCTAAAACGATTCGCTTCGTATTCCCTAATCAGGCCCCTGTACACTGTACCGTCTTAAGAGTGTATTTTTGATTCAATTTCTTGTTCTAAGGGCTTCTAACATCAAATTTACTTTCTGATCTGCAAAATAAGAAATCCTCAGAACAAGAAACTTGACACACTTCTCAACCTCAACGGATTTCCCAAACAAAAGTTATTCATTTTAAAATTTTATAAAAATATCGTTCTTAATTTGGGCCGCCACCACTGTATCTTGTTTCAACACTTAAATTATCAAAAGATTTGCACCAAAAAAGATGACATTGTATCATTAAGGAAACCAAAAGCCCACAATACGATTCAATAATACGACTTTCGTAATTGGGGTGAAATATTTAAACTTTTTGCATGATAAACAATCCTTTATATACCAGATTTTCCTCGTGAAGCAAAACTATATTTGACACTCCTCTGGAAAGTTGAAATAAGGGAAAATTAAAATCCAAGCTGAGCATACCAACCAAATGCAAATTCTTTGGGACCTTTGGGTGATGCTACGGCTACATTTTTTATTTATATATTTTTTGTGAATGAAAGCAGAAAAAATTACAGAATTGGCAAAATAATGCATAAATTTAACGTAAATTTATAAACGCACCATTTTGTATGTAGTTTTCATTATTGCAAACTTCGCAAAAAAATTAAGAATATGATATTTGACTTTATGAATTTACACTAATTGTTTATATCGCAAGGTTATCATAATATCCAATGGCTTTATAAGGACAAAAATGATAAGCAGTTCACATGTTAAAAATTGGCGAACAATACAGGTTAAAGATGCGACTCCAACTTTTATTTATTAATTTGAATAACTTGCCAACGTGACCGTTCTTGATATATGTAAATATAAACCTTGACTTACAATTTTTTGTTTTGACATTTACAGATAATTAAAAAAAAAAATAAAAAAAAGTGTATACATACATTCGTAGACAAAAATTCCCCTTTTTCAGAAATCAAGTGCAGACATTTACAAAATCAATTAATTCAGATTTTGCGAAAGTTTTATTACCTTTATTAAATTTCAATATTTTATATACTTCCAGACGTTGATGAGGCCTCCAAGAAGGAAATCAAAGACATTTTGATTCAATACGACAGAACGCTATTAGTTGGTGACCCACGTCGTTGTGAACCTAAACAATTCGGAGGTCCAGGAGCCCGTGCCCGCTACCAAAAATCATACCGTTAAGAACTCATCTTATAAAATATGGGTTTTATTTGTTTGTTAGCCCTATTTAACGGTTATTAAAAGAATTAAGTAAACAAACAAAGTTGTGTTATGATTTTTTCATCAGTTTTCATATACATTTTGTTAAAACTCGTGTTTAAGAAATATTTCATGCAAAACTCACTCTTAAAACATAAGCCCAATTCAAAATGACCATTCCATGGAAACTGTTTCCCCTGTCTATTGTTTTAAGCGCAGTTTCTTTTTCTCTTACTGTAAACAGGGGCTGAGTTCATAATTGTAAAATACAAATACGACAAACAACATAATTGATAATCAACTATCAGCTTACCCGATTCCACTCTTGTATAAATGTTGTGTTCATTCAAATCTTAAGCATCGTCGCGGACGAAATAACGATATTCTTTTACTGTTATGAACTCAGCCTTATTCACAGTCTTGCTTGTTTACTTTTCAGTAGAAATACAACAATGAACGCTATACTGGTAATGTTTTTTATGAACTCAGCCAAACTTCGAATAGGGAAAAAATGAGGTGCGTCGAGCTGGGAACACCACAACCGAATTTTGAAAATCTAATGATGCAGGAATTAGGGACTAATTTCGTGCTACAATCCCCATTGAGCACTAAAATTCCTCCACCCCCAAACTGGTGGTGTTCCCAGCTTGACGTCAAGCTGGGAACACCACAACGGAAATTCAAAAATCTAATGATGCATGAATAAAGATCTATTTTGGGGCTAATTTAGTGCTCCTATATTAAATTTAGGGCTCCATGATTTGATCTTGAAATTTAATGTCAAAGTTGCAAAAAGTGGAGACTACACTCAGTCATAAAAATGTGATTTTTTAATTTAGATTTCTGGTTTAAGTATTGAATAGAATACAGCGCCATCTTTCTTAATTTCAACATCTCATTGAACACAAAAAAGTGTACACATCAACAAACGCATTTGAATAAAAATACAAAAATGGCAATAAGTGTATGATGTCTCCAACATTAGTAAATGGACGGATAGAATGCGAAGGGTGGTAGTTGGTGGAAAATATAAAATGCAGCTATTTAAGATTTTTCCACTTGATTGTTCTATAAATACCACAAGGTTTCTGCACGGTTAGATTTTTGAATTTGAGTTGCGGTAGACCGAGCTTTAAAAGAAGTGACTTGAGGAAAATCGGTTTTTGACCTGTAAAAACCGAACATGTGGGAGTAGAAAAAAAAACTTGTTGTTTTTTCAAATAATCTTATTCTACGTCGATTAGAATTTTATCTTTTTCTTTAAGGCTGAGTTTAGAAAGTCTCCACTTTTTGTAACTTTGACATTAAACTTTTGATTTTCCGTTGTGGTGCTCCCAGCTTGACGTCAATCTGGGAACACCACAAGTTTTGGGGTAAAGGTATTTTGGTGCTCACTGGCGATTAGAGCACTAAAATTAGCCCCTAATTCTTGCAACATCACGCCTGTTCTGTATTCCGATTGTTTGTAACACCCTTTCGTTTTCAAACTGTGGGTGTTTTGAAATACTTTCCTTTTTCAAAACTTGCCGAATGATGTTTTGTTTTTCGATCGAATTGAAAGTTGATTTGACATTTAGAATTTTTTTAATAATTTTAATTTTGCATGCCCGGATTGATATTGTGAATTTAAAATTGTGACAATCTTTATTTTCCAACATTATAAACCAAAAATCGAAGGTTGACGGTGGAGGGATTTTAGTGCTCAATGGGGATTGGAGTACTAAATTAGCCCCTAATTCCTGCATCATTAGATTTTCAAAATTCCGTTGTGGTGTTCCCAGCTTGACGCACCTCACTTATTGTACTGTCTTCACTTATAGACCAAGAGCCCACAGCAAATTTTGGGAGTGGATTGATAACCAAAATATGAGTATGAGGTGTGTAGGCGCATATATCGCGGTATATAAAAACCACCGTCTGGCAGGTTTCTTTTTCAGTCTTTGGCGGGGTTGGGGGTTTGAAAATAGCTATTTTCAAATTTATTATGTCAGGTATTACCACTTCAATAAATTTAAAAAATACCGTGATGCTCTGTCAATTTCTTTGAGTCAAAACGTCATTGGCAATCCGACTTAAAATATAAGCTTTTTAAGAGGATCTTTTCGTCTTTTTCTTGGAGAATTATAATACACAAAAATCAACAAAACAAAGTCTCCAAAAGAAATCGATTAAGGTTCGCTTTAAAACCTAATATCTTGAGTTCTATTGGTCTTCAACGCTTGTGTTTTTTTGTGTTTATTTTTTTGGTCGATTCAATCACAAGTTCTTTTGTATACGAGTCCCGGGACCATTTAAGACCGCAGTGATACTTTCTCAAAGTAGCGATGTGTGGGATTTGTATTCAAGCGCATTGAGTGTTCCTTTTTGTCTATCCCTTCATTTCCCTTATAAATTCAATGAGCGAATAAAATTGTTGCTGGTGCGTGTGTTACTGATTGGACTCCCACACGTTTGTTCAAAGAAAATATTGTTTATTTTGTTTAGTTTGTTTTAATGAACAAAAAATAGTTAAACTCGCATTTTTATTTATTTACGGTAATGAAAATAACCGTGTCGATACACCAATCCGCCAGAAAAAACTATCGGAAATTCACGCGTTAAAAATTGAAATTTCTTCGCTTTAGATTTGAAAACTAGGGCGAATGTAAAACGACAGCGACGAAATCGAAAGCAGTAATACCAAATCGCTTTTTCGCCACCTAAAACGTTTGGCTTTGTATTCCCTAATCAGGCCCCTGTACACTGTACCGTCTCAAGAGTGTATTTTTGATTCAATTACTTGTTCTAAGGGCTTCTAACATCAAATTTACTTACTGATCTGCAAAATAAGAAATCCTCAGAACAAGAAACTTGACGCACTTCTCAACCTCAACGGATTTCCCAAACAAAAGTTATTCATTTTAAAATTTTATAAAAATATCGTTCTTAATTTGGGCCGCCACCACTGTATCTTGTTTCAACACTTAAATTATCAAAAGATTTGCACCAAAAAAGATGACATTGTATCATTAAGGAAACCAAAAGCCCACAATACGATTCAATAATACGACTTTCGTAATTGGGGTGAAATATTTAAACTTTTTGCATGATAAACAATCCTTTATATACCAGATTTTCCTCGTGAAGCAAAACTATATTTGACACTCCTCTGGAAAGTTGAAATAAGGGAAAATTAAAATCCAAGCTGAGCATACCAACCAAATGCAAATTCTTTGGGACCTTTGGGTGATGCTACGGCTACATTTTTTATTTATATATTTTTTGTGAATGAAAGCAGAAAAAATTACAGAATTGGCAAAATAATGCATAAATTTAACGTAAATTTATAAACGCACCATTTTGTATGTAGTTTTCATTATTGCAAACTTCGCAAAAAAATTAAGAATATGATATTTGACTTTATGAATTTACACTAATTGTTTATATCGCAAGGTTATCATAATATCCAATAGCTTTATAAGGACAAAAATGATAAGCAGTTCACATGTTAAAAATGGGCGAACAATACAGGTTAAAGATGCGACTCCAACTTTTATTTATTAATTTGAATAACTTGCCAACGTGACCGTTCTTGATATATGTAAATATAAACCTTGACTTACAATTTTTTGTTTTGACATTTACAGATAATTAAAAAAAAAAAATAAAAAAAAGTGTATACATACATTCGTAGACAAAAATTCCCCTTTTTCAGAAATCAAGTGCAGACATTTACAAAATCAATTAATTCAGATTTTGCGAAAGTTTTATTACCTTTATTAAATTTCAATATTTTATATACTTCCAGACGTTGATGAGGCCTCCAAGAAGGAAATCAAAGACATTTTGATTCAATACGACAGAACGCTATTAGTTGGTGACCCACGTCGTTGTGAACCTAAACAATTCGGAGGTCCAGGAGCCCGTGCCCGCTACCAAAAATCATACCGTTAAGAACTCATCTTATACAAATATGGTTTTTATTTGTTTGTTAGCCCTATTTAACGGTTATTAAAAGAATTAAGTAAACAAACAAATTTGTGTTATGATTTTTTCATCAGTTTTCATATACATTTTGTTAAAACTCGTGTTTAAGAAATATTTCATGCAAAACTCACTCTTAAACCATAAGCCCAATTCAAAATGACCATTCCATGGAAACTGTTTCCCCTGTCTATTGTTTTAAGCGCAGTTTCTTTTTCTCTTACTGTAAACAGGGGCTGAGTTCATAATTGTAAAATACAAATACGACAAACAACATAATTGATAATCAACTATCAGCTTACCTGATTCCACTCTTGTATAAATGTTGTGTTCATTCAAATCTTAAGCATCGTCGCGGACGAAATAACGATATTCTTTTACTGTTATGAACTCAGCCTTATTCACAGTCTTGCTTGTTTACTTTTCAGTAGAAATACAACAATGAACGCTATACTGGTAATGTTTTTTATGAACTCAGCCAAACTTCGAATAGGGAAAAAATGAGGTGCGTCGAGCTGGGAACACCACAACCGAATTTTGAAAATCTAATGATGCAGGAATTAGGGACTAATTTCGTGCTACAATCCCCATTGAGCACTAAAATTCCTCCACTCCAAACTGGTGGTGTTCCCAGCTTGACGTCAAGCTGGGAACACCACAACGGAAATTCAAAAATCTAATGATGCATGAATAAAGAGCTATTTTGGGGCTAATTTAGTGCTCCTATATTAAATTTAGGGCTCCATGATTTGATCTTGAAATTTAATGTCAAAGTTGCAAAAAGTGGAGACTACACTCAGTCATAAAAATGTGATGTTTTAATTTAGATTTCTGGTTTAAGTATTGAATAGAATACAGCGCCATCTTTCTTAATTTCAACATCTCATTGAACACAAATAAGTGTACACATCAACAAACGCATTTGAATAAAAATACAAAAATGGCAATAAGTGTATGATGTCTCCAACATTAGTAAATGGACGGATAGAATACGAAGGGTGGTGGTTGGTGGAAAATATAAAATGCAGCTATTTAAGATTTTTCCACTTGATTGTTCTATAAATACCACAAGGTTTCTGCACGGTTAGATTTTTGAATTTGAGTTGCGGTAGACCGAGCTTTAAAAGAAGTGACTTGAGGAAAATCGGTTTTTGACCTGTAAAAACCGAACATGTGGGAGTAGAAAAAAAAACTTGTTGTTTTTTCAAATAATCTTATTCTATATCGATTAGAATTTTATCATTTTCTTTAAGGCTGACTTTAGAAAGTCTCCACTTTTTGTAACTTTGACATTAAACTTTTGATTTTCCGTTGTGGTGCTCCCAGCTTGACGTCAATCTGGGAACACCACAAGTTTTGGGGTAAAGGTATTTTGGTGCTCACTGGCGATTAGAGCACTAAAATTAGCCCCTAATTCTTGCAACATCACGCCTGTTCTGTATTCCGATTGTTTGTAACACCCTTTCGTTTTCAAACTGTGGGTGTTTTGAAATACTTTCCTTTTTCAAAACTTGCCGAATGCTGTTTTGTTTTTCGATCGAATTGAAAGTTGATTTGACATTTAGAATTTTTTTAATAATTTTAATTTTGCATGCCCGGATTGATATTGTGAATTTAAAATTGTGACAATCTTTATTTTCCAACATTATAAACCAAAAATCGAAGGTTGACGGTGGAGGGATTTTAGTGCTCAATGGGGATTGGAGTACTTAATTAGCCCCTAATTCCTGCATCATTAGATTTTCAAAATTCCGTTGTGGTGTTCCCAGCTTGACGCACCTCACTTATTGTACTGTCTTCACTTATAGACCAAGAGCAAACAGCAAATTTTGGGAGTGGATTGATAACCAAAATATGAGTATGAGGTGTGTAGGCGCATATATCGCGGTATATAAAAATCACCGTCTGGCAGGTTTCTTTTTCAGCCTTTGGCGGGGTTGGGGGTTTGAAAATAGCTATTTTCAAATTTATTATGTCAGGTATTACCACTTCAATAAATTTAAAAAATACCGTGATGCTCTGTCAATTTCTTTAAGTCAAAACGTCATTGGCAATCCGACTTAAAATATAAGCTTTTTAAGAGGATCTTTTCGTCTTTTTCTTGGAGAATTATAAAACACAAAAATCAACAAAACAAAGTCTCCAAAAGAAATCGATTAAGGTTCGCTTTAAAACCTAATATCTTGAGTTCTATTGGTCTTCAACGCTTGTGTTTTTTTGTGTTTATTTTTTTGGTCGATTCAATCACAAGTTCTTTTGTATACGAGTCCCGGGACCATTTAAGACCGCAGTGATACTTTCTCAAAGTAGCTATGTGTGGGATTTGTATTCAAGCGCATTGAGTGTTCCTTTTTGTCTATCCCTTCATTTCCCTTATAAATTCAATGAGCGAATAAAATTGTTGCTGGTGCGTGTGTTACTGATTGGACTCCCACAGGTTTGTTCAAAGAAAATATTGTTTATTTTGTTATGTTTGTTTTAATAAACAAAAAATAGTTAAACTCGCATTTTTATTTATTTACGGTAATGAAAATAACCGTGTCGATACACCAATCCGCCAGAAAAAACTATCGGAAATTCACGCGTTAAAAATTGAAATTTCTTCGCTTTAGATTTGAAAACTAGGGCGAATGTAAAACGACAGCGACGAAATCGAAAGCAGTAATACCAAATCGCTTTTTCGCCACCTAAAACGATTCGCTTTGTATTCCCTAATCAGGCCCCTGTACACTGTATCGTCTTAAGAGTGTATTTTTGATTCAATTTCTTGTTCTAAGGCTTCTAACATCAAATTTACTTTCTGATCTGCAAAATAAGAAATCCTCAGAACAAGAAACTTGACGCACTTCTCAACCTCAACGGATTTCCCAAACAAAAGTTATTCATTTTAAAATTTTATAAAAATATCGTTCTTAATTTGGGCCGCCACCACTGTATCTTGTTTCAACACTTAAATTATCAAAAGATTTGCACCAAAAAAGATGACATTGTATCATTAAGGAAACCAAAAGCCCACAATACGATTCAATAATACGACTTTCGTAATTGGGGTGAAATATTTAAACTTTTTGCATGATAAACAATCCTTTATATACCAGATTTTCCTCGTGAAGCAAAACTATATTTGACACTCCTCTGGAAAGTTGAAATAAGGGAAAATTAAAATCCAAGCTGAGCATACCAACCAAATGCAAATTCTTTGGGACCTTTGGGTGATGCTACGGCTACATTTTTTATTTATATATTTTTTGTGAATGAAAGCAGAAAAAATTACAGAATTGGCAAAATAATGCATAAATTTAACGTAAATTTATAAACGCACCATTTTGTATGTAGTTTTCATTATTGCAAACTTCGCAAAAAATTAAGAATAAGATATTTGACTTTATGAATTTACACTAATTGTTTATATCGCAAGGTTATCATAATATCCAATAGCTTTATAAGGACAAAAATGATAAGCAGTTCACATGTTAAAAATGGGCGAACAATACAGGTTAAAGATGCGACTCCAACTTTTATTTATTAATTTGAATAACTTGCCAACGTGACCGTTCTTGATATATGTAAATATAAACCTTGACTTACAATTTTTTGTTTTGACATTTACAGATAATTAAAAAAAAAAAAATAAAAAAAAGTGTATACATACATTCGTAGACAAAAATTCCCCTTTTTCAGAAATCAAGTGCAGACATTTACAAAATCAATTAATTCAGATTTTGCGAAAGTTTTATTACCTTTATTAAATTTCAATATTTTATATACTTCCAGACGTTGATGAGGCCTCCAAGAAGGAAATCAAAGACATTTTGATTCAATACGACAGAACGCTATTAGTTGGTGACCCACGTCGTTGTGAACCTAAAAAATTCGGAGGTCCAGGAGCCCGTGCCCGCTACCAAAAATCATACCGTTAAGAACTCATCTTATACAAATATGGTTTTTATTTGTTTGTTAGCCCTATTTAACGGTTATTAAAAGAATTAAGTAAACAAACAAAGTTGTGTTATGATTTTTTCATCAGTTTTCATATACATTTTGTTAAAACTCGTGTTTAAGAAATATTTCATGCAAAACTCACTCTTAAAACATAAGCCCAATTCAAAATGACCATTCCATGGAAACTGTTTCCCCTGTCTATTGTTTTAAGCGCAGTTTCTTTTTCTCTTACTGTAAACAGGGGCTGAGTTCATAATTGTAAAATACAAATACGACAAACAACATAATTGATAATCAACTATCAGCTTACCCGATTCCACTCTTGTATAAATGTTGTGTTCATTCAAATCTTAAGCATCGTCGCGGACGAAATAACGATATTCTTTTACTGTTATGAACTCAGCCTTATTCACAGTCTTGCTTGTTTACTTTTCAGTAGAAATACAACAATGAACGCTATACTGGTAATGTTTTTTATGAACTCAGCCAAACTTCGAATAGGGAAAAAATGAGGTGCGTCGAGCTGGGACACCACAACCGAATTTTGAAAATCTAATGATGCAGGAATTAGGGACTAATTTCGTGCTACAATCCCCATTGAGCACTAAAATTCCTCCACCCCCAAACTGGTGGTGTTCCCAGCTTGACGTCAAGCTGGGAACACCACAACGGAAATTCAAAAATCTAATGATGCATGAATAAAGAGCTATTTTGGGGCTAATTTAGTGCTCCTATATTAAATTTAGGGCTCCATGATTTGATCTTGAAATTTAATGTCAAAGTTGCAAAAAGTGGAGACTACACTCAGTCATAAAAATGTGATTTTTTAATTTAGATTTCTGGTTTAAGTATTGAATAGAATACAGCGCCATCTTTCTTAATTTCAACATCTCATTGAACACAAAAAAGTGTACACATCAACAAACGCATTTGAATAAAAATACAAAAATGGCAATAAGTGTATGATGTCTCCAACATTAGTAAATGGACGGATAGAATGCGAAGGGTGGTAGTTGGTGGAAAATATAAAATGCAGCTATTTAAGATTTTTCCACTTGATTGTTCTATAAATACCACAAGGTTTCTGCACGGTTAGATTTTTGAATTTGAGTTGCGGTAGACCGAGCTTTAAAAGAAGTGACTTGAGGAAAATCGGTTTTTGACCTGTAAAAACCGAACATGTGGGAGTAGAAAAAAAAACTTGTTGTTTTTTCAAATAATCTTATTCTACGTCGATTAGAATTTTATCTTTTTCTTTAAGGCTGAGTTTAGAAAGTCTCCACTTTTTGTAACTTTGACATTAAATTTTTGATTTTCCGTTGTGGTGTTCCCAGCTTGACGTCAATCTGGGAACACCACAAGTTTTGGGGTAAAGGTATTTTGGTGCTCACTGGCGATTAGAGCATTAAAATTAGCCCCTAATTCTTGCAACATCACGCCTGTTCTGTATTCCGATTGTTTGTAACACCTTTTCGTTTTCAAACTGTGGGTGTTTTGAAATACTTTCCTTTTTCAATACTTGCCGAATGATGTTTTGTTTTTCGATCGAATTGAAAGTTGATTTGACATTTAGAATTTTTTTAATAATTTTAATTTTGCATGCCCGGATTGATATTGTGAATTTAAAATTGTGACAATCTTTATTTTCCAACATTATAAACCAAAAATCGAAGGTTGACGGTGGAGGGATTTTAGTGCTCAATGGGGATTGGAGCACTAAATTAGCCCCTAATTCCTGCATCATTAGATTTTCAAAATTCCGTTGTGGTGTTCCCAGCTTGACGCACCTCACTTATTGTACTGTCTTCACTTATAGACCAAGAGCCCACAGCAAATTTTGGGAGTGGATTGATAACCAAAATATGAGTATGAGGTGTGTAGGCGCATATATCGCGGTATATAAAAACCACCGTCTGGCAGGTTTCTTTTTCAGCCTTTGGCGGGGTTGGGGGTTTGAAAATAGCTATTTTCAAATTTATTATGTCAGGTATTACCACTTCAATAAATTTAAAAAATACCGTGATGCTCTGTCAATTTCTTTAAGTCAAAACGTCATTGGCAATCCGACTTAAATATAAGCTTTTTAAGAGGATCTTTTCGTCTTTTTCTTGGAGAATTATAAAACACAAAAATCAACAAAACAAAGTCTCCAAAAGAAATCGCTTAATGTTCGCTTTAAAACCTAATATCTTGAGTTCTATTGGTCTTCAACGCTTGTGTTTTTTTGTGTTTATTTTTTTGGTCGATTCAATCACAAGTTCTTTTGTATACGAGTCCCGGGACCATTTAAGACCGCAGTGAGACTTTCTCAAAGTAGCGATGTGTGGGATTTGTATTCAAGCGCATTGAGTGTTCCTTTTTGTCTATCCCTTCATTTCCCTTATAAATTCAATGAGCGAATAAAATTGTTGCTGGTGCGTGTGTTACTGATTGGACTCCCACACGTTTGTGCAAAGAAAATATTGTTTATTTTGTTTAGTTTGTTTTAATAAACAAAAAATAGTTAAACTCGCATTTTTATTTATTTACGGTAATGAAAATAACCGTGTCGATACACCAATCCGCCAGAAAAAACTATCGGAAATTCACGCGTTAAAAATTGAAATTTCTTCGCTTTAGATTTGAAAACTAGGGCGAATGTAAAACGACAGCGACGAAATCGAAAGCAGTAATACCAAATCGCTTTTTCGCCACCTAAAACGATTCGCTTCGTATTCCCTAATCAGGCCCCTGTACACTGTACCGTCTTAAGAGTGTATTTTTGATTCAATTTCTTGTTCTAAGGGCTTCTAACATCAAATTTACTTTCTGATCTGCAAAATAAGAAATCCTCAGAACAAGAAACTTGACGCACTTCTCAACCTCAACGGATTTCCCAAACAAAAGTTATTCATTTTAAAATTTTATAAAAATATCGTTCTTAATTAGGCCGCCACCACTGTATCTTGTTTCAACACTTAAATTATCAAAAGATTTGCACCAAAAAAGATGACATTGTATCATTAAGGAAACCAAAAGCCCACAATACGATTCAATAATACGACTTTCGTAATTGGGGTGAAATATTTAAACTTTTTGCATGATAAACAATCCTTTATATACCAGATTTACCTCGTGAAGCAAAACTATATTTGACACTCCTCTGGAAAGTTGAAATAAGGGAAAATTAAAATCCAAGCTGAGCATACCAACCAAATGCAAATTCTTTGGGACCTTTGGGTGATGCTACGGCTACATTTTTTATTTATATATTTTTTGTGAATGAAAGCAGAAAAAATTACAGAATTGGCAAAATAATGCATAAATTTAACGTAAATTTATAAACGCACCATTTTGTATGTAGTTTTCATTATTGCAAACTTTGCAAAAAAATTAAGAATAAGATATTTGTCTTTATGAATTTACACTAATTGTTTATATCGCAAGGTTATCATAACATCCAATAGCTTTATAAGGACAAAAATGATAAGCAGTTCACATGTTAAAAATGGGCGAACAATACAGGTTAAAGATGCGACTCCAACTTTTATTTATTAATTTGAATAACTTGCCAACGTGACCGTTCTTGATATATGTAAATATAAACCTTGACTTACAATTTTTTGTTTTGACATTTACAGATAATTATAAAAAAAAAAATAAAAAAAAGTGTATACATACATTCGTAGACAAAAATTCCCCTTTTTCAGAAATCAAGTGCAGACATTTACAAAATCAATTAATTCAGATTTTGCGAAAGTTTTATTACCTTTATTAAATTTCAATATTTTATATACTTCCAGACGTTGATGAGGCCTCCAAGAAGGAAATCAAAGACATTTTGATTCAATACGACAGAACGCTATTAGTTGGTGACCCACGTCGTTGTGAACCTAAACAATTCGGAGGTCCAGGAGCCCGTGCCCGCTACCAAAAATCATACCGTTAAGAACTCATCTTATAAAATATGGTTTTTATTTGTTTGTTAGCCCTATTTAACGGTTATTAAAAGAATTAAGTAAACAAACAAAGTTGTGTTATGATTTTTTCATCAGTTTTCATATACATTTTGTTAAAACTCGTGTTTAAGAAATATTTCATGCAAAACTCACTCTTAAAACATAAGCCCAATTCAAAATGACCATTCCATGGAAACTGTTTCCCCTGTCTATTGTTTTAAGCGCAGTTTCTTTTTCTCTTACTGTAAACAGGGGCTGAGTTCATAATTGTAAAATACAAATACGACAAACAACATAATTGATAATCAACTATCAGCTTACCCGATTCCACTCTTGTATAAATGTTGTGTTCATTCAAATCTTAAGCATCGTCGCGGAAGAAATAACGATATTCTTTTACTGTTATGAACTCAGCCTTATTCACAGTCTTGCTTGTTTACTTTTCAGTAGAAATACAACAATGAACGCTATACTGGTAATGTTTTTTATGAACTCAGCCAAACTTCGAATAGGGAAAAAATGAGGTGCGTCGAGCTGGGAACACCACAACCGAATTTTGAAAATCTAATGATGCAGGAATTAGGGACTAATTTCGTGCTACAATCCCCATTGAGCACTAAAATTCCTCCACCCCCAAACTGGTGGTGTTCCCAGCTTAACGTCAAGCTGGGAACACCACAACGGAAATTCAAAAATCTAATGATGCATGAATAAAGATCTATTTTGGGGCTAATTTAGTGCTCCTATATTAAATTTAGGGCTCCATGATTTGATCTTGAAATTTAATGTCAAAGTTGCAAAAAGTGGAGACTACACTCAGTCATAAAAATGTGATTTTTTAATTTAGATTTCTGGTTTAAGTATTGAATAGAATACAGCGCCATCTTTCTTAATTTCAACATCTCATTGAACACAAAAAAGTGTACACATCAACAAACGCATTTGAATAAAAATACAAAAATGGCAATAAGTGTATGATGTCTCCAACATTAGTAAATGGACGGATAGAATGCGAAGGGTGGTAGTTGGTGGAAAATATAAAATGCAGCTATTTAAGATTTTTCCACTTGATTGTTCTATAAATACCACAAGGTTTCTGCACGGTTAGATTTTTGAATTTGAGTTGCGGTAGACCGAGCTTTAAAAGAAGTGACTTGAGGAAAATCGGTTTTTGACCTGTAAAAACCGAACATGTGGGAGTAGAAAAAAAAACTTGTTGTTTTTTCAAATAATCTTATTCTACGTCGATTAGAATTTTATCTTTTTCTTTAAGGCTGAGTTTAGAAAGTCTCCACTTTTTGTAACTTTGACATTAAACTTTTGATTTTCCGTTGTGGTGCTCCCAGCTTGACGTCAATCTGGGAACACCACAAGTTTTGGGGTAAAGGTATTTTGGTGCTCACTGGCGATTAGAGCACTAAAATTAGCCCCTTATTCTTGCAACATCACGCCTGTTCTGTATTCCGATTGTTTGTAACACCCTTTCGTTTTCAAACTGTGGGTGTTTTGAAATACTTTCCTTTTTCAAAACTTGCCGAATGATGTTTTGTTTTTCGATCGAATTGAAAGTTGATTTGACATTTAGAATTTTTTTAATAATTTTAATTTTGCATGCCCGGATTGATATTGTGAATTTAAAATTGTGACAATCTTTATTTTCCAACATTATAAACCAAAAATCGAAGGTTGACGGTGGAGGGATTTTAGTGCTCAATGGGGATTGGAGTACTAAATTAGCCCCTAATTCCTGCATCATTAGATTTTCAAAATTCCGTTGTGGTGTTCCCAGCTTGACGCACCTCACTTATTGTACTGTCTTCACTTATAGACCAAGAGCCCACAGCAAATTTTGGGAGTGGATTGATAACCAAAATATGAGTATGAGGTGTGTAGGCGCATATATCGCGGTATATAAAAACCACCGTCTGGCAGGTTTCTTTTTCAGTCTTTGGCGGGGTTGGGGGTTTGAAAATAGCTATTTTCAAATTTATTATGTCAGGTATTACCACTTCAATAAATTTAAAAAATACCGTGATGCTCTGTCAATTTCTTTAAGTCAAAACGTCATTGGCAATCCGACTTAAATATAAGCTTTTTAAGAGGATCTTTTCGTCTTTTTCTTGGAGAATTATAAAACACAAAAATCAACAAAACAAAGTCTCCAAAAGAAATCGCTTAATGTTCGCTTTAAAACCTAATATCTTGAGTTCTATTGGTCTTCAACGCTTGTGTTTTTTTGTGTTTATTTTTTTGGTCGATTCAATCACAAGTTCTTTTGTATACGAGTCCCGGGACCATTTAAGACCGCAGTGAGACTTTCTCAAAGTAGCGATGTGTGGGATTT
This sequence comes from Melangyna quadrimaculata, assembly GCA_949320155.1. Taxonomy (NCBI): domain Eukaryota; kingdom Metazoa; phylum Arthropoda; class Insecta; order Diptera; family Syrphidae; genus Melangyna; species Melangyna quadrimaculata. The sequence goes on along the minus strand of OX439485.1, from coordinate 102,731,835 downwards.
GTATTCAAGCGCATTGAGTGTTCCTTTTTGTCTATCCCTTCATTTCCCTTATAAATTCAATGAGCGAATAAAATTGTTGCTGGTGCGTGTGTTACTGATTGGACTCCCACACGTTTGTTCAAAAAAAATATTGTTTATTTTGTTTAGTTTGTTTTAATAAACAAAAAATAGTTAAACTCGCATTTTTATTTATTTACGGTAATGAAAATAACCGTGTCGATACACCAATCCGCCAGAAAAAACTATCGGAAATTCACGCGTTAAAAATTGAAATTTCTTCGCTTTAGATTTGAAAACTAGGGCGAATGTAAAACGACAGCGACGAAATCGAAAGCAGTAATACCAAATCGCTTTTTCGCCACCTAAAACGATTCGCTTCGTATTCCCTAATCAGGCCCCTGTACACTGTACCGTCTTAAGAGTGTATTTTTGATTCAATTACTTGTTCTAAGGGCTTCTAACATCAAATTTACTTTCTGATCTGCAAAATAAGAAATCCTCAGAACAAGAAACTTGACGCACTTCTCAACCTCAACGGATTTCCCAAACAAAAGTTATTCATTTTAAAATTTTATAAAAATATCGTTCTTAATTAGGCCGCCACCACTGTATCTTGTTTCAACACTTAAATTATCAAAAGATTTGCACCAAAAAAGATGACATTGTATCATTAAGGAAACCAAAAGCCCACAATACGATTCAATAATACGACTTTCGTAATTGGGGTGAAATATTTAAACTTTTTGCATGATAAACAATCCTTTATATACCAGATTTACCTCGTGAAGCAAAACTATATTTGACACTCCTCTGGAAAGTTGAAATAAGGGAAAATTAAAATCCAAGCTGAGCATACCAACCAAATGCAAATTCTTTGGGACCTTTGGGTGATGCTACGGCTACATTTTTTATTTATATATTTTTTGTGAATGAAAGCAGAAAAAATTACAGAATTGGCAAAATAATGCATAAATTTAACGTAAATTTATAAACGCACCATTTTGTATGTAGTTTTCATTATTGCAAACTTTGCAAAAAAATTAAGAATAAGATATTTGTCTTTATGAATTTACACTAATTGTTTATATCGCAAGGTTATCATAATATCCAATAGCTTTATAAGGACAAAAATGATAAGCAGTTCACATGTTAAAAATGGGCGAACAATACAGGTTAAAGATGCGACTCCAACTTTTATTTATTAATTTGAATAACTTGCCAACGTGACCGTTCTTGATATATGTAAATATAAACCTTGACTTACAATTTTTTGTTTTGACATTTACAGATAATTAAAAAAAAAAAAATAAAAAAAAGTGTATACATACATTCGTAGACAAAAATTCCCCTTTTTCAGAAATCAAGTGCAGACATTTACAAAATCAATTAATTCAGATTTTGCGAAAGTTTTATTACCTTTATTAAATTTCAATATTTTATATACTTCCTGACGTTGATGAGGCCTCCAAGAAGGAAATCAAAGACATTTTGATTCAATACGACAGAACGCTATTAGTTGGTGACCCACGTCGTTGTGAACCTAAACAATTCGGAGGTCCAGGAGCCCGTGCCCGCTACCAAAAATCATACCGTTAAGAACTCATCTTATAAAATATGGTTTTTATTTGTTTGTTAGCCCTATTTAACGGTTATTAAAAGAATTAAGTAAACAAACAAAGTTGTGTTATGATTTTTTCATCAGTTTTCATATACATTTTGTTAAAACTCGTGTTTAAGAAATATTTCATGCAAAACTCACTCTTAAAACATAAGCCCAATTCAAAATGACCATTCCATGGAAACTGTTTCCCCTGTCTATTGTTTTAAGCGCAGTTTCTTTTTCTCTTACTGTAAACAGGGGCTGAGTTCATAATTGTAAAATACAAATACGACAAACAACATAATTGATAATCAACTATCAGCTTACCCGATTCCACTCTTGTATAAATGTTGTGTTCATTCAAATCTTAAGCATCGTCGCGGACGAAATAACGATATTCTTTTACTGTTATGAACTCAGCCTTATTCACAGTCTTGCTTGTTTACTTTTCAGTAGAAATACAACAATGAACGCTATACTGGTAATGTTTTTTATGAACTCAGCCAAACTTCGAATAGGGAAAAAATGAGGTGCGTCGAGCTGGGAACACCACAACCGAATTTTGAAAATCTAATGATGCAGGAATTAGGGACTAATTTCGTGCTACAATCCCCATTGAGCACTAAAATTCCTCCACCCCCAAACTGGTGGTGTTCCCAGCTTAACGTCAAGCTGGGAACACCACAACGGAAATTCAAAAATCTAATGATGCATGAATAAAGATCTATTTTGGGGCTAATTTAGTGCTCCTATATTAAATTTAGGGCTCCATGATTTGATCTTGAAATTTAATGTCAAAGTTGCAAAAAGTGGAGACTACACTCAGTCATAAAAATGTGATTTTTTAATTTAGATTTCTGGTTTAAGTATTGAATAGAATACAGCGCCATCTTTCTTAATTTCAACATCTCATTGAACACAAAAAAGTGTACACATCAACAAACGCATTTGAATAAAAATACAAAAATGGCAATAAGTGTATGATGTCTCCAACATTAGTAAATGGACGGATAGAATGCGAAGGGTGGTAGTTGGTGGAAAATATAAAATGCAGCTATTTAAGATTTTTCCACTTGATTGTTCTATAAATACCACAAGGTTTCTGCACGGTTAGATTTTTGAATTTGAGTTGCGGTAGACCGAGCTTTAAAAGAAGTGACTTGAGGAAAATCGGTTTTTGACCTGTAAAAACCGAACATGTGGGAGTAGAAAAAAAAACTTGTTGTTTTTTCAAATAATCTTATTCTACGTCGATTAGAATTTTATCTTTTTCTTTAAGGCTGAGTTTAGAAAGTCTCCACTTTTTGTAACTTTGACATTAAACTTTTGATTTTCCGTTGTGGTGCTTGACGTCAATCTGGGAACACCACAAGTTTTGGGGTAAAGGTATTTTGGTGCTCACTGGCGATTAGAGCACTAAAATTAGCCCCTAATTCTTGCAACATCACGCCTGTTCTGTATTCCGATTGTTTGTAACACCCTTTCGTTTTCAAACTGTGGGTGTTTTGAAATACTTTCCTTTTTCAAAACTTGCCGAATGATGTTTTGTTTTTCGATCGAATTGAAAGTTGATTTGACATTTAGAATTTTTTTAATAATTTTAATTTTGCATGCCCGAATTGATATTGTGAATTTAAAATTGTGACAATCTTTATTTTCCAACATTATAAACCAAAAATCGAAGGTTGACGGTGGAGGGATTTTAGTGCTCAATGGGGATTGGAGTACTAAATTAGCCCCTAATTCCTGCATCATTAGATTTTCAAAATTCCGTTGTGGTGTTCCCAGCTTGACGCACCTCACTTATTGTACTGTCTTCACTTATAGACCAAGAGCAAACAGCAAATTTTGGGAGTGGATTGATAACCAAAATATGAGTATGAGGTGTGTAGGCGCATATATCGCGGTATATAAAAATCACCGTCTGGCAGGTTTCTTTTTCAGCCTTTGGCGGGGTTGGGGGTTTGAAAATAGCTATTTTCAAATTTATTATGTCAGGTATTACCACTTCAATAAATTTAAAAAATACCGTGATGCTCTGTCAATTTCTTTAAGTCAAAACGTCATTGGCAATCCGACTTTAAATAAAAGCTTTTTAAGAGGATCTTTTCGTCTTTTTCTTGGAGAATTATAAAACACAAAAATCAACAAAACAAAGTCTCCAAAAGAAATCGATTAAGGTTCGCTTTAAAACCTAATATCTTGAGTTCTATTGGTCTTCAACGCTTGTGTTTTTTTGTGTTTATTTTTTTGGTCGATTCAATCACAAGTTCTTTTGTATACGAGTCCCGGGACCATTTAAGACCGCAGTGATACTTTCTCAAAGTAGCTATGTGTGGGATTTGTATTCAAGCGCATTGAGTGTTCCTTTTTGTCTATCCCTTCAGTTCCCTTATAAATTCAATGAGCGAATAAAATTGTTGCTGGTGCGTGTGTTACTGATTGGACTCCCACACGTTTGTTCAAAGAAAATATTGTTTATTTTGTTATGTTTGTTTTAATAAACAAAAAATAGTTAAACTCGCATTTTTATTTATTTACGGTAATGAAAATAACCGTGTCGATACACCAATCCGCCAGAAAAAACTATCGGAAATTCACGCGTTAAAAATTGAAATTTCTTCGCTTTAGATTTGAAAACTAGGGCGAATGTAAAACGACAGCGACGAAATGGAAAGCAGTAATACCAAATCGCTTTTTCGCCACCTAAAACGATTCGCTTTGTATTCCCTAATCAGGCCCCTGTACACTGTACCGTCTTAAGAGTGTATTTTTGATTCAATTTCTTGTTCTAAGGGCTTCTAACATCAAATTTACTTACTGATCTGCAAAATAAGAAATCCTCAGAACAAGAAACTTGACGCACTTCTCAACCTCAACGGATTTCCCAAACAAAAGTTATTCATTTTAAAATTTTATAAAAATATCGTTCTTAATTTGGGCCGCCACCACTGTATCTTGTTTCAACACTTAAATTATCAAAAGATTTGCACCAAAAAAGATGACATTGTATCATTAAGGAAACCAAAAGCCCACAATACGATTCAATAATACGACTTTCGTAATTGGGGTGAAATATTTAAACTTTTTGCATGATAAACAATCCTTTATATACCAGATTTTCCTCGTGAAGCAAAACTATATTTGACACTCCTCTGGAAAGTTGAAATAAGGGAAAATTAAAATCCAAGCTGAGCATACCAACCAAATGCAAATTCTTTGGGACCTTTGGGTGATGCTACGGCTACATTTTTTATTTATATATTTTTTGTGAATGAAAGCAGAAAAAATTACAGAATTGGCAAAATAATGCATAAATTTAACGTAAATTTATAAACGCACCATTTTGTATGTAGTTTTCATTATTGCAAACTTCGCAAAAAATTAAGAATAAGATATTTGACTTTATGAATTTACACTAATTGTTTATATCGCAAGGTTATCATAATATCCAATAGCTTTATAAGGACAAAAATGATAAGCAGTTCACATGTTAAAAATGGGCGAACAATACAGGTTAAAGATGCGACTCCAACTTTTATTTATTAATTTGAATAACTTGCCAACGTGACTGTTCTTGATATATGTAAATATAAACCTTGACTTACAATTTTTTGTTTTGACATTTACAGATAATTAAAAAAAAAAATAAAAAAAAGTGTATACATACATTCGTAGACAAAAATTCCCCTTTTTCAGAAATCAAGTGCAGACATTTACAAAATCAATTAATTCAGATTTTGCGAAAGTTTTATTACCTTTATTAAATTTCAATATTTTATATACTTCCAGACGTTGATGAGGCCTCCAAGAAGGAAATCAAAGACATTTTGATTCAATACGACAGAACGCTATTAGTTGGTGACCCACGTCGTTGTGAACCTAAAAAATTCGGAGGTCCAGGAGCCCGTGCCCGCTACCAAAAATCATACCGTTAAGAACTCATCTTATACAAATATGGTTTTTATTTGTTTGTTAGCCCTATTTAACGGTTATTAAAAGAATTAAGTAAACAAACAAAGTTGTGTTATGATTTTTTCATCAGTTTTCATATACATTTTGTTAAAACTCGTGTTTAAGAAATATTTCATGCAAAACTCACTCTTAAAACATAAGCCCAATTCAAAATGACCATTCCATGGAAACTGTTTCCCCTGTCTATTGTTTTAAGCGCAGTTTCTTTTTCTCTTACTGTAAACAGGGGCTGATTTCATAATTGTAAAATACAAATACGACAAACAACATAATTGATAATCAACTATCAGCTTACCCGATTCCACTCTTGTACAAATGTTGTGTTCATTCAAATCTTAAGCATCGTCGCGGACGAAATAACGATATTCTTTTACTGTTATGAACTCAGCCTTATTCACAGTCTTGCTTGTTTACTTTTCAGTAGAAATACAACAATGAACGCTATACTGGTAATGTTTTTTATGAACTCAGCCAAACTTCGAATAGGGAAAAAATGAGGTGCGTCGAGCTGGGACACCACAACCGAATTTTGAAAATCTAATGATGCAGGAATTAGGGACTAATTTCGTGCTACAATCCCCATTGACCTTGTATATGAAAACTATAGTACTATCATGGACAAAATTTTTTTGTGCAACAATGCTTCGTTGGTGGCGCCACTTTAGCTCTACGGAGACTTCCATTTTTGGGAGACAATTGTCGGCGGAGACTTCAATTTTTGGGAGACTTCCATTTATCAGAGAATCGAAACTAAGTAGTTAGAGCAAGAGGAGTGTATTTTTTTCGATTCTGGTAAGAATCAAATGGAGTAAGCGAGATTACCAATCGAAGGTTTTGTTCAACGTCAATGATGAGAAAAAGGTGAAGAGAATGGCAAAAAAATGTTCGTATCCTCTGTGATTGAATGTGCAATGCAAGGTTATTTTTTTTGCTTAATTTACTGATTATGCTATATGCGAGAAGAGAAGTGGACATACATACATGTAAGTTAGCTTTTTGCGTCGTCGTTGTCAACAACCTTGAAGCAAGGAATATAGTTTTTTTTTTTTGCGGGAAAGAATAATGCGTGGAGGTATCCATTCTTATATTATCAAGGGTAGGTTTATTTTAATGCGTGAAAGAAAAATATATGTTCATGTTGTGTAAGTATATTTGTAGGTATATATGCAATCGTATGTTATTGAGGGTAGTTTTGATATTAAATTGTCTTGCAAAGATTTTTTATTTGCCGTGAAATTTGTTGCAAGTGCAAGATTTTGAGCATATTTTTTTGCGGGAACATCTACATAGGTAGATAATATTCGTATAAATCATGAATGGTAGGTTTTATTAATATTAATGTTGTTTGCATGATTTGAGTTTGACTTGAAATGTTTTGAAGAAATTTACAATTAATTATGCCGACAAATATAGGTAGGTCGATACATAATGCATAACTATATGTAGGTAGGTATGAAAATAAGTTATGAAAAAACGGAGAATTTCTATGCAATGTTGAGGTAGGTAAGTGCTTGGTGGTAGGTAGGTTGTATTTGTTTACCTACTTTTAATTCACAATTTATCATACAAGCAGGCATGTAGGTATAGGTATGATTTTATTATTTGACACTAGTCTGTCAATTTGGTGGTTGAATTTCAGCCAGTGGGCAATATCCTAGGAGGTTGGTTTTATAAGTTTTAGTTGTGCCCAGAAATGTTTGAACTAAAGCTGGGTATGTAACTGTACCTACGTACATACCTACAACATTGTTCGTTTAATTAAAGCTACCTAGGTATGTACCTAGGTAGGTACCTACATTTTTATTTTTTCAAATCAACCAGAGAGAGAACATTAATGTAAATTGCAAAACGGTCAGTGCACTAAAAATTGAATTATACTCAGGTGTAGGTAGGTATGTACGTATAGGTTTGTAGGTAGGTACCTATATAAATATTGTTAAAAAAAGAAGAAACGAAGTTTCAGTCGTACAGCCAACTCCGCTTAACTGAAAACATCGGTTATCTGAAACAAGACATTTATTCCGGAGGCTTTTTAAAGAAAAAAACTGCTTCGCATAACTGAACTCCGCTTAATTGCAATCTCGGGATAATTGAAACAAAATTGTGTGCCTCAAAGGAACATTTTTCACTTTTTCAACTCCGTATAAGGGAAACGATCATTTTTTTTTTGTTTTTAATTATTATATATTCATATTCGTTTTGTGATTAAAAATGTAAATACCTTTGTTGTTTGAATTGTTTCATATGGAAATATAACTACATAGTAGGTACATACATATTTTAACACAAAAAATCATACCTACATTTTTTTTTGATTCTCAGGCTAAATGAAATTTAATATTTGTTTTGAAAAAAACTCCGCTTATTTGAAATAAGTTTCAGTTATCCATAGTTCGGTATTCGGTTAACTAAAAACTCCGCTTTACTGAAACAAATGGTCTGCAATTATGGTGCTCCAGTTATGCGGAGTCGACGGTCAATTTCATTTTTATATATACCAAGGTAGGTAAGTAGGTTTATATATACATACCTACGTAGGTGCCTACATTTAAGAAAATTGTTTTAACTAAACCTAGATCTAAATTTTAATTTTATTTTTTTCAAATCAAGCAATTGCAAAATGTGCCAACAGGTAGGTACCTACCTACTTACCTATTTTAATTTTAATTTCCGATTTTTTGATTCCAGGTAGTTTACAAAATAAATTGTTTTATTGTAGACAGGTAGGTACCTACCTGTAGATACCTACCTACCAATAACTTTTTTCGTTAGGAATTTTTTCCTTTTTTTTAAATTTAAGTGTAAAATAAATTTGAAAAACATAAATATGAATTTTTGCATAAATAATACAATAATAATAATTATTAATTGTTCCTATTTTCGTGAACTTTTTTTATAAATTTCTAAATGGAATGCAATTTTAGAAATTTATAATAATTTTAATTAGTTAGTGTTTTTTTTTAATGTTTAAAGCTTAAAACTTCTACCTTTCTCCGTTTGTGGGGAGGGACAATTTTATAAAACATTTGCTTTAAATGGATTAAACGTTAATAAAAATCAACGATATTACTTACAATACTATGCGATCGCTTTTTTCAGCCTATTTTGTTTCAAATTGTTTTCAAAATAAAAATGTTCAATGAATAGTTTTTGAAACAAAATTTTTCAAAGTCAAAATTTAAAAAAAAAAAAATTGAAAAATAAAATTTATTTGCATTTTTTACTTCAGAATTTTACGTAATATTCTTTGTTCCAAAAACGATTGCTGTAATTAGTTTTTAGTCAAACGCTAACCAGGAGCTGAGTTTAGTTTAAGAGAAAATCGAAACTTATGAAAGTACTTTTTTCTTCCAAAATTATTTTTTTGAATAGGTATTTAGTACGTGTATACAGGGTGGTTTGCATAAGGTGTCATAAAAGGCTAGAGCGTGTGTTATGCCGCGAAATAAAAGATTGTTTGCGTTCTAGTTTTATATTAAATAAAGAAGGTATCTTTATTGGTTCGAGTTTTACTTAAGACTAACTTACAAAAATTGAATGTGGAAATATCAACCACAGATTTATTCTTATACTTACATACATATATATATAGATAAACAAAATGCATCAAATATGAGATTCATATTGGATGCTCAAGCAAGATAAAAAAATGATGTGCTATGCATAAACATTCTGTCTTTGATTACTGTGAATTTAATGATGAGACGTTTCGGTCCTCACTTGAAATATAAACAAAGTTGAAACAACACTTGAAGAGTATTATGTTACTTTGATTTGAACAGAGAACTCTAGGATGAAGAATAAACATTCAAAACGAAGAATGTGCAGACTAATATAAAATTAAATTTATTATCATGCTTATGCATAACACGTGTAGGTTGGACTTAGACAAGACAAGATTCGTATGGGAGGGGGGTCTATTTTCATCCGTTTAGCCGGGAGGGGCAATTTCCAAAAAAAAATCACTTAAAACAGAAAAAAAAATATTAAAAAATTACGGTAACACTAACAGAGTGCTGCTATAGCATATTGAAAAGCCAAAAATCTATTCTTTAATATAATTTTTAAATTAAGTTGTTCGAGTGAATACTTTTTGAAAAATAAATTTTCCAAGTAAAAATTTTGGAAAAAAAAATTTCAAGCTAATTTTTTTTCAAAAATTTATGTAATTAAGCATAATTTTTGTTATCAAAACTTAATGCTCTTGTCAATTTTTAGTCAAACGCTGGAAACCGTATGGATCTAGGACTTTTACTTTTCAAGATATGAACAAAATTAATGAAGCAACTTTCACATTAAACTAAGAAGAAACCGGGTAAATGATCATTTCAGCAACCAGTTGATTATCGTCAAGTTTAAGTTGTGAAAATTGGCAGAAAAATAGTTGTAATATTAAACGATTGTTGACAATGAACAAAGCAAAGTAAATCTTATGGATTTTATTTGAATTTTTATGAATTTTAAAAAATCAATTGTGACATTAATAAAGGAGGTACAGATTAAAAAATGAGTTATCAAATTAATGGTTATTTTATTGAGATTAAATATAAGAAAAAACCAATTCAATCCATGCCTACATTCACATGGTATTAAGTAATATGTGTAAAAATTATATATTGTTAATTTATCAGCTCAATAGTACAATAGAAATATGTTTTTTTGATACAAATTCCTGGAACATGTAGCTATAATTCATTAGTAAAAAGTATTTAAGCGACCTTTAGTCCAATGCGTTTCGGTCCTGATAACAATTACAGTGGACCTCATCAGTTAGAGCTGTAATTGTTACCTTTCTAAGACGCAACATTTTCATTCAATACAGTCCACTAAAATAAAAACAAAAACAATATAACTTCTATTGTTTAGGTTTTTTCTTTCTTTATAATTCATTAGTATATTGGAAACCTCTACCACTGTTTATTGAAAAGATATTAATACAAAACCAAAAAAAAAAAATTTCAAAATGTTTACCCTTTCTTAAATAAATCTGTCAAATGATAAGTTAGAAAGATAACATTTTTACCATTTAATTGCCATCAAATATATCAAGATTTTAAAATTTTAGATTTTTCCAACTACCCGTTAAAAATCATATAGATTGAAAAATTGACCAAAATAATTTACCCTTTTTCAAAAATCATTTTGGGTATGAAAAAAAAAATCCTTTCAAAAATTGCTTAAACATAGATAATTTTTTTTATCATCCCCTATAAAAATATGTAAAAATAAAAAAAATAAAAAATGTACCCCCTTATAACTGACTTTGATTCAGTTTTACCCTATTAAATGTGCGAATTTCCAAAATTCCGTTCTTAGTGCAACCCTGAATATAATTTGCTATTATATAAATTTTAGTATATAGATACCTACCTACTTTTAATACTTCTAGTTTAAGCTGTTGCAATTTTTATTCTTTCATTTATATCTATAATATAAATAAATTAACATTCACATACAAATAAGGTACGTACCTTCTTACATGTACCTAGTACCTACCTAGATATTAATACAAATTATCTACAAACATACCTACCTTTCTAGGTTAAAATAAAAAAGCGACAAACCTATCTACCTACCATGAGCCATACTCATCAAAAAACATCAGCGCCATGAAACTCATGAATTATTGCATCACCGATATTCTTGCCAACAGACCTACATACATAAATATCTAGAAAGCAAAAAAAAAAAACAATCAACCTATGCCTTGACCTTCATGCCGCCGCCGGCCGACGCGACGTCACGATTGTTTTCTTGCATTGCACACAAGTTGTAAAAAAAAACACCCCTTCCTCTTTAAGCGCACAAGACCCAACAAACCAAGGAGAATTCCCAAATTTTTTTCACACTTTTTAATTCTCTGCACCTTTGCATAGCAAAAAAAAAAAAAATGTAAACCTAACAAAAAACATTCATTCTACCTTTTTCACTCTAACTATTATAAATATAAGTATTCCTTACTTATTCTTACTAGAAATTCTCCACAAAACTCAATTTTCTCCACTGTGAAATTCGATGAGATTCTTTCACAATCGATCTGAAGATGGCAGTCCATTCGACATTCACCATGATAGTACTATGGATTTCATATACAAGGCCATTGAGCACTAAAATTCCTCCACCCCCAAACTGGTGGTGTTCCCAGCTTGACGTCAAGCTGGGAACACCACAACGGAAATTCAAAAATCTAATGATGCATGAATAAAGAGCTATTTTGGGGCTAATTTAGTGCTCCTATATTAAATTTAGGGCTCCATGATTTGATCTTGAGACTACACTCAGTCATAAAAATGTGATTTTTTAATTTAGATTTCTGGTTTAAGTATTGAATAGAATACAGCGCCATCTTTCTTAATTTCAACATCTCATTGAACACAAAAAAGTGTACACATCAACAAACGCATTTGAATAAAAATACAAAAATGGCAATAAGTGTTTGATGTCTCCAACATTAGTAAATGGACGGATAGAATGCGAAGGGTGGTAGTTGGTGGAAAATATAAAATGCAGCTATTTAAGATTTTTCCACTTGATTGTTCTATAAATACCACAAGGTTTCTGCACGGTTAGATTTTTGAATTTGAGTTGCGGTAGACCGAGCTTTAAAAGAAGTGACTTGAGGAAAATCGGTTTTTGACCTGTAAAAACCGAACATGTGGGAGTAGAAAAAAAAACTTGTTGTTTTTTCAAATAATCTTATTCTACGTCGATTAGAATTTTATCTTTTTCTTTAAGGCTGAGTTTAGAAAGTCTCCACTTTTTGTAACTTTGACATTAAATTTTTGATTTTCCGTTGTGGTGTTCCCAGCTTGACGTCAATCTGGGAACACCACAAGTTTTGGGGTAAAGGTATTTTGGTGCTCACTGGCGATTAGAGCACTAAAATTAGCCCCTAATTCTTGCAACATCACGCCTGTTCTGTATTCCGATTGTTTGTAACACCTTTTCGTTTTCAAACTGTGGGTGTTTTGAAATACTTTCCTTTTTCAATACTTGCCGAATGATGTTTTGTTTTTCGATCGAATTGAAAGTTGATTTGACATTTAGAATTTTTTTAATAATTTTAATTTTGCATGCCCGGATTGATATTGTGAATTTAAAATTGTGACAATCTTTATTTTCCAACATTATAAACCAAAAATCGAAGGTTGACGGTGGAGGGATTTTAGTGCTCAATGGGGATTGGAGCACTAAATTAGCCCCTAATTCCTGCATCATTAGATTTTCAAAATTCCGTTGTGGTGTTCCCAGCTTGACGCACCTCACTTATTGTACTGTCTTCACTTATAGACCAAGAGCCCACAGCAAATTTTGGGAGTGGATTGATAACCAAAATATGAGTATGAGGTGTGTAGGCGCATATATCGCGGTATATAAAAACCACCGTCTGGCAGGTTTCTTTTTCAGCCTTTGGCGGGGTTGGGGGTTTGAAAATAGCTATTTTCAAATTTATTATGTCAGGTATTACCACTTCAATTAATTTAAAGAATACCGTGATGCTCTGTCAATTTCTTTAAGTCAAAACATCATTGGCAATCCGACTTAAAATATAAGCTTTTTAAGAGGATCTTTTCGTCTTTTTCTTGGAGAATTATAAAACACAAAAATCAACAAAACAAAGTCTCCAAAAGAAATCGATTAAGGTTCGCTTTAAAACCTAATATCTTGAGTTCTATTGGACTTCAACGCTTGTGTTTTTTTGTGTTTATTTTTTTGGTCGATTCAATCACAAGTTCTTTTGTATACGAGTCCCGGGACCATTTAAGACCGCAGTGATACTTTCTCAAAGTAGCGATGTGTGGGATTTGTATTCAAGCGCATTGAGTGTTCCTTTTTGTCTATCCCTTCATTTCCCTTATAAATTCAATGAGCGAATAAAATTGTTGCTGGTGCGTGTGTTACTGATTGGACTCCCACACGTTTGTTCAAAGAAAATATTGTTTATTTTGTTTAGTTTGTTTTAATAAACAAAAAATAGTTAAACTCGCATTTTTATTTATTTACGGTAATGAAAATAACCGTGTCGATACACCAATCCGCCAGAAAAAACTATCGGAAATTCACGCGTTAAAAATTGAAATTTCTTCGCTTTAGATTTGAAAACTAGGGCGAATGTAAAACGACAGCGACGAAATCGAAAGCAGTAATACCAAATCGCTTTTTCGCCACCTTAAACGATTCGCTTCGTATTCCCTAATCAGGCCCCTGTACACTGTACCGTCTTAAGAGTGTATTTTTGATTCAATTTCTTGTTCTAAGGGCTTCTAACATCAAATTTACTTACTGATCTGCAAAATAAGAAATCCTCAGAACAAGAAACTTGACGAACTTCTCAACCTCAACGGATTTCCCAAACAAAAGTTATTCATTTTAAAATTTTATAAAAATATCGTTCTTAATTTGGGCCGCCACCACTGTATCTTGTTTCAACACTTAAATTATCAAAAGATTTGCACCAAAAAAGATGACATTGTATCATTAAGGAAACCAAAAGCCCACAATACGATTCAATAATACGACTTTCGTAATTGGGGTGAAATACCAGATTTTCCTCGTGAAGCAAAACTATATTTGACACTCCTCTGAAAAGTTGAAATAAGGGAAAATTAAAATCCAAGCTGAGCATACCAACCAAATGCAAATTCTTTGGGACCTTTGGGTGATGCTACGGCTACATTTTTTATTTATATATTTTTTGTGAATGAAAGCAGAAAAAATTACAGAATTGGCAAAATAATGCATAAATTTAACGTAAATTTATAAACGCACCATTTTGTATGTAGTTTTCATTATTGCAAACTTCGCAAAAAAATTAAGAATAAGATATTTGACTTTATGAATTTACACTAATTGTTTATATCGCAAGGTTATCATAATATCCAATAGCTTTATAAGGACAAAAATGATAAGCAGTTCACATGTTAAAAATGGGCGAACAATACAGGTTAAAGATGCGACTCCAACTTTTATTTATTAATTTGAATAACTTGCCAACGTGACCGTTCTTGATATATGTAAATATAAACCTTGACTTACAATGTTTTGTTTTGACATTTACAGATAATTAAAAAAAAAAAAATAAAAAAAAGTGTATACATACATTCGTAGACAAAAATTCCCCTTTTTCAGAAATCAAGTGCAGACATTTACAAAATCAATTAATTCAGATTTTGCGAAAGTTTTATTACCTTTATTAAATTTCAATATTTTATATACTTCCAGACGTTGATGAGGCCTCCAAGAAGGAAATCAAAGACATTTTGATTCAATACGACAGAACGCTATTAGTTGGTGACCCACGTCGTTGTGAACCTAAACAATTCGGAGGTCCAGGAGCCCGTGCCCGCTACCAAAAATCATACCGTTAAGAACTCATCTTATACAAATATGGTTTTTATTTGTTTGTTAGCCCTATTTAACGGTTATTAAAAGAATTAAGTAAACAAACAAAGTTGTGTTATGATTTTTTCATCAGTTTTCATATACATTTTGTTAAAACTCGTGTTTAAGAAATATTTCATGCAAAACTCACTCTCTCACTCACATAAGCCCAATTCAAAATGACCATTCCATGGAAACTGTTTCCCCTGTCTATTGTTTTAAGCGCAGTTTCTTTTTCTCTTACTGTAAACAGGGGCTGAGTTCATAATTGTAAAATACAAATACGACAAACAACATAATTGATAATCAACTATCAGCTTACCCGATTCCACTCTTGTATAAATGTTGTGTTCATTCAAATCTTAAGCATCGTCGCGGACGAAATAACGATATTCTTTTACTGTTATGAACTCAGCCTTATTCACAGTCTTGCTTGTTTACTTTTCAGTAGAAATACAACAATGAACGCTATACTGGTAATGTTTTTTATGAACTCAGCCAAACTTCGAATAGGGAAAAAATGAGGTGCGTCGAGCTGGGAACACCACAACCGAATTTTGAAAATCTAATGATGCAGGAATTAGGGACTAATTTCGTGCTACAATCCCCATTGAGCACTAAAATTCTTCCACCCCCATACTGGTGGTGTTCCCAGCTTGACGTCAAGCTGGGAACACCACAACGGAAATTCAAAAATCTAATGATGCATGAATAAAGAGCTATTTTGGGGCTAATTTAGTGCTCCTATATTAAATTTAGGGCTCCATGATTTGATCTTGAAATTTAATGTCAAAGTTGCAAAAAGTGGAGACTACACTCAGTCATAAAAATGTGATTTTTTAATTTAGATTTCTGGTTTAAGAATTGAATAGAATACAGCGCCATCTTTCTTAATTTCAACATCTCATTGAACACAAAAAAGTGTACACATCAACAAACGCATTTGAATAAAAATACAAAAATGGCAATAAGTGTATGATGTCTCCAACATTAGTAAATGGACGGATAGAATGCGAAGGGTGGTAGTTGGTGGAAAATATAAAATGCAGCTATTTAAGATTTTTCCACTTGATTGTTCTATAAATACCACAAGGTTTCTGCACGGTTAGATTTTTGAATTTGAGTTGCGGTAGACCGAGCTTTAAAAGAAGTGACTTGAGGAAAATCGGTTTTTGACCTGTAAAAACCGAACATGTGGGAGTAGAAAAAAAAACTTGTTGTTTTTTCAAATAATCTTATTCTACGTCGATTAGAATTTTATCTTTTTCTTTAAGGCTGAGTTTAGAAAGTCTCCACTTTTTGTAACTTTGACATTAAATTTTTGATTTTCCGTTGTGGTGTTCCCAGCTTGACGTCAATCTGGGAACACCACAAGTTTTGGGGTAAAGGTATTTTGGTGCTCACTGGCGATTAGAAAACTAAAATTAGCCCCTAATTCTTGCAACATCACGCCTGTTCTGTATTCCGATTGTTTGTAACACCCTTTCGTTTTCAAACTGTGGGTGTTTTGAAATACTTTCCTTTTTCAATATTTGCCGAATGATGTTTTGTTTTTCGATCGAATTGAAAGTTGATTTGACATTTAGAATTTTTTTAATAATTTTAATTTTGCATGCCCGGATTGATATTGTGAATTTAAAATTGTGACAATCTTTATTTTCCAACATTATAAACCAAAAATCGAAGGTTGACGGTGGAGGGATTTTATTGCTCAATGGGGATTGAAGCACTAAATTAGCCCCTAATTCCTGCATCATTAGATTTTCAAAATTCCGTTGTGGTGTTCCCAGCTTGACGCACCTCACTTATTGTACTGTCTTCACTTATAGACCAAGAGCCCACAGCAAATTTTGGGAGTGGATTGATAACCAAAATATGAGTATGAGGTGTGTAGGCGCATATATCGCGGTATCAAAAACCACCGTCTGGCAGGTTTCTTTTTCAGCCTTTGGCGGGGTTGGGGGTTTGAAAATAGCTATTTTCAAATTTATTATGTCAGGTATTACCACTTCAATAAATTAAAAAAATATATACCGTGATGCTCTGTCAATTTCTTTAAGTCAAAACGTCATTGGCAATCCGACTTAAAATATAAGCTTTTTAAGAGGATCTTTTCGTCTTTTTCTTGGAGAATTATAAAACACAAAAATCAACAAAACAAAGTCTCCAAAAGAAATCGATTAAGGTTCGCTTTAAAACCTAATATCTTGAGTTCTATTGGTCTTCAACGCTTGTGTTTTTTTGTGTTTATTTTTTTGGTCGATTCAATCACAAGTTCTTTTGTATACGAGTCCCGGGACCATTTAAGACCGCAGTGATACTTTCTCAAAGTAGCGATGTGTGGGATTTGTATTCAAGCGCATTGAGTGTTCCTTTTTGTCTATCCCTTCATTTCCCTTATAAATTCAATGAGCGAATAAAATTGTTGCTGGTGCGTGTGTTGCTGATTGGACTCCCACACGTTTGTTCAAAGAAAATATTGTTTATTTTGTTTAGTTTGTTTTAATAAACAAAAAATAGTTAAACTCGCATTTTTATTTATTTACGGTAATGAAAATAACCGTGTCGATACACCAATCCGCCAGAAAAAACTATCGGAAATTCACGCGTTAAAAATTGAAATTTCTTCGCTTTAGATTTGAAAACTAGGGCGAATGTAAAACGACAGCGTAAGCAGTAATACCAAATCGCTTTTTCGCCACCTAAAACGATTCGCTTTGTATTCCCTAATCAGGCCCCTGTACACTGTACCGTCTTAAGAGTGTATTTTTGATTTAATTTCTTGTTCTAAGGGCTTCTAACATCAAATTTACTTTCTGATCTGCAAAATAAGAAATCCTCAGAACAAGAAACTTGACGCACTTCTCAACCTCAACGGATTTCCCAAACAAAAGTTATGCATTTTAAAATTTTATAAAAATATCGTTCTTAATTAGGCCGCCACCACTGTATCTTGTTTCAACACTTAAATTATCAAAAGATTTGCACCAAAAAAGATGACCAAAAGCCCACAATACGACTCAATAATACGACTTTCGTAATTGGGGTGAAATATTTAAACTTTTTGCATGATAAACAATCCTTTATATACCAGATTTTCCTCGTGAAGCACAACTATATTTGACACTCCTCTGGAAAGTTGAAATAAGGGAAAATTAAAATCCAAGCTGAGCATACCAACCAAATGCAAATCCTTTGGGACCTTTGGGTGATGCTACGGCTACATTTTTTATTTATATATTTTTTGTGAATGAAAGCAGAAAAAATTACAGAATTGGCAAAATAATGCATAAATTTAACGTAAATTTATAAACGCCCAATTTTGTATGTAGTTTTCATTATTGCAAACTTCGCAAAAAAATTAAGAACAAGATATTTGACATTTATGAATTTACACTAATTGTTTATACACTAATTGTTTATATAATATCCAATAGCTTTATAAGGACAAAAATGATAAGCAGTTCACATGTTAAAAATGGGCCAACAATACAGGTTAAAGATGCGACTCCAACTTTTATTTATTAATTTGAATAACTTGCCAACGTGACCGTTCTTGATATATGTAAATACAAACCTTGACTTATAATTTTTTGTTTTGACATTTACAGATAATTAAAAAAAAAATAAAAAAAGTTTACACATGCATTCGTAGACAAAAATTCCCCTTTTTCAGAAATCAAGTGCAGACATTTACAAAATCAATTAATTCAGATTTTGCGAAAGTTTTATTAGCTTTATTAAATTTCAATATTTTATATACTTCCAGACGTTGATGAGGTCTCCAAGAAGGAAATCAAAGACATTTTGATTCAGCTATTAGTTGGTGACCCACGTCGTTGTGAACCTAAAAAATTCGGAGGTCCAGGAGCCCGTGCCCGCTACCAAAAATCATACCGTTAAGAACTCATCTTATACAAATATGGTTTTTATTTGTGTGTTAGCCCTGTTTAACGGTTATTAAAAGAATTAAGTAAACAAACAAAGTTGTGTTATGATTTTTTCATCAGTTTTCATATACATTTTGTTAAAACTCGTGCAAAAGTCACTCTTAAAACGTAAGCCCAATTCAAAATGACCATTCCATGGAAACTGTTTCCCCTGTCTATTATTTTAAGCGCAGTTTCTTTTTCTCTTACTGTAAACAGGGGCTGAGTTCATAATTGTAAAATATATTTGTTTGTTCTGTTCATTTCAATCAGTATAATCATTGCATACTTTTATGAACGGTGTTTATACCAAAGTTTGTATACTGCAATGATACTGGGGTGGAATCGGCAAAGCTGATAGTTGATTATCGATTGTGTTGATTGTCGTTTTGAGGATTGCTCTCTCTATCTTTGTCAATATACATTTGTGATAGAGACAGCTATTTTCAAAACGACAAACAACATAATTGATAATCAACTATCAGCTTACCCGATTCCACTCTTGTATAAATGTTGTGTTCATTCAAATTTTAAGCATCGTCGCGGACGAAATACCGATATTTTTTTTACTGTTATGAACTCAGCCTTATTCACAGTCTTGCTTGTATACTTTTCAGTAGAAATACAACAATAAACGCTATACTGGTTATGTTTTTTATGAACTCAGCCAAACTTCGATTAGGGAAAAAATGAGGTGCGTCGAGCTGGGAACACCACACCGGAAATTCAAAAATCTAATGATGCATGAATAAAGAGCTATTTTGGGGCTAATTTAGTGCTCCCCTTGTATATTTAATCCATAGTACTATCATGGACAACATTTTTTAGGGCGACCCACTGCCTGTGGTGGCGCCACTTTAGCTCGCGGAGAAAACCATGTTTGGGAGACAATTTTCGGCGGAGACTTCCATTTTTGGGAGACTTGCATTAATCGGAGAATCGAGACTTATGTAGTTAGAGCAAGAGAAGTGTATTTTTTTCGATTCTAATAAGAATCAAATGGAGTAAGTGAGATTACCAATTGAAGGTTTTTTTAAAGGTATATGATGAGAAAAAGGTGAATAGAATGACAAAAAAATGTTCGTATACTCTTTGATTGAATGTGCAAAGTAATATTTTTTTCTTAATTTACTGATATGATATATGCGAGAAGAACAAGGGAAGTATGGAGTAGACATACATTATGTTAGTCGTTCTCGTTTGCGTCGTCGTTGTCGTCGTCGTCATCAACCTTGAAGCAAGGAATATACATAGTTCCTTTTTTTTTGTGGGAAAGAATAATGCGTATAGGTATACCGACATTTAATGCGGGAAAGAAAGATATGGTCATGTTGTGTAAATATATTTTTATATTTGTATATACCATGCTATAGGTATTATTGAGGGTAGTTTTTATATTAAATTGTCTGGCAAAGATTTCTTATTTGCCGTGAAATTTGTTGCAAGTGCAAGATTTTGAGCATATTTTTTTTGCGGGAAAGGAAAAAATAACTAAATAGGTAGATACATTCGTATAAATAATGAATGGTAGGTTTTATTAATATCTAAATTGTTGGATGATTTTGAGTTTGACCTGAAATTTTTCACAAGAAATTTACAATTTATTATGCCGAGGAATACCTATATAAGTTAATGAAAAAAGTGAGAATTTGTATGCAAGTTTAGGTAGGTAGGTTCTTGGTGGTAGGTAGATTGTATACCTAGGTACAGAAAATAAAAACAAATTTCCTGTTTTTGGCTTGAAATTTGTTTGTTTGATTTTCAGGGTAGGTAGGAGGTAGGTAGGTTTATTTGGTTTGACTTTGCATTCACAATTTATCATACGAGTAGGAATGTAGGTAGGTATGAAGGTTCCTACCTAGGTAACTTTTAATTGTTTTTCAGCCAGTGGGCTATATCATAGTGGGTAGGAAGGTTTTATAAGTTTTAGTTGTCAAATCATTTTTTTTATTTGAGTGTAGGTTAGGTAGGTACCTACCTACCTAGCAATTTTTGAAATATATACCTAGCTACGCATATGTACCTACAACATTGTTCGTTTAATTAAAACTACCTATAGGTATGTATACTACATATGTATGTAAGGCGAAAATGAATCAAAATTGCTTGACGGATAGTGCACTGAAAATTGAATTATACACAGCTGTAGGTAGGTATGCACATACTTATATGTGTCCGGTAATTCATAACCCATTTTTTTTTTTTTAAAAGGCAAACTTTGGTGTACCCTGACCCCTGTTAAGGTTAATTTCTCTGTCAGTGCTAATGGTAGAGACCTCACTTTTGAGTTTTTTTAGTAAGAAATAACTAGCCTTTAAAACTACGTTTAAGTTAAGCCGATATGTGTTTAGGGTTGCTAGATATTTAATTTTAAATGGTGTTTAATTTTTCTTGCCCGAGTAAATTTTGACTTTGAGGTCAATTTTTTATTCAAAAAATGCCTTATAACATAAAGTTTTATTATTTTTACCTGATGAACAAAACAATAATAGAAAAACTCATTAATAAATGCACCCAAAAACCCATACATTTTATGATACTTGGGAAAATTTAAACCAGGTAAAAAATCGAATTTTGGGTTTTTTACATACTTTTATTGGGTTCAAACGGTTATAACTGTCTATTTAAACATAGCTTTGGCGAGTTTTATACCTTTTTAAAAACTACAGAAAAATAAGCAATTTTTGAAATATAAAACCTGTATGGAGCCATATAAATTTTGTTCAGGGAGGTCTTCAGAAATTGAGGTCAAAATTTATTTTGGCAAAGTTCAATATTAACTAATGAATTTCAGGCAAATGGTGATGCCAATGAAAAATATTTTACTCAGTAAAGTTAGTGGAACTATAAGTCAATGTTTTAATGCAAAATTTGTAAAAAAAAAAAAAAAAGCAAAAATCAATTGTGGACAGGGTGAGCACAAAACTGGTTCAAAGTAAGATTTTTTTTTCAAATTTCAAAAAATAGCCGTTACTCGAGAAATGCTATGACTCGGTATGGAAAAGTATGGTATGCCCTGGCCTTTCACCAGTTCTTGGTTTGGACCATTGTTAATGGGACACCTAGGTAGGTACATATACAGATCAGACTTGATCTCAATTTATTTTTAAATTTTGGAACACGAATTTGATTTCGGTATATTTGTGTTTACCGAGGCTTTTCTCTGGTACGCGGTACACAGTGTTAATTTTCGGTACTGTACCGGTCGTTTTGGTACAGGACTAAAAACTAAAAATCTTAAAACAATTTTTCTGAAAAACAAATTTAAAAAGTGAGAACGTCGGAATGAAACACCAATTTGTATGGACTAAAGGCCGGTAAAGGCTATATTGAATCAATAATTCAACAAGTCCAATTAAATAAAGCTAAGTCTTCTACTTGGCTGATGTATTTCAATAGTATATAGAATTTGTATTATAAAAAAAAACTAATATGTAATCAATGCTAGGCCACGAGTAACAAAATTTCCAACAATTCTTGATTAGAAATTCTTATTGGATTGGATATAGTTCACAATTGATTTTCGCTGTAAAGTTGATGTAATCTGGACTGAACTTAATAAAAATTACGTCTTGACAGGGCCCTCACTGTCAACTGAAGAGTCCAAGTGAGAACGCCGGGACGAAACGCCAATTTTTGTGGACTAAAGGCCGTTAAAAGCTATATTGAATCAATTTTAAAAATATTTTTTTTACCAATTACCTTAAACTAGAGAACAATTTTTTCAAAATTTTACTTGACTAAATACTATTTTTTTCTTTATAAACTGCTTCCATTAATTTTTAGTCAAACACTTAAAACTAGAAGATCATTTAAACATTATAATCCAGGCGAATTAGACATAAATTCCTACAAAGTTCGGAAAATTTATATACATGGTTTTTGTTTTTGAATCAGCTTTTTTATGGTGTTATGAATTTTTGAGTAAGAGTCCCCAACGATCCT
Organism: Melangyna quadrimaculata; assembly: GCA_949320155.1. Taxonomy (NCBI): domain Eukaryota; kingdom Metazoa; phylum Arthropoda; class Insecta; order Diptera; family Syrphidae; genus Melangyna; species Melangyna quadrimaculata. The sequence goes on along the minus strand of OX439485.1, from coordinate 102,709,005 downwards.
AGCTCCGAGTCAATTAAAAAGAGGGGATAAAAGGTCACGAAGCATGGTATTTCGCTGATTTTGATCAAACAAAAATGGTCGAACAATGAAACATGACGTTAATATTTCAATTTATCATTGAAAATTAGGATCAAAAGCGTGCCTACAAATCTACAAATATCTGGGGTGAAAGGGTGTTTTAAAGGTAGGAGGGGGGGGGGGGTTGCAGAATGAAGAATGGGGTGTGGATTTATATTGTAAAAAGTTTATAAAATAGTGTCAATGGAATTGTGAAAAAAATGTGATATTTGTCATGATAACGAAGTCATGAAGAGGGTAGACGGGTGGTTTTTGAGGAGGGGTCAGGGGGTATTCAAACCACAAAAAATTATTTTGAGGTAACCTACGCATATGGCACATCGTTTGTCCACTTTTTTGCACAATTTCACTGACACTATTTTATATACTTTTTCATTATAAGTCCACACCCCATTCTTCAATCTACAACACCCCCCCTCCCGCCCCTACCATAAAAACACCTTTCACCCCAGATATTTGTAAGCACGCTGTTGATCCTATATTTCAATGATAAACTGAAATATTTACGTCATATTTTATTAGTCGACGATTTTTGTTTGATCAAAATCAGCGAAATACCATGCTTCGTTACCTTTGACCCCCTCTTTTTAATAGACGCGGAGCTAGGATCGATGGGGGCTTCTACTCAAAAATTCATAACACCATAAAAAAGCTGATTCAAAAACAAAAACCCTGTATATAATTTTTGTATTTTATAACCTTTCATTTGATACTTCCTTTATAAATATCAAAAAATTATTGCCCAAGTTATGGCCATTTACGATCATTTTATGTATAGGTATATAATTGTGTATCACTAGTTTTTTTTTAATTTATCGCGATAAAAATCAAATTTTGATTTTTTTATTCAAACACCCCCACTTTGTTCCCGTTAGATTAACAAATAGAAAATTATTTACATACTTACTAGTAGGTAGCAGGTCACCAGAAGCCCCTGTCGCCAAAGGCGCTATGTTATTTAATGTGAGTCAGGGCTGAGCGTAAATACCTATATATGTATATAAATTAGTTGACTACCTCACGCTTCACTTAAAAAAAGAAGTTATTTTAAAGATGTAAAATTTTACTCAATTTAGGCTTATTAAAGTTAGTTTTTTTTTGTAAAAAGTTAATTTTTTCCTTGCACAAAATTTAATTATTTTATTAACGTTAATTTTTTTTTTTGTAAAAAAGTTTTTTTTTTGTAAAAAGTTAATTTTTTTTTGTAAAAAAGTTAATTTTTGTTTGTAAAAAAGTTAATTTTTTTTTGTAAAAAAGTTAATTTTTTTATACAAGTTAATTTTTTTCCTCAATAAATTTTAAACAAAAATTAAGGCACATTTAAAGGCTTATTTTAATAGGTATCTTAATTTGAAAATTCTTTCCAGCAGAAATGAAGTTAGGATTTTTTAAAACTCCAATTAGAAAATTGGTAGGCGATTGTCGACCATGAACCAAACAGAGAATTTCAAAGAAATTTCACCAATTTTTAATTACCAAGAGTAACAATTTAGGTAATACCTAGATGCCCTTAAGGCTCAACAAAATGGTCGCATAGTGGTAAGTTATAAGTTCAAATTTCTCCTGAAAATCCTAATAATGGTAGCCATCATTCCTATTAATTTCAAATTTCTAAACTAACACCTTAAAAAGACAAAAAGCAGCGAAAAATAATCATAAACATTCACTTAAAATTTGGGTAGGTCTAGGTACCTATATACCCACAGGTTCCTACCTAGATTTTAACACAAATTATATACAACCATACCTACTTTTCTAGGTTAAAATAAAAAAGCGACATACATAGCTAGCTACCTACCACGAGCCATACTCATCAAATAACATCATCGCCATCAAACTCATAAATTATTGCATCACTCATATTCTTACCAACAGACCTAAATATCTAGAAAGCAAAAAAAAAAACAATCTACCTACCTATTATGCCTTGACCTTCACGCGCCGCGCGCCGCGCCGCCATCACCGATGTCTTCTAGCACACAAGACACCCAAAGCTGTAAGAAAAAACCACCCCTTCCTCTTTAACCGCACAAAACCCAACAAACCAAGGAGAATACCCAAAATTTTATTTCACACTTTTTAATTCTCTGCACCTTTGCGTAGAAAAGTAACCGACAAAAAAATGTAAAGCAACAGAAAACATCCCTTCTACCTATTTCACTCTAACTGTTATAAATTAGGCTATTCTTTTCCTATTCTTGCAAATAATTCTCCACAAAATTCAAATGTCTCCGTGAGATAGGGTTGTGGATATTTTAATGAAATTCTTTTGCCCACTGAATGAAGATGTCAGTCCATTCGACATTCAACATGATAGTACTATGGATTTCATATACAAGGGTGCTCCTATATTAAATTTAGGGCTCCATGATTGGATCTTGAAATTTAATGTCAAACCTTGTATATGAAAACTATAGTACTATCATGGTGAATGTCGAATGGACTGCCATCTTCAGATCGATTGTGAAAGAATCTCATCGAATTTCACAGTGGAGAAAATTGAGTTTTGTGGAGAATTTCTAGTAAGAATAAGAAAGGAATACTTATATTTATAATAGTTAGAGTGAAATAGGTAGAATGAATGTTTTTTGTTAGGTTTACATTTTTTTGTCGATTACTTTGCTATGCAAAGGTGCAGAGAATTGAAAAGTGTGAAAAAAAATTGGGAATTCTCCTTGGTTTGTTGGGTCTTGTGCGCTTAAAGAGGAAGGGGTGGTTTTTTTTACAACTTGTGTGCAATCCTTGTATATAAAAACTATAGTACTATTATGGAATCGATTTTTCTGTTACTGGGAGTGTTCTCGTGAGGGCGCAAACATCGTGCCACGTTGGTTTGGAGAGATGTGAATGAGGATAGGAAAAAGCTGGTAGTAAGAAGGAGAGGAGTATATTTTGTTGATTCTGACAGTTGCTGACAACAATTACCTGGTGTGAGTGAGATAGTTTTTCGTCATGGCAACGAAGGGGTTTATTCGCACATGCGCATTGTACAACAGAATCGTTTTTTGTTTGAATTTGAATTTGCAAACAGATTTTTTTGTTGTTTTTTATCAAAGTCTATGATAATACACAATATACATACATATGTCTATAGATAAGTTAATTATGATTTGATTTGCTTCGAATTTGTTGAAAATTTTCAATTTCAGCTGAAAATCATATTATCAAGACTACACCGTTGCTAATTTTCACAATTCCTAGCCAAACATAGTCTTACAACGATGCTATATTTCTTTGTGAGGCTTTCAAGAACAAACATTTTTTTCAAGAAACATTTTTTTGAGGTTTATTTTTTTGGAAAAAAAACAAGAAAAAACACTTTAAAAGTAATTTTTTTACAGGTAAATTTATCAAAAGTTTGCTTACTTTAAATCTAAAAAAATTGATAACAACAAAGAATTTGTTTTAGCTACCTTTCAAAAAAAATATTTTTACAGGAAAACAAATTTTGATAAAATTAAAAGAAAAGTATTTTACATTTAAAAAACTCTTGATAAATTTAAGAAAAAATAGGTTAAATTTTAAAAAATATACTTTTAAAAGTAAAGAAATTTTAATAAAATTTAAAAAAGAATAACTTTACCTTAAAAAAAAACTTTTAAAGGTAAACAAAATTCGAAAATATTCAAAAAAAAACAATTTAAATAAAAATTTTGGAAAAATTTAAAAAAATAAATATTTTTTTACCTTTAAAAAATACCTACTTAAGATAAAAATAAAAAAAAAACTATTTTACCCAAAAAAAAAATATTTTTAAGAGTAGAGAAATTTAAAAAATAAATTAATAAATAAAAATGGAAAAAATTAAAAAAAAGTATTTAATTATAAAAAATTATATCTTTTTACTTTTAAAAAATACTTAAGATAAAACAAATTGAAAACCAATTTTAAAAATCTATTTTACCTTTAAAAAAAAGTATTTTTAAGGGTAGAGACATTTTGGCAAAATTTAAAAAATAAATATCTTTTTATCTTTAAAAGAAAATAAGATAAAACCAATTGAAAAAATTAAAAAAAAAATATTTTATCTATAAAAAAATGTTTTTAAAAGAGAAATTTTAGAAAAATTTAAAAAATAAATATCTTTTGTCTATTTAAGATAAGCACTTTGTTAATTTTTTAGTAAATTTTAATTTTACTTAACGTTGTTAATTTTTTAACTTTGTTAAATTTTTACTTAACAAAATTCAAATTTCGTTTATGAAAATTGCATTAAGTAATTTAAATAAATTCGCATTCAAACTAAAGAAATTTTACTTTACGAAGTATTTTTTTTAGTTCACGTATTGCGTATGTGTATTCAAATTTTCAAAAACCAAATTTCAACTTTATGAAATAATATTGAAAAATTCACGTGAAAAATTCAATTGTGAATATTTTAAAAATAACTATAAGGCAATGTTCAAATTTCGATTATGAAAATTGTATGAAGTAATTTCAATAAATTCGCATTTTGTAAGGTGTTTGAAATGAGAAAAAAATTCACGTGAGAAAATCAAATTTAGTATTCTTTTTTCAAAATTCCCGTGAATATTTAGACACTACTTACTCATCAAAAAAATTTCCAAATCTTGTTTTTTTTAATTCCCGCGAAAAGTAGTGTGTGGAATTTTTAGTAGGTAGTTGGAAAATATGTAGATTAAAATTAATTTAAATCAGTCTTTGTTTGTAAATTGTTATTTAGAGAATTTTTAAAAATTTCTTATTAAATTCAAATTTCATTTTTGAAACTCTTTTCGCACGAATTTTCACATGGTGAACTATAAAATTTTTAAAAATGTTATAATCTAGGATATTTTAAAAAATAATCTCATAAAGTTAGAATTTCTCTTCTGGAAATGTTATAATTTCCACGTGAAAATTCCCCGTGAATTTTTAAAGATAGCTTGTTTTATTTTTGAAAACTTTATAGAAATTATTTATAATACTTTGAAAATTCATTCTTGGACATTTTAAAATGATTGTGAAAAATCGTTAATTTTTTTAAAGAAATTACACACAAAATTTCGCTTGAGAAAATATTAAAATCATTTTTAAATTCGGGTTTCTTTCGAAAGAAATTTGCTTTTTCCTCGTCACCCAAATAAATGCATAGGTATAATTTTCTCATATTTTTCACGCCTAATAACTTTCATTTTTGTCAACGAAAAGTTCACTTCACTTGGATGTATATGAAAAACTTTAGTTGAAAAGGTTTCGTACCGAAATTGTATAAATTATTAAATTTTATTTTGTTAACCATTTATATATGTATATGTATATTTATAATAGATAATATAAAATAATAAGTACCTATCTACTAAATGGCGTTCACCATCTAATATCATATATTTGTCATATCTCCTTAAATATGCACGCAAATATCAACCTACAAAATTAAAACAATTTCTTCCTATCCCTACTTGATATAAGAAATTCTTGTACAACTTAAAGTGGCAACATTACTCAACTTGCTACAGCATATCTCACACACAACGAAAGAAAAAATAAAATCATTATTTCCTTTCAAAATTATATTTATAATCTTATTTCATATATATATCATATCTACTTAAATATGAATGCAAATATCAAACTACAAAATTTAAATAATTTCTTCCTATCCCTAGGTCATATAGAAAATTCTTATATAACTTATATTCTTTAGTGGCAACATTGGTTCTGTAGCCTTTTATTTGGGCATACAGTAATACTTACTTGACTTTGCTACATCATATCTCGCACACAGCGAAAGAAAAAATACAACCGCTAATTCCTTTTAAAATTATATTTATTATCCTACCACCCCGTTAAATAGAGCAAAAAAAGCTTCAAACTTCCCCTTCGTAAACAAAATTGGTGGAAGAAAATAACAAAAAAAAGTTTAGTGTTGACTCCCTTGCACTAGCTTTAATTTTGTATGCGTTGTTCTCGTTCATTTATTGTTGCCTTGAACGTCATTCTAATCGTCAATTCCCTCAGTTTCTCCCTGTCCTGTACTCTCCAATCTCTACAATTTCGTAGTACTGGTAGTGCTCACCTCGAATCTCTCTATCGATCTTCTACATGATAGTACTATAGTTTTTATATACAAGGGTAATACTTAATAGTTCATAATAAATGATACATGAAATTTAGGTAGAAATTTATAACTTAAATTTTTGTGTAAGAATTATTGCAAAATATTTGTACTAAAAATGTGTTTTAATGAATAATCAACTCTATTTTTCGTACTTTAAATTCAAAAGTTAATGAAAAATTTATATATTTTCGAAAAATAATGATGCACATTTATAGGTGTAACCTTCTTCTACAAATATGTGAGTAATTTTGTATTTGTAAATCTAACTGGAAAAAAAGTAGGGGCAATTTTAGCTCTATTTAACCAAGTTTAGAGGCTTCAAACTTGAGTAATACTTATGTAATAGTTCATAACAAATGATACATGAATTAAAGATAGAAATTTATAATCTAAATTGCTGTGTTAAAATGTTTGCATAATCTTAAAAAATTCATACTAAAAATGGGATTTAGTGAAAAATCAATTCGATTTTTGGTTCTTTAAATGCAAACGTTAATAAAAAATTGTAGTAGCCCGTAGCGTAATGGTTAGTGCGTTCAACTGTCACGCTGGAGGTCTGGGTTCGCTTCCCAGCCTCTTCCACCTAAAAACTAAAAAGTTTTTTTCAGGGCTACTGCCTCTTGCGAGGAATTGACAAATCCTCCAAGAGTATCACTTGTCACGAATAAGTGCTTCTCTTCTAGCCGTTCGGATTCGGCATAAAATTGTAGGGCCCTTCCATTCCTGTGAGGGATTAAAGATAAAAAAGACGGAGGATATCAACAGCTTACTATTCTAGTATTTATAGTATCGATAGGCGCACACAGGAATGGTTGCGAGTTGTAAGTCACTAGGCCCCGGCTCTTCATGAGCCGTTGTGCCACCCGATTTATTATTTTTTTTTTTTTAATAAAAAATTGATAAATTTTGAAAAACAAAACCAACACACTAATTGCTCTAATCCTCTTCTAAAATATTGCTTATAAATTTTAAGTGATTATTGCAACAAAAACCAAAAAAAATGCAAAGTGGTGCTTTTTCAAGGAATTCTATTTTTATATTGTTAACACTTTCACACAATCAAATATTTTCAAATTTAAAAATTATAAATTTTGAAAATCTAATAAATCTAATAAAAAAGATCAAATCCAGAATTTTGTCAATTGTCAATTTGTCGGCATAAAATTGGTTATAAATCGAAAAGTACTTATCCGAATTTAAAAATTTAGATGTCTATAGAAAGGTTATATATTATCAGCATGTAAATACATATGTACATATAAAATATTTAGATGATTATACAATTTTTAGTGCTAATACGCCTGGACTAGCCTGGAATAGCTTTATTTGGGCTAAATTATAGTTAATATTATAACTATTTTTCTGCCAATTTTCACAATTTAAACTTGACGATAATCAACTGATGGTTGCTGAAATGATCATTTACCACCAATTTGGGCTAAATTATAGTTAATATTATAACTATTTTTCTGCCAATTTTCACAACTTAAACTTGACGATAATCAATTGGTTGCTGAAATGATCATTTAGCCGGATTCTTCTTAGTTTAATGTGAAAGTTGCTTCATTAATTTTTTCATATCTTGAAAACTAAAAGTCCTAGATCAATACGGTTTCCAGCGTGTGACTAAAAATTGACAAGAGCATTAAGTTTTGAAATCAAAAATTATGCTTAATTACATAAAATTTGGAAAAAAAATTTGCTTGAAATTTTTTTAATTTTTTTTTTTTTTCAAAATTTTGACATTGAAAATTTATTTTTCAAAAACTATTTACCCGAACAACTTAATTTAAAAATTATATTAAAGAATAGACTTTTGGCTTTTCAATATGCTATAGCGTCACTCTGTAAGTGTTACCGTTATTTTTTAATATTTTTTTTCTGTTTTAAGTGATTTTATTTTGGAAATTGCCCCTCCCGCCTAAACGGAGGAAAATAGACCCCGCTCCCATACGAATTTTGTCTTGCCTTAGTCCAACTTATACGCTCTAGCCTTTTATGACACCTTATGCAAATCACCCTGTATACACGTACTAAATACCTACTCAAAAAATTAATTTTGGAAGAAAAAAGTACTTTCATAAGTTTCGATTTTCTCTCAAACTAAACTATATACCAGCTCCTGGTTCTTAGCGTTTGACTAAAAACTAATTACAGCAATCGTTTTTGGAACAAAGAATATTACGTAAAATTCTGAAGTAAAAAATGCAAATAAATTTTGCTTTTCAATTTTTTATTTCTAAATTTTGACTTTGAAAAATTTTGTTTCAAAAACTATTCATTGAAAATTTTTATTTTGAAAACAATTTGAAAAAAATAGCCTGAAAAAGCTATCGCATAATATTGTAAGTAATATCGTTGATTTTTAATAATTTTTAATCCATTTAAAGCAAATGTTTTATAAAATTGCCCCTCCCCCACAAACGGAGGGAGATAGAAGTTTTAAGCTTTAAACATTAAAAAAAAAACACCAACTAATTAAAATTATTATAAATTTCTAAAATAAATAAAATAAATAAATAATAATAAATAAATAATTTATAAAAAAAAGGTCACGAAAATAGGAACAATTTATAATTATTATTATTGTTTTAGGTACGCAAAAATTCATATTTAAGTTTTTCAAATTTATTTTACACTTAAATTTCAAAAAAAGGAAAAAATTCCTAACGAAAAAAGTTATTGATTCAATATAGCTTTTAACGGCCTTTAGTCCATAAAAATTGGCGTTTCGTCCCGGCGTTCTCACTTGGACTCTTCAGTTGACAGTGAGGGCCTTGTCAAGACGCAATTTTTATTAAGTTCAGTCCAGCTTACATCAATTTTACAGCGAAAATCGAATGTGAACTATATCCAACCCAATTAGAATTTCTAATCAAGAATTGTTGGAAATTTTGTTACCCGTGGCCTGGCATTGTTAACATATGAGTGTTTTTTATAATACAAATTCTATATACTACTGAAATACATCAGCCAAGTAGAAGACTTAGCATTATTTAATTGGACTTGTTGAATTATTGATTCAATATAGCTTTTAACGGCCTTTAGTCCATAAAAATTGGCGTTTCGTCCCGGCGTTCTCACTTGGACTCTTCAGTTGACAGTGAGGGCCTTGTCAAGACGCACTTTTTATTAAGTTCAGTCCAGCTTACATCAATTTTACAGCGAAAATCGAATGTGAATTATATCCAACCCAATTAGAATTTCTAATCAAGAATTGTTGGAAATTTTGTTACCCGTGGCCTGGCATTGTTAACATATGAGTGTTTTTTATAATACAAATTCTATATACTACTGAAATACATCAGCCAAGTAGAAGACTTAGCATTATTTAATTGGACTTGTTGAATTATTGATTCAATATAGCTTTTAACGGCCTTTAGTCCATAAAAATTGGCGTTTCGTCCCGGCGTTCTCACTTGGACTCTTCAGTTGACAGTGAGGGCCTTGTCAAGACGCAATTTTTATTAAGTTCAGTCCAGCTTACATCAATTTTACAGCGAAAATCGAATGTGAACTATATCCAACCCAATTAGAATTTCTAATCAAGAATTGTTGGAAATTTTGTTACCCGTGGCCTGGCATTGTTAACATATGAGTGTTTTTTATAATACAAATTCTATATACTACTGAAATACATCAGCCAAGTAGAAGACTTAGCATTATTTAATTGGACTTGTTGAATTATTGATTCAATATAGCTTTTAACGGCCTTTAGTCCATAAAAATTGGCGTTTCGTCCCGGCGTTCTCACTTGGACTCTTCAGTTGACAGTGAGGGCCTTGTCAAGACGCAATTTTTATTAAGTTCAGTCCAGCTTACATCAATTTTACAGCGAAAATCGAATGTGAACTATATCCAACCCAATTAGAATTTCTAATCAAGAATTGTTGGAAATTTTGTTACCCGTGGCCTGGCATTGTTAACATATGAGTGTTTTTTATAATACAAATTCTATATACTACTGAAATACATCAGCCAAGTAGAAGACTTAGCATTATTTAATTGGACTTGTTGAATTATTGATTCAATATAGCTTTTAACGGCCTTTAGTCCATAAAAATTGGCGTTTCGTCCCGGCGTTCTCACTTGGACTCTTCAGTTGACAGTGAGGGCCTTGTCAAGACGCAATTTTTATTAAGTTCAGTCCAGCTTACATCAAAAAAAAATATATTGAATCAATAATTCAACAAGTCCAATTAAATAATGCTAAGTCTTCTACTTGGCTGATGTATTTCAGTAGTATATAGAATTTGTATTATAAAAAACACTCATATGTTAACAATGCCAGGCCACGGGTAACAAAATTTCCAACAATTCTTGATTAGAAATTCTAATTGGGTTGGATATAGTTCACATTCGATTTTCGCTGTAAAATTGATGTAAGCTGGACTGAACTTAATAAAAATTGCGTCTTGACAAGGCCCTCACTGTCAACTGAAGAGTCCAAGTGAGAACGCCGGGACGAAACGCCAATTTTTATGGACTAAAGGCCGTTAAAAGCTATATTGAATCAATAATTCAACAAGTCCAATTAAATAATGCTAAGTCTTCTACTTGGCTGATGTATTTCAGTAGTATATAGAATTTGTATTATAAAAAACACTCATATGTTAACAATGCCAGGCCACGGGTAACAAAATTTCCAACAATTCTTGATTAGAAATTCTAATTGGGTTGGATATAGTTCACATTCGATTTTCGCTGTAAAATTGATGTAAGCTGGACTGAACTTAATAAAAATTGCGTCTTGACAAGGCCCTCACTGTCAACTGAAGAGTCCAAGTGAGAACGCCGGGACGAAACGCCAATTTTTATGGACTAAAGGCCGTTAAAAGCTATATTGAATCAATAATTCAACAAGTCCAATTAAATAATGCTAAGTCTTCTACTTGGCTGATGTATTTCAGTAGTATATAGAATTTGTATTATAAAAAACACTCATATGTTAACAATGCTAGGCCACGGGTAACAAAATTTCCAACAATTCTTGATTAGAAATTCTAATTGGGTTGGATATAGTTCACATTCGATTTTCGCTGTAAAATTGATGTAAGCTGGACTGAACTTAATAAAAATTGCGTCTTGACAAGGCCCTCACTGTCAACTGAAGAGTCCAAGTGAGAACGCCGGGACGAAACGCCAATTTTTATGGACTAAAGGCCGTTAAAAGCTATATTGAATCAATAATTCAACAAGTCCAATTAAATAATGCTAAGTCTTCTACTTGGCTGATGTATTTCAGTAGTATATAGAATTTGTATTATAAAAAACACTCATATGTTAACAATGCCAGGCCACGGGTAACAAAATTTCCAACAATTCTTGATTAGAAATTCTAATTGGGTTGGATATAGTTCACATTCGATTTTCGCTGTAAAATTGATGTAAGCTGGACTGAACTTAATAAAAATTGCGTCTTGACAAGGCCCTCACTGTCAACTGAAGAGTCCAAGTGAGAACGCCGGGACGAAACGCCAATTTTTATGGACTAAAGGCCGTTAAAAGCTATATTGAATCAATAATTCAAAAAGTCCAATTAAATAATGCTAAGTCTTCTACTTGGCTGATGTATTTCAGTAGTATATAGAATTTGTATTATAAAAAACACTCATAAGGAAAAAAGTTATTGGTAGGAAGGTATCTACAGGTAGGTACCTACCTTTCTACATTAAAGCATTTATTTTGTAAACTACCTGGTATCAAAAAATCGGAAATAAAAATATAAATAGGTAAGTAGATAGGTACCTACCTGTTGGCACGTTTTGCAATTGGTTGATTTAAAAAAAATTAATAACACTGGCTGAAATTCAACCACCACGTTGACAGACTCTAGTGTCAAACAATTAAATCATATCTACCTATGTAATTTAATTTAATTTAATTTAATTTAATTTACTTAGTACAAGTATATAACAAAATAAGTATAGTAATAATAATAATATCTTAAGACTAAATAACAATTGAGATCTTAAAGCTAAATTGAAGAAAACGATTGGGATAGAAAGGGTAAGAGAAAGGTTATGATAGGAGAGCAAGTTTGAGAGAGGTTTTTGAGAGGTTTAAATCAAAAATGTTGGAGTTATTTACTTTACGAATCATTCTGGTAATAGGTTCATTTTGGCCATACTCTGTGCGATGGAAGGGGACATAGAAGAGGGGAGTGGTTCTCAATTGACGATTACGAGTATTCGGTTTGAATTTATCAAGAAGACTTTCATTATCAATGACTCCATTCAAAAGCTGGTGTACAAAAACTATATCGGCATTATCGCGACGTCTACTTAGAGTTTGTAAATTTATTAGTTTTAGACGGTTTTCGTAAGGTGGTAGATTATATGGGTCATCCCAACAAAGGCCACCTAGGGCAAAGCGAATATATCTACGTTGAACGACCTCTATCCGCTGATTGTGAACATGGTGGTACGGAGACCATACTACGGAGGCGTATTCAAGAAGAGGCCTGACAAATGTGACATAAAGAGCCTTAGTAACATAAGGATTTGAGAATTCTTTCGACCAACGTTTTACGAAACCTAGAGTTGAGTTAGCTCTTTTGATAATATTATCATAGTGAGCTCGAAAATTGAGTTGGCTGTCGCATATAACACCTAGGTCACGAATGGAAGTGACAAACGCAACAGGTTCATTCTCAATGAAATATTGACGTTGAGGCAAAGGAGGGCGTTTTCGGGAATAGGTAATAGCCTGGCATTTATTCACGTTCAATTCAAGAAAGTTGTGTTGGCACCAAGTAAAGAAATTGTTGAGGTCAGCTTGCAGTAATTGAACATCGGCCATGCACTTAATATGTTTAGATATACGCATGTCATCAGCGTAAATCTGGAGGTCAGATCCTTCAAGGATAAGATCCACATCATTAATAGACAGTAAGAAAATCAGAGGACCTAAATGACTGCCTTGAGGAACCCCTGTGTTGGGCAGATAGGGGTGGAGCTGCATGATCTAAAAAGAACTGTGTATCGACGATCATTTAAATATGATTGAATCCATGAAATAAGTAAAGGTGGGAAGCCGTAGCGTTTCAATTTAAAGATGATGATGTTATGGGAGACTTTGTCGAATGCTTTGCTGAAATCTGTTGCAATCGCATCGACTTCATATCCAGATTCTAAGGAGCAAATGACATCTGATACGAACTCAGTTAGATTGGTGGTCGTTGATCTACCGCTAAGAAAGCCATGTTGCTTAGGAGAGACAAGTGGTTTGCAGTGAAGGAGCAAAATATCGTAAACTATGCTCTCGAACATTTTAGGTATGCAGGAAAGTTTGGCAATGGGTCTATAATTAGAGATATCGTTTTTGCATCCTTTTTTATGAATTGGGATAATAAAAGAGTCTTTCCATGCTTTTGGGAATAAATCCTGGGAAATAGAGAGTTGGAAGAGATCAGTGAGTGGTTGAGCTAAACTGGAGGTGCAGTTTTTAAGAACAACAGCAGGAACCCCATCAGGAACCGATGAAAAGTCGTTCTTCATCAAGCGGATTTTATTAATAACTGAAGACAGGCATATGTTTATGGAAGTAAGGGGGACTTGGGAGCATCTGTTCATGTGAGAGAAATAGTTAATATCAACCTCTGTATCTTTAGGAGAAAATGCTTGACCGAAGAAATCAGCAAAAAGGTTAGAAATATATTTTGGATCGGAGGATGAGCAATTATTGTATTTTAGTGTCGAAGGATAACCATCAGACTTTCTTTTTGAATTTATAAATTGAAAGAAGTGTTTAGGATTTGAAATTAAATCAGATTGAGTTTGAATAATATAACTGGCGTATAAGGACTCACTCAAGTTGGAAAAGTTGTTATAAACTGAGACATAATTGTTAAAATCATGAATAGACTTCGAGTTGAGATATTTTTTCCAGAGCTTATTCCTCATATTTCTGAGAGAGCGAAGTTCCTTGGTGTACCACGAAGGGGAAGTAGTAAAATTCTTCTGAGGCAGCAGAGGGATAGATTGAGAAAAGCAAATTTGGATCTGTTCATAAAAGGTGGCAATCTTAACTTCGATGTTAGAGTCGTTGGTTATGAAATCAAAGTTAATGTTCCCAATAAGATCATTAAGTTTATCGAAGTTTGCTTTGCGAAAGTTAAAAGATTGTGACGTAAGGGAGTATGGTTGGATATAATCGCATTCAAAAGCAAAGGTTAAGGAAATTGGAGGGTGATAATTGTCGATCTTTGAAAGGATATGGTGACTTTGGATGACTTCGGTATTATGAGCATCAGATGAGAAAATTAGATCTAACTGTCTGTGTAAGCAGTTTTTTACACCACTCATTTGGGCGAGATTAGAAGAAAGTAGGCGGTCAGTGAAAAGAATCTCTTTTTCCGAGCTGGCGTTGGACGAAATGAAATAAAGCTCATCATCAGATACTTCCCAAATTAATCGTGGAAGATTGAAGTCACCCACGATTATTATATCATCTTCGGGATTAGAAATATCAACGACATGATCAACTGCATCAACTAGAAGCAGGTATTCAGTAGTTGGCTGGGAGGGTGGGATGTATGAGCACAAAATGTAGAGGGAACGCTTGTATACACATACGCATATAAGTTCAAGGTTAGCTGTGTTGGGAATAATAACCAGTGAAGAATCAAGACTAGAATGAAATGCCAATAAAACACCACGTCCGGAGGAGGAGCTTCCAAGCGGATCAATGATAGGACTTGCATTTGAGACTAAAACATCCTTACGGAATACATTGAAGTCGGAATTAAAGAACTCATTGTTATGAAAATCTGGTGTAAGGTTTTTTTCTGTAAGAGCGTAAACGTCAAAAGGAAGTTTTTGGGAGTTTAAGTAAATATTTGAACTTTTAGTGCGTAGTCCCCTAACATTTTGGTAGTATAAAGATAAGAATTGGGTTTTCGGCTGGTCTGAAAAACGATTGTTAGGAACGAAAGGGGCTATTAACGTATTTTGTATTAAATTGCGAAAGCTGCATAGAATTAACATACGTAGCATAGGCGGAAAGATCGTTTTCAACATCGGAAGGAGTGAGATTAGATATAATCTTATGATATTGGGTAAATATTTTTAAGAGATCAAACATATTAGTCGGAAGACCTTCTTGATGTATGGATACCATTACGTTAGATCTTGTTACGCCATCGACACAGATAGAATCGTGTTTATCGTGAAGGTATGCTAGATACAAACGCACGTTCGCATAAATACGGGGATTTCTAAGGCGAGCTATAACATAGCGCCCATTATCGTTTAGGTCAGCGAATTTTTTTGTTATTTTGACCGACGGTGGAAATAAAGGATCAAGGAAATTATGTGAGGTTTTAGGAGAGTTACAACTATTAGGAGTATTTGGAGTTGTTAGATTATGTGGTGGGTTAAGAGTATGAGAATGGATGAAGTTTGGATATTGTGGTACAGGAGATCGATTGGGTATAGATGGATTTGAGCTTTGGGACAAAATGAAAGAATCACCAGAATGTTTTGCTTTTCTAGGAGCTGTAGTCGGGACAGAAACTCTACTTTTTTTTGAGTTTATTAGGATCTAAAGTAGGGCCAGTTAGGACAGGAGGTGGTCGATTTTCGTTACTATTACTAGTGGAAGGATAATAGTTATGAGAGCGAGAATCAGACTTAGAACTAGAATTAAATCTAGAATCAAAAAAAGATTTATTAATCCACGGATAGATTGCTATGCCATCAAACTTAGGAACCTTGTTGAAAGGTTGTAAAAAGAGCCATTCGTACTTAGTTGGTATCTCAACTTTGAAGGATCGTAACTTTTTTGATAAAGGTTGAATAGGGACATCTGTAATACCGTATTTCTTGTGGAATAAAGTTTTTATCCAAGATATGCTCGGTGCCTAAGAAGCGGGTTTCAGAAATAAATACGATGAGGATTTTGCATTCGAATGTCTCAAACGCATAAGACGGTTTGCCCATTCAAGGTCTGTCCATAGTGTCCCAAATTTTGTAGTAGAAGAGCTAATAATGGCATTTTCGGCGGAGGTATTCAGGTCTTGCAGTTCAAGTTGATGAGATTGTACAGTTGGATGATGGTTGTAAAGTAACAGTTGGCAATAGTGTTGGTGAAGATAGAGACTTATTGTTGATGTTAGTATGCTCGAAGGAGGTGTCCAGGTCTTGAAACTCTATGTGGAGCGATTTGTTGTTGTTATTGATAGACAGGTGTTCAGTCAAGCTATTTTGGTTAGGTGAGCGTTTCAATTCTTCTGATATATTGGATATTGCAATACGGGTGGCAGTGGATTCCCTTATTAACACATCAGCAAGCGCTAACGAATCACTGATGATTTTATCGTGCGTGTTTGTATAGTCTAGGCCGATTGATTTTACAGCATTTGTTTGCTTATTCAAAGTTGTTTCAACCATTGACAAAGTGTCTCGCATCGAGTTTATTGCTTCGATATTTGTTGATAATTCTTGCAAAGGATTTATGGCAGCAATAGCGTTCTTAATTTTTATAAATTGGGTGTTTAGGTGGTTTGGAACCAAATTAATATTATCAACACATTCTGAAAATTTGTTGAGGGCTTGTTTGGATAGATTTTCAATGTTAGAGAGTTGTTTTGTAAAGATGTAGTGATGATTTTCAAGACTCCTTGTGGTGGATTCATTATTCTCGGCCATAAGTTGAATTATTGATGAAGAACTATTGCGAATCTCGTTTTTTAATTCTGAGATGGAGTCAGAAAATTGTTCAACTCGCTCATTGTTACATTTAATTGCAAGCATGATGTGTGATAACGTAATGGTCTTACAATCATCGCAGAGATATTGAAAATTAACTGAGTATTCCGTTAAATAAGTCTTGGCTCTTTTGCTTAAGCCAGTACAAACAGGGTGGAAAACTTTACCACAAATACCCCTACAAGGTACCCAATCATTAGTCTTTTCATTTAGGGTGCAGTCATCATTGCCGCAATGTGATACTTTATCCAATTCTTAATCGTTAAATCTCGAACGAGTAAAAAACAATTGCAGTTTTTTTTTTTTTTTTTGTTTTTTAAACAAAAAAAAAATGAAAACAAAAATCAAACAATAATGTTCGTTCTAAGTGTACTGGAAAATATTGATATTTCCTTATCCTATACACAAACCGGAATGGCGGATTTAGGATAAAGTTTATTTTGTTGGAAGTTGATAGATGACAGTTTAGTTGACAGTTGACGTAATGAAGGATCAGATTGTTATGATGATGCAATTATGTAAATAAACAAAATCCAAACAAATTGAGGTGTAGTATCAAAAGGTGGATTGCTTGGCAGAACACTACTAAAAAGAACTCACCTAGAAGGTAAGACTGAAAGCAAATGTAGAAAAAGTTAGTTATTTAGAGATGAGGTTAAGCATTTGCAATTCAGTCACAATCAGCAACATTGGATGAGGTAAAAGATGATTTTTGCGCTGGCAGTAGATGCGTAGGCACTCCGGTTGAATCGTTGCAGTATGAAAATGGAAGGCAGAAATTGGGATACAATGTAGATCCAATTATGCTTCATAGGCAGATCATACACTAAAAATGTTTCACTCACCCAGCGAGAAGGAAATAGCATGCAATTAACGGGTGTAATGAATTTGAGAGATTGAACATAACAATCAAAATTGCAAATTGTAATTTTGGTCAAGCGCAACAGAGACAGTATAATGTTTATGTTGAAGTATCACTCAATCAATATGCACAGAAACTTTTATTATATAGAATTTTTTTCGCAAATGAATTGATTTTTAATTATTTAAACAACAAGTATCACTTGGGTGCGAATGAAAAATACAACAGAATTGTTTTTAAATTGTACACTTGATCAGTTTATGAACTTGAAAGTTTAATAAAACACCATAAAATTCGATATTTATCGCAGAGGTAAAAAAAGGCAGTCTAAAGATCGGAAACTAGGGATCGGTACATACCTATACCTACATCCTACATGCCTGCTTGTATGATAAATTGTGAATTAAAAGTAGGTAAACAAATACAACCTACCTACCACCAAGCACTTACCTACCTCAACATTGCAAAGAAATTCTCCCTTTTTTCATAACTTATTTTCATACCTACCTACATATAGTTATGCATTATGTATGGACCTACCTATATTCGTCGGCATAATAAATTGTAAATATCTTCAAAACATTTCAAGTCAAACTCAAATCATGCAAACAACATTAATATTAATAAAACCTACCATTCATGATTTATACGAATATTATCTACCTATGTAGATGTTCCCGCAAAAAAATATGCTCAAAATCTTGCACTTGCAACAAATTTCACGGCAAATGAGAAATCTTTGCAAGACAATATTATAACGGGTGATTTTTTAGCTGGTTTGTTTTGACAACACTGGTTTTGACAGCTGACGTGTGTTTAGTACCTTGTGTCACTGTCAAACAGCTTCAGTTTGGTTTGCAATTTAACCATGGATCGTCTTACAAATGAACAACGCTTGCAAATTATTGAATTTTACTATCAAAACTCGTGCTCGGTTCTAAATGTTCATCGCGCGCTGCTTCCATTTTATGGTCGGCATTCTCGACCTTCTGAGCAGTCTATTCGGAAGATTGTGACCAAATTTCGCACCAAATTTACTTTGTTGGACATTAAACCACCAACACGTTTACGTACTGTGCGTAGTGAAGAAAATATTGCGGCCGTATCAGCTAGTGTGACAGAAGACCGCGAAATGTCGATTCGGCGCCGTTCCCGGCAGTTAGGCCTTTGTTACAGCACTACGTGGAAAATTTTGCGGAAGGATTTGGGCGTAAAGCCTTTTAAGATACAGCTGGTGCAAGAACTAAAGCCAGCCGACCTACCACAACGCCGAATTTTTGGTGAATGGGCTCTTGGAAAGCTGGCCGAGGATCCGCTTTTTTATCGAAAAATTGTGTTCAGCGATGAGGCTCATTTTTGGTTGAATGGGTACGTAAATAAGCAAAATTGCCGCATTTGGAGTGAAGATCAGCCAGAAGCATTGCAACAGCTACCAATGCATCCCGAAAAAGCCACTGTTTGGTGCGGTTTATGGGCCGGCGGCATTATTGGGCCATATTTCTTCAAAGATGATGCGAATCGCAGCGTTACTGTCAATGGTGAACGCTACCGAGCGATGATAACAAACTTTTTTTTGCCCGAAATGGAAGTTCTTGACTTGCATGATATGTGGTTTCAACAAGACGGTGCCACATGCCACACAGCACGCGAAACAATGGCGCAATTGCGAGGCGAGTTTGGTGAACAGTTAATTTCACGTTTCGGGCCGGTCAATTGGCCGCCTAGATCGTGCGATTTGACACCATTAGACTATTTTTTGTGGGGGTATGTCAAGGCTAATGTCTATAGGGACAAGCCCGCTTCAATTGACGCACTGGAAGCCAACATCCATGCATTCATTCGTGAGATACCGGCCGATATGTGTGAAAGAGTATGCCAAAATTGGACTCAGCGGATGGGCTACCTGAGACGCAGCCGCGGTCAACATTTGCATGAAATTATCTTTAAACATTAAATTGCAAGGTTCAAACTATCGATTCAAATAAATATTATTATTATTTAAAGTTCTAAACCTCTTAAAAAATCACCCATTATAAAAACTACCCTCAATAACATACGATTGCATATATACCTACAAATATACTTACACAACATGAACATATTTTTCTTTCACGCATTAAAATCAACCTACCCTTGATAATATAAGAATGTATACCTCCACGCATTATTCTTTCCCGCAAAAAAAAAAAACTATATTCCTTACTTCAAGGTTGTTGAAAACGACGACGCAAAAAGCTAACTTACATGTATGTATGTCCACTTCTCTTCTCGCATATAGCATAATCAGTAAATTAAGCAAAAAAAATAACCTTGCATTGCACATTCAATCAAAGGGGAAACGAACATTTTTTTGCCATTCTCTTTACCTTTTTCTCATCATTGACGTTGAACAAAACCTTCGATTGGTAATCTCGCTTACTCCATTTGATTCTTACCAGAATCGAAAAAAATACACTCATCTTGCTCTAACTACTTAGTTTCGATTCTCTGATAAATGGAAGTCTCCCAAAAATTGAAGTCTCCGCCGACAATTGTCTCCCAAAAATGGAAGTCTCCGCCGAGCTAAAGTGGCGCCACCAACGAAGCATTGTTGCACAAAAAAATTTTGTCCATGATAGTACTATAGTTTTCATATACAAGGGTGTACACATCAACAAACGCATTTGAATAAAAATACAAAAATGGTAATAAGTGTATGATGTCTCCAACATTAGTAAATGGACGGATAGAATGCGAAGGGTGGTGGTTGGTGGAACATATAAAATGCAGCTTTTTAAGATTTTTCCGCTTGATTATTCTATAAATACCACAAGGTTTCTGCACGGTTAGATTTTTGAATTTGAGTTGCGGTAGACCGAGCTTTAAAAGAAGCGACTTGAGGAAAATCGGTTTTTGACCTTTAAAAACCGAACATGTGGGAGTAGAAAAATAAAACTTGTTGTTTTTTCAAATAATCTTATTCTACGTCGATTAGAATTTTATCTTTTTCTTTAAGGCTGAGTGTAGAAAGTCTCCACTTTTTGTAACTTTGACATTAAATTTTTGAATTTCCGTTGTGGTGTTCCCAGCTTGACGTCAATCTGGGAACACCACAAGTTTTCGGGTAAAGGTATTTTGGTGCTCACTGGCGATTAGAGCACTAAAATAAGCCCCTAATTCTTGCAACATCACGCCTGTTCTGTATTCCGATTGTTTGTAACACCCTTTCGTTTTCAAACTGTGGGTGTTTTGAAATACTTTCCTTTTTCAAAACTTGCCGAATGATGTTTTGTTTTTCGATCGAATTGAAAGTTGATTTGACATTTAGAATTTTTTTAATAATTTTAATTTTGCATGCCCGGATTGATATTGTGAATTTAAAATTGTGACAATCTTTATTTTCCAACATTATAAACCAAAAATCGAAGGTTGACGGTGGAGGGATTTTAGTGCAAAGCAGTAATACCAAATCTCTTTTTCGCCACCTAGAACTGTTACATATCAAGTATCATCGTCAAGACTTCATGATCCAACATTTGATTCTTGCGTATTGAACGCCACTATTCTTTTGACGTTTGTCATTCTATACTAATTATTCTTTGAACACTTTTTGAAATAAAAAATTCTTCTCTGCGACATGCTTTAAATGTTAATCTAAGATAATCTTAATTTAGCTAAATAATCATTTAAGTTTTATATTAAAGTTAACGTTTGTACTTCTTTATTCTAAATGTAACAAATGGTGACGAGAAAAAAATAAAATAATAGTTCCAAAAAGTTAACGTAAATTCTACCCAAAAAAAAAAACTCTTTAAAATGGCTGACGCGCAAACTGAGAAACTTGTTAGACTTGTTGCGGATCTATATACGCTGCAAGCAAATGCAACAAGTGATTCTATTACTCAAAACAATAAATTCTTTTTTAATGAATTCAACGCTAATTCTAGCGAATCATTCGATGAATATATTGACAGATTCAAATTGCAGCTTAATTTGTGCAACATTGCAGAAGAAAACAAAGCAGCAGAATAATTTCATGCAAAACTCACTCTTAAAACATAAGCCCAATTCAAAATGACCATTCTATGGAAACTGTTTCCCCTGTATATTATTTTAAGCGCAGTTTCTTTTTCTCTTACTGTAAACAGGGGCTGAGTTCATAATTGTAAAATATATTTGTTTGTTCTGTTCATTTCAATCAGTATAATCATTGTTTACTTTTATGAACGGTGTTTATACCAAAGTTTGTATACTGCAATGATACTGGGGTGGAATCGGCAAAGCTGATAGTTGATTATCGATTGTGTTGACTGTCGTTTTGAGGATTGATCTCTCTATCTTTGTCAATATACATTTGTGATAGAGACAGCTATTTTCAAAACGACAAACAACATAATTGATAATCAACTATCAGCTTACCCGATTCCACTCTTGTTTAAATGTTGTGTTCATTCAAATTTAAGCATCGTCGCGGACGAAATACCGATATTTTTTTACTGTTATGAACTCAGCCTTATTCACAGTCTTGCTTGTATACTTTTCAGTAGAAATACAACAATAAACGCTATACGGGTTATGTTTTTTATGAACTCAGCCAAACTTCGAATAGGGAAAAAATGAGGTGCGTCGAGCTGGGAACACCACAACGGAAATTCAAAAATCTAATGATGCATGAATAAAGAGCTATTTTGGGGCTAATTTAGTGCTCCTTTATTAAATTTAGGGCTCCATGATTTGATCTTGAAATTTAATGTCAAAGTTGCAAAAAGTGGAGACTACACTCAGTCATAAAAATGTGATTTTTTAATTTAGATTTCTGGTTTAAGTATTGAATAGAATACAGCGCCATCTTTCTTAATTTCATCATCTTATTGAACACAAATGAGTGTACACCATTGTATATAAATATCTATAGTACTATCAAAAACCCAAAACGACGGTGGCGGTGCCACTGGCCTGGGAGGGCATTTGCTCTGTAGATAATGTAGAGCTAAAAACACATTGAAAATCTCATTTAATCTCCCTAGCGATAATCACTCCACCTATAGGCCTAGACTATCGTCCCGAAATTCGACTCATTAATAGTACTATAGGTTTTATATACAATGGTGTACACATCAACAAACGCATTTGAATAAAAATACAAAAATGGTAATAAGTGTATGATGTCTCCAACATTAGTAAATGGACGGATAGAATGCGAAGGGTGGTGGTTGGTGGAAAATATAAAATGCAGCTTTTTAAGATTTTTCCACTTGATTATTCTATAAATACCACAAGGTTTCTGCACGGTTAGATTTTTGAATTTGAGTTGCGGTAGACCGAGCTTTAAAAGAAGTGACTTGAGGAAAATCGGTTTTTGACCTTTAAAAACCGAACATGTGGGAGTAGAAAAATAAAACTTGTTGTTTTTTCAAATAATCTTATTCTACGTCGATTAGAATTTTATCTTTTTCTTTAAGGCTGAGTATAGAAAGTCTCCACTTTTTGTAACTTTGACATTAAATTTTTGAATTTCCGTTGTGGTGTTCCCAGCTTGACATCAATCTGGGAACACCACAAGTTTTCGGGTAAAGGTATTTTGGTGCTCACTGGCGATTAGAGCACTAAAATTAGCCCCTAATTCTTGCAACATCACGCCTGTTCTGTATTCCGATTGTTTGCAACACCCTTTCGTTTTCAAACTGTGGGTGTTTTGAAATACTTTCCTTTTTCAATACTTGCCGAATAATGTTTTGTTTTTCGATCGAATCGAAAGTTGATTTGACATTTAGAATTTTTTTAATAATTTTAATTTTGCATCCCCGGATTGATATTGTGAAAATTTAAAATTGGGACAATCTTTATTTTCCAACATTATAAACCAAAAATCGAAGGTCGACGGTGGAGAGATTTTAGTGCTCAATGGGGATTGAAGCACTAAATTAGCCCCTAATTCCTGCATCATTAGATTTTCAAAATTCCGTTGTGGTGTTCCCAGCTTGACGCACCTCACTTATTGTACTGTCTTCACTTATAGACCAAGAGCCCACAGCAAATTTTGGGAGTGGATTGATAACCAAAATATGAGTATGAGTTGTGTAGGCGCATATATCGCGGTATCAAAAACCACCGTCTGGCAGGTTTCTTCTTTTTTAGCCTTTGGCGGGGTTGGGGGTTTGAAAATAGCGATTTTCAAATTTATTATGTCAGGTATTACCACTTCAATAAATTTAAAAAATATATACCGTGATGCTCTGTCAATTTCTTTAAGTCAAAACGTCATTGGAAATCCGACTTAAAATATAAGCTTTTTAAGAGGATCTTTTCGTCTTTTTCTTGGAGAATTATAAAACTCAAAAATCAACAAAACAAAGTCTCCAAAAAAAATCGATTCAAGTTCGCTTAAAAACCTAATATCTTGAGTTCTATTGGTCTTCAACGCTTGTGTTTTTTTGTGTTTATTTTTTTGGTCGATTCAATCACAAGTTCTTTTGTATACGAGTCCCGGGACCATTTAAGACCGCAGTGATACTTTCTCAAAGTAGCGATGTGTGGGATTTGTATTCAAGCGCATTGAGTGCTCCTTTTTGTCTATCCCTTCATTTCCCTTATAAATTCAATGAACGAATAAAATTGTTGCTGGTTCGTGTGTTGCTGATTGGACTCCCACACGTTTGTTCAAAGAAAATATTGTTTATTTTTTTTAGTTTGTTTTAATAAACAAAAAATAGTTAACTTCGCATTTTTATTTATTTAAGGTAATGAAAATAACAAAAAACCACTTTCGACCGTGGCGATACACCAATCCGCCAGAAAAAAAAACTATCGGAAATTCACGAGTTAAAAATTGAAATTTCTTCGCTTTCGATTGCAAAAATAGGGCGAATGTAAAACGACAGCGACGAAATCGAAAGCAGTAATACCAAATCTCTTTTTCGCCACCTAGAACTGTTACATATCAAGTTTCATCGTCAAGACTTCATCATCCAACATTTGATTCTTGCGTATTGAACGCCACTTTTCTTTTGACGTTTGTCATTCTATACTAATTATTCTTTGAACACTTTTTGAAATAAAAAATTCTTCTCTGCGACATGCTTTAAATGTTAATCTAAGATAATCTTAATTTAGCTAAATAATCATTTAAGTTTTATATTAAAGTTAACGTTTGTACTTCTTTATTCTAAATGTAACAAATGGTGACGAGAAAAAAATAAAATAATAGTTCCAAAAAGTTTACGTAAATTCTACCAAAAAAAAAAAAAAAACTCTTTAAAATGGCTGACGCGCAAACTGAGAAACTTGTTAGACTTGTTGCGGATCTATATACGCTGCAAGCAAATGCAACAAGTGATTCTTTTACTCAAAACAATAAATTCTTTTTTAATGAATTCAACGCTAATTTTAGCGAATCATTCGATGAATATATTGACAGATTCAAATTGCAGCTTAATTTGTGCAACATTGCAGAAGAAAACAAAGCAGCCCAACTAAGAGTACACATGGGAGCAACTTTAAACTCGACCTTAAGGAATTTGTGCTATCCTGACGATGTTAATACCCTAAGTTTCAATAAAATCGCAGACATTCTCAGCGCCCCTTTTATGGCAACAAAAAACGAATTCAGCGAGGCAATTCGATACCGTGGAATATTACAAAATGTAGATGAATCCATTACAGCATTCGAAGAACGTCTGAGAGCAGGTGCTAGGTTTTGTGAATTCAGCACATTCCTCGATTACTCTCTAATTGTCCAATTCATTCATGGCGTTGTTCGGGATGACATTCGTGATGCCATTATAGCGAAAAAACCAGATAAATTCGTCGATGCAGTCAAAATAGCAGCTTCTCTCGAGGCAACAAGACAGGCACCAAATTCGATTAAAGCGAATCCGAGTTCCAACTCTTCAGCTTCTGTTCACCAATTTGCCCATGACTCTCGTCCTCGTATTAAAAAATCATCTGGATCTCGATCTCGCTCAAAGCCCAACCGAGAAAAATCATAAAATGCAAAATCTCCATCCAATTACAAATGCTTCGGTTGCGGAGGAAATCATTGGCGCCAAGACTGCAAATTCAAAAACGCAGTTTGTTGTCTTTGTAAAACTAAAGGTCACATTGCAGCCGTATGCCGCCAAAGTAAAACACAGAAAAATAATAACACGACCAACATAAATACAAGCAATGCAACAACAGCAACCTCAAGCAATGCAGATGAAATTCAATACATTTTCTACAAGACGATGCAGTAAATAAAATCAGCGAAAGAATTCCACCCGTTCTGATAGATGTCCGCATCAACGATAAGCCGCTTAAGATGGAGCTGGACACAGCTGGAGCAAGTTCAATGGTAAGTATTGACACTTTTAAAACTTTACTGCCATTGCAACAGCTCACTCCATCTGAGAGAACATTTCGTAGCTTCACAAAAAATAAATTCAAATGCCAAAGCACACAAGTAAAGGTCACGTTTGAAGGACGCTCTAAACTACTCACTCTATACGTAACAGATTTTCCATCCGACAACATATTTGGTCGCGAATGGATAGTCCATTTTTCCGATTTACTTTCTTTCGAGAAATATTTCAAAATTCAACAAATTTCACCCATTTCTGATTGTAAGATTTCAACAATTTCTGATACTACAAATCCAATACAAAAACTATTAATCAAATATGAAGATTTATTTAGTGAGACTGCAGGTACGATGGTGGGACCACCAGTTGACATTCATTTCAAGGCCGACGAGCAGTCAGTTTTTGCAAGAGCTCGACCAATTCCATATTCTCTTCTTACAACATACGCTTCAGAAATAGAA
The DNA here is from genome assembly GCA_949320155.1 of Melangyna quadrimaculata. Classification (NCBI taxonomy): domain Eukaryota; kingdom Metazoa; phylum Arthropoda; class Insecta; order Diptera; family Syrphidae; genus Melangyna; species Melangyna quadrimaculata. The sequence goes on along the minus strand of OX439485.1, from coordinate 102,682,516 downwards.
AAAAAACTAAAATCCGGATTTTACAAAAAAGTCACTCATTCCCGATGGGCATCGCCAACTCATGTTGTAGTCAAACAGGATAAAATACGTATAACTGGCGATTACAAATCTACACTCAATCCACAGCTGATCGTGGATGAACATCCAATATCTAAAGCAGAAGATATATTCAATGAAGTTCGTGGAGCAAAAGTTTTTTGTCGATTGGATGTAACAGATGCATTTATGAATTTGCCATGTAGTGAAGAATTTTCTGAAGCGATGACTTTAAACACACCTACACATGGACTCATCCAACCAACAAGAGCACAATATGGTGTTGCTAGTATACCAGCAGTGTGGCATCGTAGGACTGAAGAAATCACACATGGTCTCAACAACACAATTAACTTTTTCGATGATTTCCTGGTTTTTGCTGATACTGTTAATGAACTTCTGGTAGCTTTGGAAGCTACATTTGTGAGATTACATCAATTCGGACTCAAACTTCGCCGTTCAAAATGTGCGTTTCTTATGGAATCTGTCGACTTTTTAGGACATCGTATCGATAGTGCACGTATTCACAAATTGTACAAACATGTATCCGCAATACGAGATGCCCCTCAGCCTAAGACAGTAGCAGAACTTCAGACTTTTCTGGGTAAGATTACTTATTACCATTCATTTATACCAAATTTGTCAACAATTTCCGCACCACTTCGTGAAATGCTTAAGCAACCTAAATTCTATTGGACTTCAGAAGGAAAAAAAGCATTTGAGTCCTTAAAAGAAGAACTCATTTCTGATAAAGTTCTGTTGATGCTAGTCCTGTTGGTTTGGGTGCAGTGCTATCCCACCGATTGCCAGATGGTGGTGAGCGCCCAATTGCATACGCTAGCAAATCATTAAATTCAACCGAACGTGCCTACCCACAAATAGACAGAGAAGCCCTTGCTATTGTGTGGGGAGTTAAAATATTTGTTCAATACCTTTACGGGAGAAAATTCGTAATTATCACTGATAATAAACCTGTTTCGCATATTTTTGCACCAAATGCATTGTTTCCCAAATTCACTTTGTCCAGATGTTCTAACTACGCTAGCTATCTTTCAAACTTCAACTATGAGATTCAATTGAAAACATCAAATGCAAATGCGAATGCCGACTATTTATCCCGTGCCATCTACAACGAAGATTCAAATACTGTGGAAGCTGTCAATCTCATTTCCTCGTTAGATAATGATGATTTCGATCAGTTCGTCCTTCAGCAAATTCGCCAGATACCAGTCAACGCCGATGACATCGCTTCCGAGACAAGGAAGGATGCTGAACTGTCTCCAATACTTTCTGCTATTCAAGATGGGAGAAGTTTATCATCAATTGGTTGCATTGGTAACCAGCTAAACTTTACTCAATCTTGTGTGTTATGCCGCGAAATAAAAGATTGTTTGCGTTCTAGTTTTATATTAAATAAAGAAGGTATCTTTATTGGTTCGAGTTTTACTTAAGACTAACTTACAAAAATTGAATGTGGAAATATCAACCACAGATTTATTCTTATACTTACATACATATATATATAGATAAACAAAATGCATCAAATATGAGATTCATATTGGATGCTCAAGCAAGATAAAAAAATGATGTGCTATGCATAAACATTCTGTCTTTGATTACTGTGAATTTAATGATGAGACGTTTCGGTCCTCACTTGAAATATAAACAAAGTTGAAACAACACTTGAAGAGTATTATGTTACTTTGATTTGAACAGAGAACTCTAGGATGAAGAATAAACATTCAAAACGAAGAATGTGCAGACTAATATAAAATTAAATTTATTATCATGCTTATGCATAACACCTCCCCTCTTAAAATGAAAATTATATTTTTTTTTAACAATTAATTTTCTTCAACTTCAAAATCGTTTACTTTGAATACATTTGAATTTGGTCTTATTACAGTTTTATTTTTTCTATTATCATAGTAATGTACAATTTTTCTCTTTCAATTACAGGTTGTTTATTCTTTTTATTAAAACAATTGCGAAAGATGGTAATACCACTTCCCTTAATACATTTTAGAAAACAGTAAATTATTGTTACAATTATTATTATTCCGCTCATTCCAAATAAAACACCTTGAGTATGAGGTGGTATGTCTTTCAATTTTTTAGATATATAACTTTCTTGATTTTTTATTTCAATTGTAAAATCTTGTAATTCATTTAAATTTTTAAGCTTTAGTTTTGGTAAATTGATATTTTCATAATCTAATTCTTTTAGTTTTACATTAATACAACAGTCCTCGGGTACTGGACGATATACATCTTTATTTTCTATTGTAATTTCTTGATTGGCAGTTTTAAGTCTTGTTTCTATTGTTTCGAAGGTACAATCATTTTTTAAATTTATAATTCCAATATGATTTATAAATCCTTCTTCATTATATTTGCTTTTTGAACAATTACATTTATATTTTGTTTCTTCGCTTAAGGCAAATAAATATTTATTTTCTGCGAGTTTATGAAAAATTTCGATATGATTGGAAACTTGTTTTAAATTACAATTACTATTTATTCTATTCATAAAAATAGCCAATTCACAATCTTCTAGAACACTATTTTTGAATTCTAATTGATTACAAACAAAATATTTATCAATTTTCTTACAATCCTTTAAAATATTATTACTAAGGATATATTCTTCTTTATTTTCTTTGATTATAAAATATTTATGTTTCTGTTCTAAAATATAAAAATTTCCTTTTGGTTTACCATATGGTAAATTAATCATCTCATAAACTTCTGATTTTGAACTCTCTAGTAATGGAACTGATAAAATTATAACAAATCTATCCTTCTTTAAATAGGCGTTTGGATTTATTTCTTTCATTATATTTAATAAATTGGTTATTTCTTTTTATGACTACGGAGTCTCCTATAATTCTAAGTATTTTAAAGGGTCCAGAGAATTTTTCTCCAAACTTATCCCTTTTGTCATTCTCTACTAAAATTAAATCCTTAACTTCAAAATCTTTAATTTTCCTACCTAAATTTTGGTCGTACCTTTGTTTTGATTTTAATTTATTTTGAAGCTGTGTTTCCTGTACTTGTTTTTGGATTCTACATAATTTTAATTGAAGTTCTTGAGTGTAATCTGTATTTGTTTTATATTTAAGAGTTCCGAAATCACTAGGTGGATTTGCTTTCCTACCAAATACAATTTCGTAAGGTGTAAAACCTGTACTATTATGCTTTGAAGTATTATAACAAAATGAAGCGAATTGAAATAATTTTGCATATTCCGGTTTAGTTCTATCTTTTATCATTGTTCTTAAATATTCTCCTAGTCTGGCATGTGCTCTTTCAGCAGATCCATTGCTTTGAGGGTAAGCACTACTCGTTCTCAAGTGCTTTATTTTAAACATTTTACACAGATCATTCATTACCTCATTAATGAATTCTCCTCCGTTGTCGGTTAGAATTATTTTTGGAATTCCGAAATACAAAATCCAATGATCTATAAACGCTCTGGCTACAGTTTCACTCCTTTTATTCTCTATTGGGATAAATTTTATATATTTACTTAAGTCGTCTTGAATTGTTAAGCTGAATAAAGTTTTGTTCCCTTCTTTATATGGACCAGTAAGATCCATGTCTACTTTTTCTAATGCGTAATTAGCAGTAGACGTTATTTTCATGGGGTTTTTCCCGGGATGCCTATTAATTTTCTGTTTTTGGCATTGTACACATTTAGTTATGTAATCAATTACATCTTTATTTAATCCTTCCCAATTAAATCTATCTCTTATTTTTGCTATTGTTACCTTTTGTCCTCCATGACCTCCCAAAAAACTTTCATGGTTTTCTCTTATAATTTGTTTTCTTACCTCTAAATCATTTATAATTTGTATATCTTCTAAAAAATTTTCGTTTATATTCTCTTCATTTACGTTTCTTTCAATTACTTGATTATTATTATGTCTGTTGACATTTACTTCTACTTCTTGATTATCAGATATTTCCCTTTCACGTAATAAATTCTTATTCAGTTTCTCTGTAACCACTTTACTCGTGCATGGTTCTTCTAACCCATATTCTTCTTCATATATTTGTCTTAGAACGTCTTCATTTTCTTCGTCTGAGGAATCATTACCAAAGATTTCTTCAATTAACTCTTTAGTTTTTTCGTCTTCCCTAGTCATTACTGGGTACGTATTTTTTTCGTCTTGAACTATATATACATTTCTACTTAGTTCATCGGCAACAACATTATCAACACCTTTCTTGTATTGTATTGAATAATCATATTCTTCTAATTTTAACCTCCATCTAATAAGACGACTTCCTGGATCTTTTACGTTAAATAACCATGTCAAAGGACGATGGTCAGTTTTTATTTTAAACTTCTGCCCATATAAATAAGGCCTGAAATGTTGAATCGCCCATAAAATAGCTAAGCATTCTTTTTCCGTTGTACTATATCTACTTTCTGCTTGATTTAGATTTCTGCTAATGAAATGAATTGGCAAGTCTTTATTTTCTTTTTCTTGGGACAATACTGCCCCTATGCCATTATTGCTGGCATCTGTAGTTACGATAAAAGGTTTTTCAAAATCCGGATATTGTAGCATTGTGAAATTTTTCAATTCACATTTCAATTTATCAAACGCGATTTGCTGTTCGTTGTCCCATTTCCAAAATGAATTTTTCTTCAATAATTTATATAATGGTGAAGCTATTGTGCTAAATCCTTTAATGAATTTTCTATAATAATCTATCATACCCATAAATGATTTTATACCTTTAGCATTCTTTGGACTTTGTAAATTATTTATTGCTTCGACCTTTTTTAAATTCGGTGCAACTCCATTACTCGTTATATTATATCCCAGGTAATCTACTTCCTGTTTAAAAAATTCAGTTTTATCAATTTGAATCTTCAAATTACTTTTCTTGAGTCTGTCAAATATTACTTTAAGTCTTTCAGAATGTTGTTCTATTGTTTCTCCAAAGACAACAATATCATCCATATAAACAAAACAGTCTTTTCCCTGTAACCCATCAAGAACGTTATTCATTAACCTCTGAAAACAAGCTGGAGCATTCTTAAGACCGAATGGCATCCGAAGAAATTCAAAATGTCCATAAGGTGTAGAAAATGCAGTTTTCTCAATACTATCTTCATCAAGTGGAATTTGATGAAACCCAGACTTCAAATCTAAGGTTGTAAAGAATTTCGCATTTCCTAGCTTATCTAAAATGTCCTGTATGTTGGGAATAGGGTAATTGTCCGAGACAGTGATTTCGTTCAACTTACGAAAGTCTATCACCATCCTCCATTTTGGAATTTTACTGGCATCCAACTTTTTTGGAACTACCCATAATGGACTTGACCAAGGTGAAATACTATGTCTTATAATATTTTCATCTAAAAGTTTCTTGATTTGTTTATCAACCTCTGCTTCATGTACTTTAGGATATCTGTACGTTTTTGCATTAATAGGTATATCGTTAATAGTACGAATACTATGTTTTATAGCATTAGTTTCAGATAGACTTTCACCTTCTAAACTAAAAATATCTTCATATTCCCTTATTATTTCTTTTAAAGAATCTATTTATTCTTTTTCTTTTAAATGTTCAACCCTTACTTGACTCCATATTTGTTTAAATTTTTTCGATTCGTTTTCCTCATTATAAAATACACCTTTAGTATAATTTTCTTCAATCTGTTGGCCTTTGGTGTTTGAAATAACTAATGCTTCACTATTATCTTTGATACTATCAGAATTCAGTGACGTTATAGACGCGCTTAAAGAGTTACATCCATTAATCTGTTGGTCTATGCAGTTTGAGTATTCTTTCATATTGTTTTCATCTTTATATAATAACTTTATACACTCATTTTCATTAGTGAGTGTTAGTTCTCTACAATTGATTATGTATTTAAAAAATTGTAAGAAGTCACTACCTATGATTCCATCGTAGTAATTAATCACATCTATTGGAATTATGTGAAAACTAAACTCATTTAAAATACCTCTGGTAAATTCAATTCCTATAGTAGCAGTTCCCATACTGTATCTGCTACTTTTACCTATTCCTCTTAAAGTTAAACTTATATCTGTACGTAAATCTTTTTCGAAAATACAATTCTGTTTCAACAAGGATACTGCTGCTCCAGTATCGATTAACATGTTATATGGTTTATTTTTATAAATCATTACTATATGAGGACTTCCTGACATAATCGCCGAGATAGTTGCCTCATTAACTATTCGGGTTTTCGAAAATTTTGATTTTTACTAGTTTCTTTACTTTGAAATGGATTTCCTTTACTATAATCTTGTTTTTGTTTTGGATTTTGATATTTATTGAAATCCCTATTATTCTGGTAAGATTTGTTGCTTTTTTGATTATAATTTTTGTTTCTAAAGCACTCTATGGACATATGGCCCAATCGACCACAACTATAACATTTAACCGAAGTATGGTTAATTTTAATTAAATGCTGTGTACTCTTTAGTGTTAAATTCTTTGGATTTAACATTATAATACCCTAATCTGATTTCTTCCTCCATAGCTAATTGACTTGCTTCGGAGAGGGTTTTTGGACGCTGTGTATTCACAAAAGTTCCAATTTCTCTTTGTAAACCCGCAATAAATGCGTTAAGCATATCTCTTTCAATGCCCAACATTTGACCGTCATAAGTTGGGTCTTCTGACTTTTCAGTAAAGAGGGCTTGAATCCTTCTTCTCGTTAAAGTTTCACATCTTTGTGTGAATTGAATTACGCTCTCATTTAAATTTTGACGAAGTTTCGTCATTTCTAAATGAAGTTGCAAGCTAGAATGAGTTTCTCTGAAAACTCTATTCAGTTCATATTTTAACTCTTCCCAAGTATTTATTCTTTTGTTCATTAAAAGAATTTCAGCGTTACCAGAAATTTTGCTTTTTATTACCGCAAGAAGTAACACTCTTTGTGACGGAGATGCTAACTTCATTGCATTTTCGCAATTTTGTATAAAATTGTGTGCTTTCGTAGCTTCACTATTAAAATTCGGGATAATTTTTATAAGGTCACTTAGATTAATATTATTTATTGGAGTTGGGTCGGTCGAGAAATTATTTGAATTATTCAAATAATTCCTATTATATGTTTCTAACCGTTTATTGATCGGGAAATTATTTGGGTTTATCAAATAATTTTCCTCGTTGGTCATGTTATAACTTCTTTCATGCTTATTATTATTTCCTAACCGGTTCCTTGATCTTTCTTTTTCCTCACCTTCTAATAATATTTCTTTTATATTCTTTCTTTTAGGAATAGCTCCCGTTTCTTTAATTTCCATATCTCTAATTTTCTCAATTGCATCTTCCACTAAAGGTGGTGTTTCTTCTTTATTTAAATTTTCTTGATCTTCTATTACGTGAAAAAATAACTGTCTTCTATAAATATTATTTTTATAGAATACCATGTATTCTTCTTCGATTTCGTTTTGGCTTATTTTATTATTTTCCAAAATCTGAGTTAAAGTGAAGGATAATATAGTTCCACTTTCTTTAGTTATACAAGTAAATTCCCTACCAAGTAATTCCTCGCTAAATTCAAATTCAGATCCTGACTTTGCCATTTTTATAAATTTTATTAATTTTCGTTTTTTTTTTTTTTTTTTTTTTTAGATTTTATTCGTTTTTATATTGAACAAGGCGTTATGTGCTTCGTTTTGTGCCTCTAAAATAACCTGTTTGATTTTTATGGCTTTATTGACCAAATATTTTTGATTTTTTCTTAATTGTAATACACTTTTATTTTTATTTTCCTGCTCTATTTCTTCTTTAGTTAAATCTCTTTTCTCCTGTTCTGACATTTTTTTTTTTTTTTTTTTTTTTTTTTTTTCACTTATTTTAACATTTTGTATACTTAAATAACTTACATTAAAATTTTCATCGTTGTTTTTCTTGGTGTCATGCTCTCCTGTTTTATGGCTGGTTTTCCTTTAAAGTTCTCTCGAAATGATGGAAATGATGATGATCCTAATCACTGAATTATTTTAGTTGTACAGTCTAATAGGATGGTGGGAGTACAAATGTATATTATTTTTTTCTTTTCAATGGGACTTTATTTAAAACTTCCGAACACAACTAGTAACTTTTATTTCTTTTATCGATTTATTGAAACACCCAAAGATTTTAGGGTTGTATTTCGACTGACATGTTTTTAGTTCTATTCACGATTTATTAACTCACTCAGAGGAATTTAGAGTGGAGTTTCGCGTATGAGCTAAATAATGTTTTTTTTTTTTTTTATTGTGTTTTTAAATATTTAATTTAAAATTTCACCGCTGCCACCAATTTTTGTTATGCCGCGAAATAAAAGATTGTTTGCGTTCTAGTTTTATATTAAATAAAGAAGGTATCTTTATTGGTTCGAGTTTTACTTAAGACTAACTTACAAAAATTGAATGTGGAAATATCAACCACAGATTTATTCTTATACTTACATACATATATATATAGATAAACAAAATGCATCAAATATGAGATTCATATTGGATGCTCAAGCAAGATAAAAAAATGATGTGCTATGCATAAACATTCTGTCTTTGATTACTGTGAATTTAATGATGAGACGTTTCGGTCCTCACTTGAAATATAAACAAAGTTGAAACAACACTTGAAGAGTATTATGTTACTTTGATTTGAACAGAGAACTCTAGGATGAAGAATAAACATTCACAACGAAGAATGTGCAGACTAATATAAAATTAAATTTATTATCATGCTTATGCATAACATGTGGATGTCTTCTACTTGGACACAGGGTAGTTATTTCAAAGAAATTCCGTCCTACACTTCTTGAAGAGCTTCATACTGCCCACATCGGAATAACAAAAATGAAAGGTATTGCTAGATCGTTAATTTACTGGCCTTCTATTGATCAAGATATAGAAAAACTAGCAAAATCATGTCCAGACTGCCTAAAACACTCCAAATTGCCGCCGAAATACAACATTCATCACTAGGAGTACCCATCCACTTCATGGGAGAGAGTTCATATCGATTATGCTGGCCCAGTTCAGGGTAAATACTTGCTTATCATAGTCGACTCTTATTCCAAATGGACTCAAGTTAAAATAACTACATCTACTACTGCCGAAGCAACATGCAAAATATTAGAAGAAGTCTTCTCAACCTTTGGAGTTCCTACTACTATTGTTTCAGACAACGGACCACAGTTTTGTTCGGAGACAATTCAACAGTTTTTGAAAGTACAAGGTGTACGTTTTCATAAACGAACCGCACCTTATCATCCTTCGACCAACGGCCAATCTGAGCGATACGTTCAAACTGTAAAAAGATCCCTTCTACTGTCTGGAGCAAATTCAACAAATCTTCAACATTGCATCAACAAATTCCTAATTCAATACCATAAGGCACCTCATCAGACAACTGGACAACCTCCATCATTAATCTTTTTGGGTCGAATAATAAGAACACGCTTAGATTGTCTACGGTCGGAATTAAAATTGAAAGTCTTAGCAAAGCAGGAACCAGAAATTCTTCAACAACCCAGAATACTCGAACCAAATCAACAAGTGATGTTCCGCTCATACAGTTCTTTAACTTCTCCTTGGTTACGAGGAACGATTGTCACCAAACTTGGAAACCTTCACTATGAAGTTGAACACAAAGGAGTCCGACATAAAAGACACAGCGACCAACTCAAAGCATATTTTCCAACAATTCCAAATCCGAAGCCAGAAGTAAATTCAGAAAGGCGAATTCGTTTCTACGAAGATTCTCCAAGTCCAGTTCAAGTGCAATCTACTCCACGCCCAGTTACAATGAGACAACAGCCTAGACAAGCACCAAGCTTCCAGCACAGGTCTCCGACAATCCTACCTCGACGTACCGGAAGAATTCGAAGAGGGCCATTAAGATACTCACCTTAGTCACTTAACGAGCGGGGAGATTGTTACATATCAAGTATCATCGTCAAGACTTCATCATCAATCCTTTATATACCAGATTTTCCTCGTGAAGCAAAACTATATTTGACACTAATCTTACTTACTTTACTTTACTTTTGATGGCGCTCACAGCCCAGGATGGGCTTCGGCCTCAACTAACAAGCCCCTCCAGCCAGCTCTGTCCCTAGCTAGCCGCTTCCAGTTGCGCACACCGAGTGCTTTGATGTCGTCATTCACTTGATTGCGCCACCTGTTACGGGTTCTTCCTCTGCTGCGTACCCATCGGGGTTGGATTCGAAGACTCGTCGGGCAGGTGCGTTGCTGTCCATACGCTCCACGTGCCTCAGCCATCTCAGCCGCTGTATTTTCAGCTTTTTGACCAGGTCAACGTCGCTGTATAGCCCGTATAGCTCGTCGTTGAATCTTCTCCTCCATACTCCTTCGATACACACCGGACCGAAAATCACACGAAGAATCTTCCTCTCAAAGCACCCTAGCAGATTTTTATCCGAATCTTTTAGTGTTCATGATTCTGACCCATAAAGCAGGACCGGGATGATTTGGGTCTTGTATAAAGTCTCCTTGGTTCTCTGAGAGCGGGCCTTACTACTTAAATGCCTTCTTAGACCGAAGAAACACTGGTTGGCAAGAGTAATTCTTCGCTTGATCTCTGCACTGATGTCATTCTGCGATGCAATAGTGGAGCCCAGGTAGACAAAGTCCTTGACAACTTCGAAGTTATATCTGTCCATCGTGATATTTTGCCCGAGTCGACGATGTTGAGATTCCTCTCTCGATGACAGCATATACTTCGTCTTGTCCTCATTAACCGCCAATCCCATTTTAGCCGCCTCCGATTCAATGCTCGCAAATGCCCCTGCCACAGCTCGTTTCGTTCTCCCGACAATGTCTATGTCATCCGCATACGCAAGCAATTGAACGGACTTTTGATAGATTGTACCGCTCGTGTTGACATGTGCGTTGCGTACAATGGCTTCAAGAACGATGTTGAATAGGTTGCATGATAACGCGTCGCCTTGCCTGAATACTTTCTCAACATCAAAGGAATCGGTGGTGTTATTACCAATTTTGACGGAGCAGCGAGATTTCTCCATCGCCATCCTGCACAGGCGGACGAGTTTGGCAGGGATGTCGAGACTCGATATGGCTCTGTATAATTTGTCCCTATTCACGCTATCATACGTGGCTTTAAAATCGATAAAAAGGTGGTGTGTATCGATCTGGAATTCCCGGAATTTTTCTAAAAATTTGTCCCTATTCACGCTATCATACGTGGCTTTAAAATCGATAAAAAGGTGGTGTGTATCGATCTGGAATTCCCGGGATTTTTCTAAAATCTGTTGGAGTGTGAACATTTGGTCGACGGTTGACTTGCCTGGCCTAAAACCACACTGATAGGGGCCGATCAGATCGTTGACAAAAGGTTTTAAGCGGTCACACAGGATGGCCGACAAGATTTTATAAACGACGTTTAGGAGGCTAATTCCTCTGTAGTTGGTACATTTCAGAACATCTCCCTTTTTATGGATGGGGCACACTATACCGAGGTTCCATTCATCGGGCATACTTTCCTCCGGTGTATGCTCCTAGCCAATTCATCTCCCGCTGATTTAAATAGTTCGGCTTGTAAGCCATCCGCACCAGCAGCCTTGTACGACTTAAGTTTTGATATCGCCAGCCGCACTTCGGTTAGGTCGGGTGGACGGAACTCTTGGCCATCATCGTCCAAGTTGAATAGAGCGTTCTGCCTATTAGCGGCATCTTAGCTGTCTTCACCATTAAGCAGTCTTTCCAGATCCTCAGCACTGACTGTGTGTCTACTACCATATTCCCACTCTCATCTCGGCAGGCTTCCGTTCTAGCCTTGAATCCTTGGGTGGATCGCTTCACCCTCTGATAAAATTTTCGAACATCTCCCCTACCGCTACAACCCTCAATAGACTCTACCGCCCGCTTCCCGTGCTCTCTCTTTTTCCTCCTGAGAAGTCAGCGTTCCTCTTTTCTTTTCAGCCCGTAGAGCTCCCGGGCCACTCTCTCAGCAGCTCTTGTTCGAGTCTGCAGCATTGCCTGGTAGGCCTCGTCCTTAGCTGAATGCGCTAGCCAGCACTCTTCATCGAACCAGGGGTTTCGTTGTATTCGCTTAGTGAAACCCAGCACATCAGAGGCGGCACTTCTGATGGCTTGTTGACAGTGTTCCCACTGGTCCTCTGCACTTGATGCTGGTGGCGTACCTCCTGAGAGATTAAGAGTTACGTGGTCTGCAAAAGTTCTGGTGGTCTCTTGCGATTTAAGCTTCTCGACATCGAATCTTTTCACAGCATCTGCTCTGCGTTGTCGCGTCATGGATATCCGCATACGTAGTCTAGCTACCACCAGGTAGTGATCCGAGTCAATGTTGGCCCCTCGGAACGTTCGGACGTCCAAGATACTGGAAGCATGTCTCGCGTCTATCGCAACGTGGTCGATTTGGTTAACGGTTAGTTGATCACGTCACCGCCAAGTCCCCTTGTGTATATTGAGGTGTGGAACTGTAGACGCCACCGTTGATTCCATCTAGAGAATTCGTCCGCTGCCGCCTCGATAAAAGGAGAAGTGCCTTAGTGGGAACACTCCTCCCCCCTCTCTCGTTGGCTGTCCCAAACAGCTTTCCACGGGGATTTAAACCCCGTCTCCAGTTGAGGTACTAGACACCCGATGTTCACCACTAGGAGGTGAGAGTAGGAGTTGGTAGACGGAGGTGGGTTTTGAGAAAAACCTGTGGACGCTTGTGTCCTCTTGAATGCACATAACTACCCTTTTGAACATCTCACACTCTCTGGAAAGTTGAAATAAGGGAAAATTAAAATCCAAGCTGAGCATACCAACCAAATGCAAATCCTTTGGGACCTTTGGGTGATGCTAAAGCTACATTTTATATTTATATATTTTTTGTGAATGAAAGCAGAATAAATTACAGAATTGGCAAAATAATGCATAAATTTAACGTACATTTATAAACGCACCATTTTGTATGTAGTTTTCATTATTGCAAACTTCGCAAAAAATTAAGAATAAGATATTTGACATTTATGAATTTACACTAATTGTTTATATCGCAAGGTTATCATAAGATCCAATAGCTTTATAAGGCCAAAAATGATAAGCAGTTCACATGTTAAAAATGGGCGAACAATACAGGTTAAAGATGCGACTCCAACTTTTATTTATTAATTTGAATAACTTGCCAACGTGACCGTTCTTGATATATGTAAATATAAACCTTGACTTATAATTTTTTGTTTTGACATTTACAGATAATTAAAAAAAAAAAATAAAAAAAAGTTTATACATGCATTCGTAGACGAAAATTCCCCTTTTTCAGAAATTAAGTGCAGACATTTACAAAATCAATTAATTCAGATTTTGCGAAAGTTTTATTACCTTTATTAAATTTCAATATTTTATATACTTCCAGACGTTGATGAGGCCTCCAAAAAGGAAATCAAAGATATTTTGATTCAATACGACAGAACGCTATTAGTTGGTGACCCACGTCGTTGTGAACCTAAAAAGTTCGGAGGTCCAGGAGCCCGTGCCCGCTACCAAAAATCATACCGTTAAGAACTCTTCTTATACAAATATGGATTTTATTTGTGTGTTAGCCCTGTTTAACGGTTATTAAAAGAATTAAGTAAACTAACAAAGTTGTGTTATGATTTTTTCATCAGTTTTCATATACATTTTGTTAAAACTCGTGTTTAAGAAATATTTCATGCAAAACTCACTCTTAAAACATTAGCCCAATTCAAAATGACCATTCCATGGAAACTGTTTCCCCTGTCTATTATTTAAAGCGCAGTTTCTTTTTCTCTTACTGTAAATAGGGGCTGAGTTCATAATTGTAAAATATTTTTGTTTGTTCTGTTCATTTCAATCAGTATAATCATTGTATACTTTTATGAACGGTGTTTATACCAAAGTTTGTATACTGCAATGATACTGGGGTCGAATCGGCAAAGCTGATAGTTGAGTATCGATTGTGTTGATTGTCGTTTTGAGGATTGCTCTCTCTATCTTTGTCAATATATATTTGTGATAGAGACAGCTATTTTCAAAACGACAAACAACATAATTGATAATCAACTATCAGCTTACCCGATTCCACTCTTGTATGAATGTTGTGTTCATTCAAATTTTAAGCATTGTCGCGGACGTAATACCGATATTTGTTTACTGTTATGAACTCAGCCTTATTCACAGTCTTGCTTGTATACTTTTCAGTAGAAAAACAACAATGAACGCTATACTGGTAATGTGGTTTATGAACTCAGCCAAACTTCGAATAGGGAAAAAATGAGGTGCGTCGAGCTGGGAACACCACAACGCAATTTTGAAAATCTAATGATGCAGGAATTAGGGACTAATTTAGTGCTCCAATCCCCCAAACTGGTGACCACAACGGAAATTCAAAAATCTAATGATGCATGAATAAAGAGCTATTTTGGGGCTAATTTAGTGCGCCTATATTAAATTTAGGGCTCCATGATTTGATCTTGAAATTTAATGTCAAAGTTGCAAAAAGTGGAGACTACACTCAGTCATAAAAATGTGATTTTTTAATTTAGATTTCTGGTTTAAGTATTGAATAGAATACAGCGCCATCTTTCTTAATTTCAACATCTCATTGAAAACAAATAAGTGTACACATCAACAAACGCATTTGAATAAAAATACAAAAATGGCAATAAGTGTATGATGTCTCCAACATTAGTAAAAGGACGGATAGAATGCGAAAGGGTGGTGGTTGGGTGGAAAATATAAAATGCAGCTATTTAAGATTTTTCCACTTGATTATTCTATAAATACCACAAGGTTTCTGCACGGTTAGATTTTTGAATTTGAGTTGCGGTAGACCGAGCTTTAAAAGAAGTGACTTGAGGAAAATCGGTTTTTGACCTGTAAAACCCGAACATGTGGGAGTAGAAAAATAAAACTTTTTGTTTTTTTCAAATAATCTTATTCTACATCGATTAGAATTTTATCTTTTTCTTTAAGGCTGAGTGTAGAAAGTCTCCACTTTTTGTAACTTTGACATTAAATTTTTGAATTTCCGTTTTGGTGTTCCCAGCTTGACGTCAATCTGGGAACACCACAAGTTTTGGGGTAAAGGTATTTTGGTGCTCACTGGCGATTAGAGCACTAACATTAGTCCCTAATTCTTGCAACATCACGCCTGTTCTGTATTCCGATTGTTTGCAACACCCTTTCGTTTTCAAACTGTGGGTGTTTTGAAATACTTTCCTTTTTCAATACTTGCCGAATGATGTTTTGTTTTTCGATCGAATTGAAAGTTGATTTGACATTTAGAATTTTTTTAATAATTTTAATTTTGCATGCCCGGATTGATGTTGTGAAAATCTAAAATTGTGACAATCTTTATTTTCCAAGATTATAAACCAAAAATTGAAGGTTGACGGTGGAGGGATTTTAGTGCTCAATGGGGATTGGAGCACTTAATTAGCCCCTAATTCCTGCATCATTAGATTTTCAAAATTCCGTTGTGGTGTTCCCAGCTTGACGCACCTCACTTATTGTACTGTCTTCACTTATAGACCAAGAGCCCACAGCAAATTTTGGGAGTGAATTGATAACCAAAATATGAGTATGAGGTGTGTAGGCGCATATATCGCGGTATCAAAAACCACCGTCTGGCAGGTTTCTTTTTCAGCCTTTGGCGGGGTTGCGGGTTTGAAAATAGCGATTTTCAAATTTATTATGTCAGGTATTACCACTTCAATAAATTTAAAAAATATATACCGTGATGCTCTGTCAATTTCTTTAAGTCAAAACGTCATTGGCAATTCGGCTTAAAATATAAGCTTTTTAAGAGGATCTTTTCGTCGAGAATTATAAAACACAAAAATCAACAAAACAAAGTCTCCAAAAAAAATCGATTAAGGTTCGCTTAAAAACCTAATATCTTCAGTTCTATTGGTCGGATCGCCAAGATTATGACGTTTGGACTTAAAGTAAATGACAGTGCATCACATAATATATTTTTTGAATTTATTGAAGTGTAAATACTTCAATACTGCATCGATAGTTTTAATAACTATCGCGATACTATTGAGTGTTTTTCTTTTCAGAATTTTAACTGACGGTTGTGACCAAAATATGGTTGTTAAATTTTTCTATGTGAAAATTCTATTAAGAACTAGTATCTAGTCTAAATGTTCTGCTCAAAATTGTTTTTTCTTCTGCATAACATTTATTTTCATTGCTTTATATATATATAAACCGGAGTGAGCAAGACTGGCGAAAATTTCATTAGTTTTGCGTTGGTTTGCTAGAGCCTCTAAACTCTAAAGGCTCTCCCAAACCTATGTGAAAGCGGCGCGAAACATTCGCCGACGGAAGTTTTTGTTGTTATTGAGCATTGTTAATCTATCATTTTTGTTATCTATCATTGTGAATGACTAAGACCCCTTTCACACAAGGAAATTGAGTTGCCGGCGATTTTTAGTTTCTAGGCGAGAAGGGCGTAAAAGGAAGACAACAATTTTCCCCTCACACCCTTCTCGCCTACAAACTACCCAGTTTCTGGCAACTCAGTTTCCTTGTGTGAAAGCCGTCTAACTTTCGCTTGTCAAAACAAATCTCCACGTCGATAAAAGAGAGCGCCCACACCAACGCTACGCAGCTTGCCTAATTAAACAGCGTTACGCCGCGCCGATTATTTCGCGTTGCCTTTGGGCATAGTGTGGCTGGACGAAGAAAGATTTGTTTTTGTGCCGAATGTTTCGCGTTTTCAGGGTTAATATGACGAGTCGCATTACATCACTTCGGTGCTCTCGTTCATCGACACGGAAATTTCGTTCTTGTGGCGAATATTTCGCGTTGGTTTGGGTGGTTTGGGAGAACCTTAAAAATTATCAAATCGTAGTTTTGGTATTCAGTAAAGTTCTTTTTACACGTGCAATTTTTAGCTTATTACTGCATCATGTGCATTTAAATTTCGCATTTGTTATGTTTGTTTGTTGAATAAAAATTTAAAAATGTTTATAAAGTTATGATTTTTCGTTACTATTTTCTTGGTTAAGAAAACAAAAAAAAAACTAATAGGTTTAGTGCTGATTTGTGGTCTTATGGTGGATTTACATTTATCTTCATCTGCAAAATGCAGAAAAGTAGAGCAAGACAGATGTATACAAAAAATCCAAGCGGGTGAAAGAGAACCATCAAGAAGATGAACATGATCGTCTTCATTTTTGCATTATGGGACTTTCCTATAATGCAGAAACGAAGTTCTTCTGCATTTTGATTATTTCTCTCTATCTAACAAATATAAATTTTGTATTTGGCATCCTTTTTTTTTGTGCAGAAACCAAATGCAGATACATGTTAATCCACCATAAAGCCTTGTACGCTGCTGATGCGAAACGAAATTTTCCTGTGGTCTCCAAAAAGAAAACGAAATGGTAACGAAAACACAGCGGACGAATATTCATGGAGAGTTTCACAAACTGCAAATAAATAAAACAAAATTTAACGAACAAATCAAACAACAGCCATGGTGTTATGAAAGTAACAACAAATAAATACACGAACCCAAATGTCATTTTTCCGCACATACAATTAATTCATTGCGACAAGAGAGTGGAGACATGTCAAAACAATGTGGTATAATCATCAATTTCGCTGGTCGAACAGCGTACCACTGAACGAAAAGCGCATCGAAATTTTTCGTTTATGATTTCATCGTGTCATTTTTGTATGGGATTTTTCGTTACGCATCAGCAGCGTACTAGGCTTTAATGAGGAAAAATTTGCATTTTAAAAACCTATCGATAGTATCGATAGTTTAAGTCACAAACTAACGATACTATCGAAACTGCAAACTATCGATGTTTAATAGCCCTTCCACACTACCCCACAGTGCATTAATACATGTCAAATTGAAAGTGGGAAAGAATTCCACGCGACTGCCAAATTTGTGTGAAAGAAATGACTTCATATTTTGCTTCCACACTTGCTTGTATTAAAACATTACCTTAACCTAAAAAAAAGTGTGATAGAATGTGGGATAGAAATAGAACCATTCCTAAAATTATTCATGTATTAATACATTTCAAATCGTGTGGGATAGAATGTCGGGTTGTGTAGGCTGGGCTTTCACATTTTGTTTCCACACGATTTGTTTCTACATGATTTGTTCCCACTTTTTTGACATGTATTAATACACAGTGGGCTAGTGTGGAAGGCCTTTAAGCAACACTCGCGATATATGCACATATATACCCTCATACTCATATTTTGGTTATAGATCTACTCCCAAAATTTGCTGCCGGCATTTCTTCAGTTTCAGTTAAATTTAACTGAACTATTATTCCAGTGGTTTTCCAGATTTGGGTTTCTTCACTTTCAGTTTAATTTAAAGGCAAGGCCTAATAATCAAATTTATTAACGACTTAAATATTCAAGTAAAATGGACCATAATTGTATGGGCTCTAAATAATAAACCAACCATGGTATGACTTAAATATTTAGGTGGCCCCTTAAAAATCAATATTTCATGCTATGGACTTTAAAATATGTATCATAACATGTATGGTTCATTTCTTATAGTCCATACCATTATGGTCTATTTTCCTCAAATATTTAAGTCGTTACTAAATTTGATTATGGGTAAGACCCATTATTAAAGAAACGTCAATTAACTATATCAAGAGTACCATTAACGCTTGGAAATAGTGACTTTAAAAAGTAATTAATTTTCTTGAAAAAACGCGCATGTTTTGACATTATTTGTCAGTCTGTGAATATTTAATATATATGAAACGCTTAGAAGATGAAGGTGTTAAGTGACATTTTTTGAAATTTGGCTTTTTACCTACAGATGGAAGTGTTATATGAAAACTAAAATTTCTGACTCGTCTGTACTCTTCTATCGCCTCTAGATTCATATTTAGCCAAAGATAAAGGTGTTTTATGCAATCACTTTAATAATTAGGCCTATTCTGCCAACTCTGTTATTCTGCTATGAATTTTCTGTTATGATGCATAACAGATCTCCTCCATAAAAGATATTTTATAACTGGTATTCAGGAGTTCGATCTTTTATAAAAGTCTGTTATGGAACTTCGAAATAGAAACATTTATATGAACAGACCTAAAATCTGCTATCAAATTATCAGCTGTAGTCGTTGACTCATTATAAATGGACTGCCAGTAGCCAACTTACAATGGTTCCCTGTGTAACGGTCGCTTCACTAGCTCCTTTTTCCCTTCTATCAGAAAACACAAATATCATTTTTGACAATTGAGTCAGGAGATTTTTTTTTCAGCTGATTTTGTCATTTACTTCACCTTTTTTTTGATTTTGAAAGGATTGTAAAAAGTAAGCGCAGTTTGATTTAAGTGTTAAATAAGTGGATAAATTAAAAAAAAAAATACAAAAATATATATCAATATATGAATTATAAAAAAAAATATGTGCTCTATAGTTGGCTGCAACTACTCTCGCGTAAGGCCTCGACTTCCATCACTTCATAGGCAAGCCATCTTAAATTAAAAAAGTGTTAAGTCATTTTATATTTCAAATTAATAATAATTTAGATTTTATCGTGGAGGGAAGTTTGATGAAGATTGGATACAAGAAAAAATTTTCGGTTTGCGACTTGCACTTTGAAAAAAGTTGTCTAGTTAACGTTGGACCGAAGAATCGTCTTACTCCTACAGCAGTTCCAACTATTTTTCCAAAAATGGTGGAGGACAAACGGTAAACTAAAGATTTTGAATGAAAGTGCATGACAATTCAATTCTAGGGAAGTTTTGGAATCCGATTCAACAAATGAAGAATATGCCGCAAGAATTTTAAGTGACAAGTAATTTTGTGTTATTTAAACAAACATATGTAATTTAATAACCTATTTTTAATTTAAGCGCAAATATTGATAATACAACAATGAACTTCGTCCCTGCAGATTTGGCTATTTGGTTATTTAACTGTTTTTACAAGAACAATTTCAATTTACAAAATCTGTTTATAATTAAAGTGATCGTATTAGTAATTCGTTAACTTGTGATTTCGAACTAGCATCCGGTTCAGGAGTAAACGTTACTAGGTACATTGTTTTTATATGATATATGAACTTGGTTTCAACCAATAAAGTTTTATTTCAGAGAAAATATGGATTTACCATCTTACAGTATATCTGATAACGTATCAACTCCACGTACAAAAGATTTGGTTGAAAAGTAATGTATCTGTATTTAATTTCAAAATATTTGTATTTTAATAAATTGCTTTACCAGTATCCAACCTAGTCGAAAACGTAAATTTGAAGTTGACGAAGCCACTCCTAGAACGGTTAAAAGAAAATGTATGTACTACAAGGAATTAAACAAAAAAAGAACAATATTTTAAAAGTTGTGAGACGTAAGCTTCATAGAAAAGAGCAAAAAATGAAGTCCTTGAATGCATTAATTATAGAGATGGAAAATAAGAACATGCTTTCAGAAAACGGTTCCCAAATACTTCAGGTAAATTATAATTTATTACTAGTTATTAAATTTTTAAACAGTATAAATGTACTCCATATAAAATTTCTCACAGTCTTGTTCTTTCAAGACATATTTTTTTTCAAAATATTTCGGTGGCCTTAAGTTTTAACGTAATACAAATAAAAAATTCAAAAACAAAGATGCATGATACATCTAACTGAAGTAGATAAAAATAAGTAAAGTAGTTGCCACCTTTGGTTTTTAAAACTATACTCTTTTAATTATTCAAAATATATAAATGAATTTTAATTGATTATGTAATCATTGTTCTGTCAATGTATTTTTTATTATTAATTTTGTTTTTAATATTGTTTTAGTCTAAAAATCAAATTTACAATATTTTGTATAAGATGTTACTTAAGAACAAGTCTGGAAACGAGCTTTTCTATTCAATTTACATGTATATATCTTATTTGTGTTCAGCTTACGTTTACCTAAAATGCCCCTACAATCCGGGTGGATCTGGGCCTCAATAAGCCATCGTCTCCAGCCAGCTTAATCTTAAGCTAACTCAACTCCCTCGCTTTCCCTTCCAATTGTGTTTGCCACTTGAGTCGCGGTATTCTTCTACTGATCCGTCCCTTGGGGACGAATAAGCAAACTTAGTATTTAAACTTAAAATTTAAGAAAAATTACCATAATAACAATTTACGAGTTTTGTCCATAGCTAAAAAACATCACTTCGGGACATGGATACATTTGTTTTTTTTTTTGATAGAGTAAGAAATTTTAGAAATAAGGAAAATTTTTTTAAGTTATTTTTAATAATAATACTAATAACACTGCATACAGGTATGGACAGAGAAAAATAGACATTACTAAAATAGAAAAAGATTCTGTTATTGTTCATGACAGCGACTATAACAACACATTAGAAACACAAATTACTCTCGCTTATTTATATCATTTCATATCCTACTTTTATGAAAAAGCACAGTTTGAATAATGTATTCAATTAATTTAAATTTCAAAATCGAAAGTTGCGGAAGTTACTAATTTTGTTTACCACATATTCGTAAAAATTAATTATTATATACTCGAGGAAAAAGATTGACTCAAAATTTTAGTCGAAATTTGGAAGTTCTAAAGTAGTTAACTGAAGAAAGATTGAAAAAAAAAAAAATGATTTTATAATTTTTAATGTTACTAGAAATGTAATAATAAAACTAGAATTATTTAGATTTTCGGTAATAAAAAGCTTATAAGTAATAATAAACTAGTTTATTACCGAACTCACTGTTTAACATTTTGCTAAAATCACCACCAATATGGTTAAAATAAATTTAGTATTAATTTTATATCTTAACTATTGTAGAAAGTTATCTATGCAAAAATTACATTGTTTTATTTTATAAGTTTTTGTAGTAGCCCGTAGCGTAATGGTTAGTGCGTTCGACTGTCACGCTGGAGGTCTGGGATCGCTTCCCAGCCTCGTCCACCTAAAAACTAAAAAGTTTTTTTTCAGGGCTACTGCCTCTTGCGAGGAATTAACAAATCCTCCAAGAGTATCACTTGTCACGAATAAGTGCTTCTCGTCTAGCCGTTCGGATTTGGCATACAATTGTAGGTCCCTTCCATTCCTGTCGAAAGGCGCACACAGGAATGGTTGCGAGTTGTTAGTCACTAGGCCCTGGTTCTTCATGAGCCGTTGTGCCACCCGATTTATTTATTTTTTATATTTTATAAGTTTGAAACACACGTCCAGCTCTATTGTACTAAACGATTCGAACGAAACTTTCAATCCACGTGAAAGATACATTCAATTTATGTACCTCGAATTAGTTTTAACGATTGTATTGTTAGTTTTTTAAGGTTTAAATCAAAAGAATAACCCAATTATCAATAAAAAAAAATTTACATTTATGTAGGCATGGCTTATCTGTCTGCCGATTTTCTATACTTCAAGTAAAAAGATTCAACGATATTTATTTTTCAAGAGAATCTTCTATTTAAATTTAATTTGTTAAGCAATTTATACGCATTTTGGAACAATTTCTTTCTTCCGGTGGATAGCACTATAGCAGCATACAAACTTTCAAGCGAACGTTTAGCAGAAAGTGCTTCATATTTTTTATTAAACACTTCATAAGTATTTCTCTGTTCATAGCTGTTAATATAAGACTTGTTATATAAAGTATAATGTGGATTTCCTTTCAACAAAAAAATCAAATCTGTAAAGGGGAAATTTGATTTGTTCAGAAAAAAAGATCAACTTTTCTTAACAAATTGTAGAAAGATTTACAAAGAATTGCACACGAACTTTTTTGCGAGTTCCTTACAACAAAAAAAAAATTTGATCTCCGATCGGTGAAAGGAGATCGAAATTAGAGCCAAAAAATCAATTTTACCTTTAATACCAAAACAAAGTTAAACAATTAAAGTAATTGAAAAATGCGTGAATTAAGAGAAATTACCTGTCTCATCTGGTTATACATATAAATACTATACTCCATTTATATATGTAATATGAACTGTGGTGTGGTATGTATGTGTGATAGCAAACATGATAACTCCAAAACAGAATTTGTAATTTGTTCATAAATTTTTTTTAAACTCCTTGAGAAATAATAAAGTAATTTATTTACAATTATATCGTGCATAGATGTACCAATTTTGAAAAAAGGTCCTTCCCCAGGCTCTAGCTCGCTATACTGTGGACCAGAAGATGATATTTATTTTTGGAGCTATCATATTTGTTGATATAATTTAAATAAATGGATATTCTAGTATGTGTAATTATACAAACCTTCGGTCTGATTATCGAATTTGATTCGAATCGTACGAATCATCTAAATATTAATAAGTGGTGACCAAACTTTACCGTACGCCTCCGCAAATACTTATGGGAACAATATGAATTATGTACCGTCGGAAAGGTTTTGTCCCACAGATGTGCATATGTAACCGTTAAGGTTAAAAATAGTTAATGGTGGAATTTCGGCCAATAGGCGATACTAGTTGTTATACTAATTCAACCTTAACTGAAAACTTTACTAACGAAAGTCCAATAAGTACGAATCGCTTCGAGTTCCATAATTACACTAAATTTGTTGAATATAAATGCAGGTATACAAGGTGTCCCTTAATTCGTCAAAAATATTTAAGGGCACGATTCTTGGGTATATTTTAAGAAAAAAATGGTTCTGCAGTAAGCGCCTATCTCCAATTTTGATATCATTTATAAGGGATTTAAGAAAAGTCTTACTTTGGTGTACCCGAACCCATTTAACGTTAATTACGCTGTTAGTAATAATGATAGAAACTTCGTTTAGGCCTTTATTTTTAGAAGAAACACCAGCCTTTTAAACTGCGTTTAAATAAGTTTGATATCTTTTCTCGGTCTTGATATTCAGTTTTTAGCCTGTTCCATTTTTTCTGCCCATGCTAATTTTGTTGGTGTCAATTTTTTCCAAAATGCCCTAAAATACTATTGACGAATTAAGGGACACCCTGTTTAATTTATATATTAATAAAGTGGTGGTCTAGTATTGGCAATTTTGGTTATTTATTTATTTATCAAGTATTTCATAAAAGTAAAACTTACCTATATGATATATGATTTTTATTAATTCAACAGATTATATCATTCGTAGTGCTAGTCTACCACTTTATTAATTCATCCATATTTATCCTCATTCAATCTTAATAATGTGCTTAAATTATCAATTACTTTTTCTTGTTTATAGACTTATGATAATAGTTTGTTAAAAATTCTGAGTGGAGGAAAAGTGGCAGGAAAGTACCCCGTGGAAGTAAGATCATTTGCATTGACGTTGCATTTTTACAGTCCACAGGCGTATAAGTACGTAAGAACAATATTTTAAAATAACTTGCCCGCTGAGAGTATTCTCAGATCTTGCTACAGCCAAACAGATGTGGGACCGGGCTATACGAAAAAATAGCTTGACGTCCTGACGCTCAAAAGCATATCGCTCTCGTGGCAAAATAGAAAGCTGATGGCGTGCCTAATGATGGATGAAATGGCGATAAGAAAACACATCCAGTGGGATGATTCCCAAAAAAAATTTGTTGGTACCATCGACTATGGGACCGACTTTTCGTGAACAGAAGAGCTTCCTCCCGCAAAAGAAGCCTAGATTTATTTGTTAGTGGGAATGAACATGGCGTGGAAACTGCCAGTGGCATATTTTCTTTGCAACGGACTAACTCATCGGAGAAAGCAAGTTTTACCAGAAAGGTGGTAAGCTTTTTAGCAGACGCAAATATTGAAATAGTGGCGTTAACTTTCGATGGACATCCTGGAAATATAGGCATGCTGAAGCACTTAGGCACATCCCTCGATAGCTTTGAGCCAAGCTTCAAAAACATTGAAACTTCATCTGATATTTCAATTTTGCTCGATGCGTGTCATTGCCTTAAGCTCATTAGAAATACCTGGGGCACCAAAAAAGTTTTTTTTGATGAATCTGGCCAAGCTAGTCAACTACCAGGGTGAGCTAGGTTTACATTTTGCCAACAAGCTAAACCAAAGCCACCTTAATTGGCACGCCAAAATAATGAATGTTAAGTTAGCAGCAGAGACCCTGAGTGAGAGCAACGCGAATGCTCTTACATTTTTAGTTCAAACGAAAGTTCCTGGTTTTGAAGATTGTGAGGCAACCATATTCTTTTTAAAAAAGATAAATATTATTTTCGATTGCCTGGTTTTAAAAAGGGGTTGTGTAAAGAAAATAAAACGTCTGTGTTTGATTTTTTTTACAGAATCTATACATTATCTTTCCCAATTAAAACTTGGACATGAGAAAATTATACACACAAAAAATAAAGTAGGATTTATAGGATTCATTGTAAATATGAAACATTTAAGACACATTTATGAGAAGAACGTTGAGCAGAAACAAATTCTTGATTACATATTAAGTTACAAACTATCTCAGGACCATCTTGAACTTTTTTTTTCAGCATAAGTTCTAGAGGAGGTTTTAATAACAACCCTACGTTTGCGCAGTTTGCTTCAGCATACAAACGGCTTTTGATTCACAACGGAGTTCGTTCGTCTGCTGAAGCAAACTGCATTTCATGTGAGGATACAAGTATCTTAGTTGCATCATCTTTAAACCAACGAAAAACATTTGAATATGTAATTAGTGATGATGATGACGAATTATTAATTTTTGAAGGATTGAGTGAGACTCAAATAAACAATTCTGCCTTGGAGGAGATTATTTCCTACATAAGTGGATTTGTAGCGATGAAAATTATTAAATCTTCAGGATGTAAGAAATGTAGGGATTTTCTTATAAAGTCTGAAAAACCGAACTCAAAGTTTATTACAATAAAAACCAAGGGCTTTTTGAGATACCCTCATCGCGATACAGTTAAAATTTGTAGGTATGTAAGGACAAACATTTCTATTTTAGAAAACGACAAAAAACTGACCAGTAAAAATGTTTATAGCTTGATAGGCTTAAGTACCCTAAGAAAAGAAGAAGGTAAACAATAACAATAGAAAAATTGTTTTTGTTTTTTTGTTAAGTGCACTTTTTAATATGAAATATTAATTTGGAAGGTTTTTGCGACCTATAGTGCAGATGTGTTTCGCTCTGACAACAACAATTAAGCTCTTCAGTAAGAATTGTTGTTGCCTTTCTTAAACACATGATTTAAGTCGATGGCTACCGACGTATTAATAAAATAAGCTGCACTGATGTGCTGCAAATTATATAATTTCCAGGGGAATTTGGTTAAATTCTTGCACCTAAATAGTTGTTGTAATTGCCCGTGGTCTAGCATTTTATAAGAAGAAGGTAAACAATAACAATAGAAAAGTTGTTTTTGTTTTTTTGTTAAGTTCACTTTTTAATATGAAATATTAATTTGGAAGGTTTTTGCGACCTATAGTGCAGATGTGTTTCGCTCTGACAACAACAATTGAGCTCTTCAGTAAGAATTATTGTTGCCTTTCTTAGACACATGATTTTAGTCGATGGCTACCGACGTATTAATAAAATAAGCTGCACTGATGTGCTGCAAATTATATAATTTCCAGGGGAATTTGGTTAAATTCTTGCACCTAGATAGTTGTTGTAATTGCCCGTGGTCTAGCGTTTTATAAGAAGAAGGTAAACAATAACAATAGAAAAATTGTTTTTGTTTTTTTGTTAAGTGCACTTTTTAATATGAAATATTAATTTGGAAGGTTTTTGCGACCTATAGTGCGGATGTGTTTCGCTCTGACAACAACAATTGAGCTCTTCAGTAAGAATTATAATTTCCTGGGGAATTTGGTTGAATTCTTGCACCTAGATAGTTGTTGTAATTGCCCGTGGTCTAGCATTTTATAAGAAGAAGGTAAACAATAACAATAGAAAAATTGTTTTTGTTTTTTTGTTATTTGTTATTGTTTACCTTCTTCTTATAAAATGCTAGACCACGGGCAATTACAACAACTATCTAGGTGCAAGAATTTAACCAAATTCCCCTGGAAATTATATAATTTGCAGCACATCAGTGCACGCTTATTTTATTAATACGTCGGTAGCCATCGACTAAAATCATGTGTCTAAGAAAGGCAACAACAATTCTTACTGAAGAGCTCAATTGTTGTTGTCAGAGCGAAACACATCTGCACTATAGGTCGCAAAAACGTACCCTAAGAAATCTAGATCTAAGTTTAATCAACAGAGAATTAGACAGCCATGTCCTTGAGTGTGAAATTTTCAATAATCATAAATATGAGCTAATTAAGAATGCAATACAACAATGCTCAAAAGTGCTTTTGCATTATACAGCAAAAAAAAAAAAATAACATAGACGAACACAAAAAACTTGTAAGACATAAACTAACCAAACTTGTTAAATTTATGGGTCAATAAAATTTGAAGAAAATATTTTTTTTTTCGATTATGTTTATTAACAGTAATAAAATAATGAATGAACAAATTTCCAGGTGGGTCATTACGTAAAACAAAAAAAGTACAGCTACTATATTGCCGTATAAAATAAACTAATTTTCCATTTAACAATTTTAAACTCCATTTATTTATTTCAAGCTGAAATAGGAGCAGAAAAAAACAAAAAGATCGCCCTGTATCGCATGTATTGAAAGTACGTAGCTCGGAAATTTAAATTTTAAAGCACATTTGGATTTTGTCGGTAGTTGTATCTTCTACATTTTGGCTGATGTTTGTTTTAAATTAAAAGGAATAAAAGAATAATTTTTTTAAATAACTACTTTTTTATTTAGCATTTAAGTTAAAATATATCAATAAAGAAGAAGGTATCATCTTTTCTATCAATATAATGGAATTGTCATTTCATCACACAGTGCTTTTTATTTAATTGCAACAAAAAAAAACCAAAACTCAAGAGCAACGGGTTTGTTTCAAACAACTTCTTTAATAAACAAAATAATAATGATTAATAAAAATTACGGAAATAAATCCTTTTCTAGATTTGCGATTCATTTATAATTGTTTACAGCAGTTCCAAAATCATTAGTTGTTGATTTTGATGAGTAATATTGAGCAACACGGGCAAGAGCAGCACAACATTCTTGTTATAATTTATCCTCATTTGGAAGAAATTATTTTCAAAGCGTTGTCTATAAACATTTGGTAAAACGATAAAGGAAGATTGTCCTAGGACTTTCTGCTATAATCTTCATTAAAAGAAAGTCAGTAAGATTATTTTATTCCCGTGGATAAGTTTTTTTTGTTTTCTAAATAACGGTTTGTACAGGTTATAATAATAATAATAGTACCCCAATTCATTACAATAAATATGAATTCTCTACCCTCATGAAATGTGGGAAAAAAGTTTAATTCGCCATGTGAATGAAAAATCAAGAGCATAGCCATATCTAGCTAGGAACATGGCAGGGAGATTGTTGAGGAAAAAATAATACTTTGCATGCTTTATTGAGAAAGACGGGAAAGTGGTGGGAAACACTTGTGAACAAAATGGAAACAGAATTTGGAGTCCCACTTTTTCAATAGCAATATTTTTAACAAGTTGGAATTGTCTTAAACTACCGCCCCCCCCCTTCCTCAAAAAGGCTTCCTTTTTGAATAGATATTTCTGATCTGATATGATTTCAAAAGAAACAATGAACTTTTATATGTATGTACGTATATTAACCATTAATTTTAGAGAGTTTTCGGTAATATTATAAGTTGTACTGAAAATATAAATTGTTGCCGATAAACCCAGGTTTTACTTAACTACAGTTCAAGACAATTTTGGCTCAATAATACAGACCGATTTTACTTACAAATTGTAGTGTTTTTGTTTTATATAAGATTATTTACTTGGTATACTACACAAAAAGCTGCAAATATTTTGAAATGATAAACTTAAACAAATAGAATCAACGTCCGAAAATTCAACGAAATCTAATTTTGGGAGTGTTGTGATAACCAAAATATGAGTGTGAGGGTTTGTAGGTGCATATAGTAGTATCGAAATCTACCGTCTGACAAATTTGTTTAGCCTCTGGCGGGGGTGGGTTTTTCAAAAATAGCTATTTTCCAATTATGATTATGATGTTTGGACATAAGTAAAATGACAGAGCATCATAATATATATTTTTTAAATTTATAGAAGTGGTAATACCTCTGTGAAAAAAATGGAAAAATAATTATCTTATAAAAATACAAATCCAACAATTTGTAATTAAAATCGGTCTGTATTCATTGAGCCAAAATTGTCTTAAACTGTAGTTTTGCTAAACCTGGGTCTATCTGCGACTATGGATATACCCCTATGAATACGCTCCAATAACTTTGTTCAGGGTAGTCGTCTTTTATAATCTTCATTTTTATGTCATTAGATTGTACCAAAGCAGCGTTTTACGTTTGATACACAACACTTTTTTATTTTCATGGCAAATGACAGGATTTAACCGATTATCCCGAATTTCATGAGAGTAGGAATTGTTTTTGTGCTACGGGAGTATATATAACAAACTTACCTAATTATTACTGGTACTGCCAACAAAATCTATCTGAGTAAAACTTTCCAAACTTGTATTCTTCTCTGAATTGCAGGGCTGCTGAACTCCAGGATATTCTCATTTTGAAATAAATAAAAAAAAAACTATAAAATCATAATTATCTAAAAAGAAATGCTTCCATCACTTACATGCGTTTTTTTATATCCTGATCGCCAGTGATCATTACCAAACTACGACACGAAAACATTTTCAGCCGTATTCATTAGAATCCGCTGAACAGATGAATAGTTATGCACTGCATAACCACTATACAACGTTGCATAAATTGTTATGCACACAATATTTTTCAACCCATTATATGTAGTTATAATGAGATATAAAAATATTTGAAACAAAAAATACGTCGTTTTTGATTTATTCCATGAAATGTTCCATTCACTCACATCGTGATGTTTTTGTTGAGGAGAAAACTATTAAGGGTGGTGCTTATTTTGTTATGCTTAAAATTCATTTGTTTTTTCCCATGAAAGTGATGAAGGTAAATCTTTGTATAATTTTATTTAAATCACGCATGCCGTCGAGCATTTGCAAAAGTTGTAAGATTTGATGGAAAATCTTTAAATTTTGCACATTTATTAAGCAGCTTCTATAAAATACAGTGTACACAAAAATATTCTTTATTTTTTTCAACAATATCCCAACAAAAATGTACAGTAAATTAAAAAAAAAAACAAGATTATAATTGCTGTATTAAATTCTATAAAATATTTTAAAAGTGAGATTTTAACACCTCAAAGATTGCAAAAATAAGCGCCCCCTAACATCTATCTACATTATTGCTATGTGTGAGTCAAAGTGACATTCCGATACTAAACAACCCTTATGTTGGCTCTATACAATCTCCAAACGCGTTTAGCTTATGTTGCTTCTATTCAACGTTGCATAAGTTTATGAATAAGGTGTTTGCGTTCAGAGGCATTATAAAGAATGCATAGCGCTATGCACTCGCTATAATTCGTTTATGCATAAGGCTGTGTCTCTAATTCTAGTAGGTAGTTTCCATTTTAAAGGTAAGACCGCACTAGGCGGAACTGCACTGCAGCGGAACTGCCACTTGCTGCAATATATAGCTCATTCAATTTCATACAAATAATGTTTTGCCACGTCATGTATGATTTTTGTATTTGTCACTCTATGCCTCAATTTATGCTATGTATAACATTAGCCGTGTTTTTTTGAGAGAGTGACTAGCAACTCAGCAAAATGTTTACACGAAAAACAATAACAAAACAAATTATAGAGAATTTTGTTTGTGCTTTGGTATTTTTTTTTGCCAGAAAAAAATATTTTAATTGATTTGCCATCGATTCGTACCATCTTTATGTTTCAAATCTTTTTATAACACATGAAATTATGCAAAAAAAAATCGCTATAACTGGCCCCTTAGGCGCCAGTTATAGCGATAATTAAAAACCATCAGTAAAAATTTTCTTTTGGATAATTTGCTGTGTTAAAAAAAGAATTGAAACATTAAAATGGTACGAATCGATGGCAAATCAATAAAAATATTTTTTTCTGCCAAAAAATAATCCCAAGGATGAATAATTTTTGTAAAAAAAGCATTTATTTATTTTACTGATGGAAATTCGTTTTACTGAACAGCTGATTGCAAATTTACAAAAAATGGAACATTTCGTTTCAGTTTTCTATGTTTCATTTTTTTGCTGTTCCATTCATCAGTAAAAAAATTACTGAAGCGTTTTGCATCATTAAAAATAAACAAAAGATTGCGGCTGTGTAATTTACTGATATAATTTTACTGATTGCTATAACCGCCCGTAAGTAAAAAATTCCAGTTTTCACCTGTTTCAACTTACTGATGGTTTTTAATTATCGCTATAACTGGCCCCTTAGACTCAGGGTGTGGTATATCTATAATGAATGCCAAACAAATTTTATCACCACTTCCATTTACTAGTTAAAGCTTGAATTATTATCAGTATTGCTGCTGGAAGTGATACCATTAGTACTGCTGCTATTGCTGACCCCACCACCACCAGCTGAATATGTATGACCCTCACTGGTGACGAAGTAGTGACTGGAGAACTACATATGAATTAAAAAAACTGTTGTACGATTTTCTGATATATTTTATAATAGCCATTCCGTGGACGCGTTGTGATTTTGTGACTGTAGGTATACAAAGATGTGCTCAATAAGGTTAAACCGCAATTTCTACTGTATTATTAACAAAAAGTAAGCTAGTACAAAATTCTTGAAATAAAAAATATATATTTCTTTTTGTTATTGTTTTAAATTTACCAAACACCAATTTGATTAAACTCTTCAAATTATTTCAACAAAGTCAAAATTTAGCTGTGTAGCCTATTAGATTGGTATCAGTAATTTAATCAATAGTTTGAGTGCCTACTATACTGCATTATGAAATCCGGGCAGATTTACAGTTAGGTAAACGTTTCTGAATTTAAGGAACACATTTCATCAAAACATCATAGGCCATATGTCTTGGGTTATATTTGCATGATGGTACCGATCGAAGATACTGGTACAAAACAAACCACCATATCTTGTCCACCGTATTTGACATCTTTGGTATTGGCTTAATAGTCAATGAAGTGAAATTCAGGGCCATCATATAAGTACTTGTATAAGTGGATAATTTGTTAGATGTTGTGGTTGCTTACCCACCAACAAACATGTTTACTTAGTATGGTGCACGGCTTCTGAGATAGTCGTCGAGGTTCCTGCGCGTAAAATTACCGGCTGATTTGGGTGAAAAGTCATGCTATTTCTCATCTTATTGATTCAATATAGCTTTTAACGGCCTTTAGTCCATAAAAATTGGCGTTTCGTCCCGGCGTTCTCACTTGGACTCTTCAGTTGACAGTGAGGGCCTTGTCACGACGCAATTTTTATTAAGTTCAGTCCAGCTTACATCAATTTTACTGCGAAAAACAATTGTGAACTATATCCAACCCAATTAGAATTTCTAATCAAGAATTGTTGGAAATTTTGTTACCCGTGGCCTGGCATTGTTTACATATGAGTGTGTTTTATAATACAAATTCTATATACTACTGAAATACATCAGCCAAGTAGAAGACTTAGCATTATTTAATTGGACTTGTTGAATTATTGATTCAATATAGCTTTAAACGGCCTTTAGTCCATAAAAATTGGCGTTTCGTCCCGGCGTTCTCACTTGGACTCTTTAGTTGACAGTGAGGGCCTTGTCAAGACGCAATTTTTATTAAGTTCAGTCTAGCTTACATCAATTTTACTGCAAAAATCAATTGTGAACTATATCCAACCCAATTAGAATTTCTAATCAAGAATTGTTGGAAATTTTGTTACCCGTGGCCTGGCATTGTTTACATATGTGTGTGTTTTATAATACAAATTCTATATACTACTGAAATACATCAGCCAAGTAGAAGACTTAGCATTATTTAATTGGACTTGTTGAATTATTGATTCAATATAGCTTTTAACGGCCTTTAGTCCATTAAAATTGGCGTTTCGTCCCTGCGTTCTCACTTGGACTCTTCAATTGACAGTGAGGGCCTTGTCAAGACACAATTTTTATTAAGTTCAGTCCAGCTTACATCAACTTTACTGGGAAAATCAATTGTCAATTAATAAAAATTGCGTCTTGACAAGGCCCTCACTGTCAACTGAAGAGTCCAAGTGAGAACGCAGGGACGAAACGCCAATTTGTATGGACTAAAGGCCGTTAAAAGCTATATTGAATCAATAATTCAAAAAGCCCAATTAAATAATGCTAAGACTTCTACTTGGCTGATATATTTCAGTAGTATATAGAATTTGTATTATAAAACACACTCATATGTAAACAATGCCAGGCCACGGGTAACAAAATTTCCAACAATTCTTGATTAGAAATTCTAATTGGGTTGGATATAGTTCACAATTGATTTTCGCAGTAAAATTGATGTAAGCTGGACTGAACTTAATAAAAATTGCGTCTTAACAAGGCCCTCACTGTCAACTGAAGAGTCCAAGTGAGAACGCCGGGACGAAACGCCAATTTTTATGGACTAAAGGCCGTTAAAAGCTATATTGAATCAATAATTCAACAAGTCCAATTAAATAATGCTAAGTCTTCTACTTGGCTGATGTACTTCAGTAGTATATAGAATTTGTATTATAAAACACACTCATATGTAAACAATGCCAGGCCACGGGTAACAAAATTTCCAACAATTCTTGATTAGAAATTCTAATTGGGTTGGATATAGTTCACAATTGTTTTTCGCAGTAAAATTGATGTAAGCTGAACTGAACTTAATAAAAATTGCGTCTTGACAAGGCCCTCACTGTCAACTGAAGAGTCCAAGTGAGAACGCCGGGACGAAACGCCAATGTTTATGGACTAAAGGCCGTTAAAAGCTATATTGAATCAATAATTCAACAAGTCCAATTAAATAATGCTAATGCCTAAAACAGATGTGCAGCTTTTTCCATGCAGCGAAGTTAAATTACACAGGTTCTTATGGGAGCAGCTTCACTCAAAGTCTGCATGCAGCGCAGCGCTGCACGATGTCTCTATTTCTAAATTTGCAGCCACAACAACAACACAAACGAAAATTTCTAAATAATTGCTATTTGGCATTACTCATATTGACTTCACCTGCCATTCTTTCAAAAAATTTGTTTGTGTTGGTAATTTTTGTTTAAGAATCCATGAAGCCGGCGTTGCCACCCTACCATCGTCTAACGAAGAAAATCTCATTCCAACACTATTGTGTGACATCGGCAACGCTGTGCTTTCATGTATTTGTTTGACATAAATATGCATCATGAATGTCAGAAACTATGCACTTGTGTTTCGTGTGCAGCTCTGCATGCAGAGATGCGTGCAGACTCGCTGCACGTCTGTTTTAGCCATAAGTCTTCTACTTGGCTGATGTATTTCAGTAGTATATAGAATTTGTATTATAAAACACACTCATATGTAAACAATGCCAGGCCACGGGTAACAAAATTTCCAACAATTCTTGATTAGAAATTCTAATTGGGTTGGATATAGTTCACAATTGATTTTCGCAGTAAAATTGATGTAAGCTGGACTGAACTTAATAAAAATTGCGTCTTCACAAGGCCCTCACTGTCAACTGAAGAGTCCAAGTGAGAACGCCGGGACGAAACGCCAATTTTTATGGACTAAAGGCCGTTAAAAGCTATATTGAATCAATAATTCAACAAGTCCAATTAAATAATGCTAAGTCTTCTACTTGGCTGATATATTTCAGTAGTATATAGAATTTGTATTATAAAACACACTCATATTTCTCATCTTATTCAAAGCAATGTTCTTCGAAATGAACCCAATCATAAGTTAATAAAGCTTGTGCGATCCAGTTGTGCAGTTTATTTGTTATACATATATGTGAAGTGGATGTTTGTGATATACCAAAATATAAGCAAATTTTTTTTGCAACAAATTCAAGTTGACAATCAACTGAATATGAATGTAGTCTGACGCTTTGTTACCAATGAAAATAAATAGTAAATAGTGCCGAATGATAAATGGGTTAAAAAAGAAAAAGGAAATATGTGTAATGCTATGTGCAACTACGTGGTTTAAATACATACATAATATTTGACGCATTTAAATATAGAAATTAATCAATTTTACTGACAACCACTTTTATCGATATATTCGAATATTTTCTTTCGATTGTATCCAAAATGTCGATTTTCAGTTGCTATTCCATTCCATGTTCAGATATCGCCTTTTGGATAATTTTGGACATGACCTGACGCAGTGAAGTAACTACTGCTGATATGTGATTTGATGTTCTTGCCAAACTTGCGTCCTTTAAGTTGAAATCATTCTCCTTTAATCGTAGATTGTTACAGATCGAGTTTTCAAAGAAAAGACATACACTCCCTGCGCTCTCTCATCTCCTTCTTCAAAAGGTCTCTGGGAGACGCCTCCACTTATGGCACTCTTGCGCTCTGCCGAGCCCAGAGCTTGTGTCACCTTCATTATGGGCAATGCTGTCGAATACCACCGAAATATCATTCAGCAACTCTTTCTGCTGTCGTTCGATGAGGAAATTCTTGATATGATCCAGTTTTATCAAATCGAAGTCTTCTCACGCTTTATCAGCGAAATATTTCAGATTCTTCTTGAGAAGGTTACTACACTGGAGAAATTTTTCCTATCTCACCAAAGACATGGCATGCGATTGAAGCGTCAACAAACTCAGACAATACAAGGAGCCAGTTTGTACGAAGATGACAATCTCTCCATCGGGCCAAATACCCTGCAGTCAGCTATTCTCTCAAATTGATTACACAACAATACCACCACGTTTAATTTTAGTTTTTTAATGTTTTATTTATGTTTTTTTTTAAATATTCTTAGAAGAAAAACAAAAATGTTTCAATTTCAATTTACAAATGCAGAAAAAAAAACAATGACATATGAATGACACACAAAGGCAAACTTCAAGTCAAACCAGTGCTGAGGGATATTTTTCAAGAAAATCCCATAAAAGAAACCAAAAATTTCTTTTTTTCTTAACCAAAATATTTTTTTTTTCTTTTTTCGCAGAATAACTACATTCAGCTACTCTGACCAAAATAAAACGAAAGTGTGAAATAAATATCAATGCTCAAGACACGTACTAGAAAAAAAAAAAATAATTGAAAATTGTGTATGGTGGCTTAATTTATCTATTAGAACAATTTTCTCATGTTTTTTTATAAGCAGGTTTCTTAAACGAAGGTATTAGTTTTGTTCCTCACTTCTTTACTTTAAACAGAAAGTAGGTCAATGCAGTTAAAGGCATAAACTACATAGACCTAGTTTTTGCGAAAATACAAAAGTAAGAAATTAAAATGTTCGCTAAAGAAACCTGCTTGCAAAAAAAACATACAAAAATAGTTTTGACATAAAAATTAGCAAAGCATACACCATATTCAATTGTTTTTTTTTGCAAGGAGGGGTCTTCAACATAATTATTTATTTCTCCCTTTTGTACTTTTTGGCAGTATAAGGTCTATTTAGTTATAACAATGTTGTTATGCTATGTATGTAGTTGATAACAATCAAAAATCGCTGGCTTTATAGTTTGTTTGTCTAAAAGTTAAAAGGCAATTAAAGGAAAACGTCAGCAAAATTTTCAGCAACTGGTTTCCCTGTGTGAAAGGGGACTAGGTGACTGAAATTATCTGTCAGAACAATTTTCGTTTGTTTTTTTTGCAGGCATTTAGCATAGTTCCGCTTTAAATACATTTACCGATTTTTCCGTATTGTTGGTGCAATGATATGAGATTGCGAGGTAAAAAAATGTTTCAGGTTTGTTTGGGAGAATAAAGACTCCCAAAACAAAGAGTAATATTCGCTGACGACAGTTTTTTATTTGTTAAATAGCATTGTGTATCTGTCATTTTTTTTTATCGTTGCGAATTTTTCGATAAAATTTCGCTTTGATTTGGGAGAGTCTATTTGTGCTCTTCTTTTCCCCTCGATGATAAATTTTTTGGAAATACAATAGATCTGTATGTGAGCTAAAATTTCGCACAATCTGCGTACTAGGATTAAATAGAAAATTAATTTAATTTGAAAACTAAAAATAATATACCTATCTTATGTTCTTTCGAATATAAATCTGAATGCCAATTTAATTTTTATAAACAAAATAAAAAAAGGGATTTCTTTCATGATCTCCCAGCACTACGACAATCGATGATTATAGGTGGCAGTGTTTCTTAAAAGCTATATCAATAGATGTCCCTAGTTTCTATGAATGAAAATTCATTTAATCTCATATATAGAAGAGATGGCGCTAAGAATGTTACTAAATTTTGCCACTAGTCGGTAACTTTTCGCTAGTCTCGCTTCATATAGGGGGAACCATTTATATTTGAATTTTGTATGGGAGTGACAATCAGTTAGCAGTCCAGATATTCCTAAGTCAATGGCTGTAGTAAATAAAAAAAAAACTCGGCACTGACGAGTGGCCAAAATAAAATTAACTTGCGGAATTTTCGTGTTTTGTTTCGCGTAGATAAATTGGTGTTCTATGTAATTTGTCTATTATCGTTCCTGAATTTAATATCCAATTTAAAAAAGTTGTACGAAGCACACACTGGCAATATTAAGGCGACTTCTTTTTTACCTTTCATCCATCATAAGTGTTCTGTGCATTTCTGTGTAAAAATAATTTTGCTTGCAATTACGTATTTGTGTTTGTAGTTATGTATTTTAATATTATTAAATTTTAGTATATTCGTCTCCTTTTAATAACAATTTATTAACAAAATAAAAGTTTTTACCTCATAAATTGAAATCCTTTATGATAAAAGTCAACAAAATCTGTCTTTTATTCTGTTATGGTTTATAACAGATTTCATAACAGAATTCGAAATGCAGAATACCAATTAATAAAAGAATAAAAGATTTTTTGACGGTTCGAATATTTGTATGGAAATTGATAAAAGAATAACAGAATAAAAGAATAAAAGATTACGCCGAATAGGCCTAAATAAACTTTGTGGATGGATGTGTTAAATGCGCTTAAGGCCGCTCCCTGACTTGTCGGTACGGTATCGGTAAGCGGGTTTTCTTACCGTACCGAAAGCATACCGATACCGCTTCTGTCTCTTCACTTGTCGGTATACTTTCGGTATTTAATCTAGAAACTCAGAATCCGGAAAAAAATGTCGTCCTCAGATGGAGATGCAATTCCAAGTTATTTTTATACGCGTTTGCGTATAACAAGAACAAAATACTGGCGACATATATATTGTGGTGAATATGCCCAGTTATGTAAACAACGACACATTAGTGTGGCGACTTAGTTCCAGCAACAGCGCCTTTAATGCTGAATAGTTAAAAAAGTATCTGCAACATTCATTGTATCTCTTCATTTAACTATCTATTCATTCCACTCTAATTGAATCTTTTACTTTTTTGCATTTTTATTCTTCATTCTTTTTCAATCCGTTATTCTATTCAAAATTGTCGCTTGGATTGTTAAGTCTTGTTAAGCTAAAGAAATTCTTTTGTTAATAAATTCTTTGAAAATATAATTGCATGTGTATTTATTTCATCTTTGACTACAATTTGGTGACCCCGACGTGATCGTCAAAACATTAATCAATAATTTTAAAACTTTAAAGAATTAACAAACATGAGCGTAACTCACTCGCCATCGAAAAACACAAAGTCTAGCCCAAAGAAAAGCGACGATGAAGATGAGGAGCAGGCTAAGTCAAATGCCTTAAGTGCCATAGACGCTGCCACAGATATCAGATTGCCCACATTGAAATCTCAACCAGAACTATGGTTTCTACGCGTTGAGGCAAAATTCCGGTCCAAAGGCATAAAGAGCGACAATGCAAAATTCGATGCAATCCTAAGTTGCCTCGAGTCAGACGTGCTGCTTCACATTTCTGATGTCGTTCGTGCTCCACCAGAAAAAGATAAGTATGAATATCTCAAAGCGAACTTAAAAAAAAGCGCCTGTCTGATTCCAGAGAAAAGCAATTGCATAAGCTTTTGACAGACCTCGAATTGGGGAACAAAAAGCCAACTCAACTCCTACGTGAGATGCGCGAGTTGGCAGATGAATTTTTATACTCCTTGTGGATAAACAGAATGCCAATAAGCGTTCCTGGTCTATTGTCTGTTTCCGGCAAGTCTGACCTCAACACTCTGTCAGAAGTGGCAGACAGAATCATGGAAAATA
Source organism: Melangyna quadrimaculata (assembly GCA_949320155.1). Lineage (NCBI taxonomy): Eukaryota > Metazoa > Arthropoda > Insecta > Diptera > Syrphidae > Melangyna > Melangyna quadrimaculata. Next base: position 102,643,337 of record OX439485.1, on the reverse strand, counting down.
CTTCCAATGGGTATGTCATGGCAACGAACCCGAGTCCATCCCAGCAAACAAATCTTCAGCTGGAACAAAAAATCGACAAGCTAGAGAAGATGATATCCAGTTTTATGCAAGAGGTAGGAGCAACAACTTCATCCAACAACTTGACTAAGCTTCAACACCGACCTCGCTCACGTATACCTAAGCGCAAACAAGTATGCTTTTATCACAGGAAGTTTGGAAAATAAGCACGTTGCTGCACACTTCCTTGCTCCTTCACAACTCAGAACCAGGAAAACTAATCGAGCTGTCGTCCCAGGCGGGCGACAGCACCATCAACCCATTAATCTCAGCAGGCAGCAACATCAGCAATTCTCTTCAAGAAGTCCGACTCCATGTATACGACAAGAAAACACATGTCAAATATCTCATCGACTCAGGTTCAGTCATCTCAGTTCTTCCTCGCAGTTCAAATTGTATGCTGCAAACAACACTGCGATTAACACCTTCGGAAATAAAAACATAATAGTTGACTTGGGACTTCGGCGAGAATTCAGATGGTCATTCTTGGTTGCAGACGGCGTGGTGACGGGCCGATTTTTTAGCCCACTATGGTCTCATCGTGGATTTGAAAAACCGAAAAATCTACGACTCATTAACCACTCTGGTAAGCAAAGGACTTCTGCAGGAAACAAACACCTATGGCATCTCAACAATCGACACCAAAAAAGACTTCGATGGTATTTTAAGTCAATTGATCAGCATTACCAAACCTCAAGCCATTCCAATTAGTACGTCACCAGACAACAGCAGTGTATTTCATTACCTAATCACCACCGGACACCCCATAGCTGAACGCGCTCGGAAACTTTCCGGCGAGAAACTTCGGGCCGCAAAAGCCGAAATTGAATTCCTCCTTCAACAAGGAATTATTCGCCCGCCCATGGGCTAGTCCAATCCCCCTGGTGAAGAAAAAAAGTGGTGATTGGAGACTCTGTAGTGATTTTAGGAAGCTAAACTCTCAAACTGTACCGGATCGTTATCCACCACCATTCATCCAAGACGTTTTCGAGAAGCTCCATGGTAAAACCATCTTTTCAACTCTGGACCTGGCACGAGCCTATCATCAAATTCCGATGTTTGTGGAGTACATACAAAAAACGGCCATAACAACACCGTTTGGACTCTATTAGTAAGTTTTCATACCATTCGGCTTAAAAAATGCCTCGCAAACCTGCCAACGTCTCATAGATTCAATATTTCGCGGAATGTGTTATGTTCTGCTACATAGATGACATTTTGATTATGTCTGAGTCAGAAGAACAACATAAAATGCACCTAAAAGCAGTGCTACAGAAGCTTAAAGACCACAACTTGCTAATTAATGCCACCAAATGCTGTTTGCGCCAATCGAATATAAACTTCCTTGGCTATAACATTACCAGAGAAGGTTACCAACCTCCAAAAGACCGTGTCGAAGCAATAATTGATTTTTCCCAGCCAGAAACCGTTCAAGATCTTCGACGATTCTTGGGAATGCTCAATTATTATCGCCGTTGCATTCCGCAAGCAGCTCAACTACAAGTTCCGCTCAACCAGTACCTACAAAAATTTATCAAAAACGACAAGAGGAAAATTGTTTGGACCCCAGAAACTTCTGAGGCAAAAGTAATATTGCTAATGCAACACTTTCATCCTTCATTTCACCACAAGCACCACTGGCGCTAACCACAGATGCATCCGATGTGGCCATCGGAGCTGCATTAGAACAATTTGAAGATGAAATTTGGAAGCCGATTGGATTCTTTTCCAAAAGATTAAGCAAAACAGAAAAAAACTACAGCACTTACGATAGAGAACTGTTAGCAATTTTTGCAGCTTGCAAACACTTTCAACACATACTGGATTGTCATCATTTCGTCATCAAAACGGATCATAAACCGCTCACATATACTTTTGCCCAACGCCCAGAGAAAGCATCACCAGAAAACTAAGACAATTAGATTTCGTTTCACAGTTTTCAACTGAAATAATTCACCTGAAAGGAGATCAAAATCTCGTAGCAGATGCCCTTTCACGAATTTGTGCAATCGAAATGCCAACAATTCTAAGTCCAGAGACGATTCAGCACGAGCAAATCCTTGACGAAGAACTTAACAACATTCTAAAAGGAGAAACATCTCTGAAACTTCAGAAGCTTACGATAGATAACGACATCAGTATACATTGTGACATCTCAACTGGCTTCATCCGTCCATTCATTCCAGCTCCACTTCGACGAACAGCTTTCAATGTGATACATGGTTTAGCACACCCCAACGGAAGAACAACTTGCAGACAACTTCGAGAAAAATATATTTGACCAAATCTACGGAAAGACGCTCTTGAATGGTCGAGAAACTGTGTTCCATGTCAACGTGCGAAAATTCAGAGGCACAACAAGCTCATTCCCAAAAAGATAGACGTCCCGGACAAAAGATTTAATCACCTACATCTGGATATAATTCACATGCCAGAGGTAAGAGGTTTTAAATATTGTTTAACAATCATAGATGGTTTTTCGAGATTTCCAATGGTAATTCCATTGAAAATCATTGCTGCCGATTCAGTTACATCAGCCTTTTTCAATAACTGGGTTTGTTTATTTGGAACACCCATGCAATTAACAACAGACCAAGGTTCTCAATTTGAAAGTGCTTTATTTACTGCAATGGCAAACACCATTAGTGCCAAGCGCATCCGAACTACTGCTTACCATCCGGCCGCAAACGGAATGGTTAAACGTTGGCACAGGACACTCAAGGCTGCATTAATGTGCAATCCAGCTATTCCGTGGATCGACCTACTTCCATCAGTGCTACTTGGACTTCGCACAGCATTCAAGGAAGACATCGGTGCTTCACCAGCAGAAATGATATTTGGCACTCCACTACGCATACCTGGAGATTTTTTTCATTTGCAAAGATGAACCAGCTGACGCAGAACTATTCCTAGAAAAACACAGAGAATATATGAGAACAATTCGGCCAAGTCCTTTAATCATCATCATACATCATACAAAACCAAAAATGTTTTTGATTAAGAACATCAATGACTGCACACACGTTTTTCTTCGTCATGATGAGGTCAAACCTCCACTCAGAGCACCATATTCTGGTCCATACCTAGTGAAGAAGCGCATCGACGATCGAAGATTTTTAATAAACATCGATGGAGACGATAAAGTCATATCTGTTGAAAGATTGAAACCAGCATTTGTCGTACAATCGGACTCAGATTCTTCACAACAACAACAACCAGATGATTTAAGAACCTACAGCAACAAAAAAGTAACTAATGGTTCTGTAAATTCAATGAAGTTTCTGGAGGGGGAGTAACTGTGGCGACTTAGTTCCAGCAACAGCGCTTCTAATACTGAATAGTTAAAAAAGTATCTACAACATTCATTGTATCTCTTCATTTAACTATGTTTATTCATTTCTCTAATTGAATCTTTTACTTTTTTGCATTTTTATTCTTCATTCGTTATTCTATTCAAAATTGTCGCTTGGATAGTAAAGTCTTGTTAAGCTAAAGAAATTCTTTTGTTAATAAATTGTTTGAAAATATAATTGTATATGTAGTTATTTCATCTTTGACTACATTAGTACAACTTGGCACGCCATCTATGAATGAAATAAATAATTAAATCTATCACGGTTGGTGTCCAGCCTCGTTCGTACTGGAATAATTGACGAAACCTTTTTGGAAAGCACCATCTAGCAGACCCTAGAAATTTCTAGAACCCTTTATTTTCGGATATAAATACAGGGGCACCAGTCCGAAAGCGGCAGTTTGATTTTGAATGTGAATGAATAAATGTCAGTGTGAATAAAGAGTTGCATACTTGTGCTTGGTTATATAGCCGAGCTGCAATCCACTGTGAGTGGACGTGTGCGGGAGTGGTGAATTACCCAATTAAATATCCCCAGTTTTTGATAATTGACTACATTAATTATTACAATAGTGTTTATTTCTTCATCGCCCCTTATTATAAAAAAAAAAAAAATACCGCGTATTCCAAATGTAAAATAAAAAAAAATTATGAAATTAATATAATTCTTTTGTTCAAAAAAAAAAAAAAAACAATAGCCCATATAAGTACCACAGTACTAGTGCAAAACAACAACAAAAAGTGCACCTAACAAGTAGCGCCGCGCGAAACAAAAAAATCAATAACCCATATTATTCCAAATACCCAAATCAAAATCAAGTGCCAGTGCCAGTGCATAACAGAAACAACAAAAAGGGCACCCATGCATCAAAGATGATGATGCTCAACTACAACTATCCATAACACAGCGGTAAATTCCTATCTCTCATTCCCACATCACTCACAGTGCTTTGGTTTAGTCATTATATGCAGTGTGTGTATGTATCATACCATACAATGCTTATAATTGATTGAGCCAAAGCATATCAGATAAATTGTTGTTATTGATTTTGGGTATCCAGGGGCGGATCAGTGCAATTGCTATTTAGGCATAACACTAGTAGTATTTGTACTTTGAAGTTATTTTGGGGCCCAAAATTGATAACAGCATAGTTAACTGTCTGATTTGGTTTCTTGTGTCTGTTTTTTCGTAATGGGGGTTGAATTTAGGGTTGACTACAGCAACATTCGGGGACTTGGGCAGAATTTTTGTGCTGCATATGTCCATACTGTGAAAAACAGGCCAGCTGTTTTGGCACTTAGTGAAACCCAGGTAGGGGAAAATACCGATCACTCGGAATTCAGCCTACATGGTTATAGCTTAGTGCCTTTATTTTTTTCTCATCATAGTCTCGCCGTGTATGTTCGAAACGATGTTGCTTATCAGCTTCAACCACAATATGGTTCTTGTTTGAATACAAATTTTAATTTCATGTGGTTTAAGTTCACCATCCATAAGCGCATCATCCATACTTGTTTTGTTTATCGTAGTCCTAGTTCGGATGGTAATTCGACTTCCAATGAACTCGATGCACTATCCGACTCCATCCAGAGAATTATTTCCCATTTTCCGCACAGTGAAATCGTTGTTACGGGCGATTTCAATGTACATAATTCTTCGTGGCTACGCTATTCGGGTCAGACAACACCCGAAGGAAGGTACGCCGAGATTTTTGCTGAGTTAAACAACTTAACTCAGCTTGTTTACGAGCCTACTCGGATTCCTGACGTTGCAGGTCAATCGGCTAACACTCTAGACTTGTTCCTTAACTCTGACCCTGATAAATACACTATTAGTATATTATAGCCTCTAGGCACATCAGACCATTGTGTCATATATACAAATTTCTCATGCCAACAAAATCCAGTTAGAGAAAAAACTCCAAAGAGAACCGTTTGGCAATATGAGAAGGCCAACTGGGACGGTCTCAATGATTTTTTCAGGAGCTTTAACTGGTCGCTATGCTTCCTCGATAGTGACATAGATGCCAGTACAGATATGATCACAAATTTAATTCATTGTGGAATGAGAAATTTTATCCCGAATAGGGTAAAATCTATAAAACCCAAAGAAAACTCATGGTTTGATTCGAGCTGTAAAGAGGTTATCAGGATCAGAGAAGTAAGCTTCCGTTGTTATAAAGCCAACCCTACTGAGGAAAACCGGAAAAAGTTTCAACAAGCTAGAAAGACTTGTAACGTTCATATTCGATGAACCAAATTTTTACATGATCAAAAGTTACGGCAAAAAATACTACAATGTCCCAAAGGTAGTAAAAATTTTTGGTCATTTGAAAAAAAAACATACGAAACACCACCTCCTCGGTTCCAACGCTCGTCTTCAATGATACTCCTTTTGTCAGCTCGCAAGATAAAGCCAATTTGCTTGCAGCACAGTTTGCTGTTTATTCGACGCTGCCAGAAAGTGTTATGACTCCTCCTATACTTGAGAGCGTAAATGATTTTATGGGAAAAATCTTCTTTCGAACTCGTGCAGTTCCTAGAGTTCTAAAAGATCTCGACGTTCACAAATCCGCTGGCCCAGATAGTATACCTCCCATTGTTCTGAAGAGGTGTTCTTCAACGCTGGCAAAACCACTGCGTAAGCTTTTCCATCTGTCCTACTCTACTGGTCTCTTTCCGAGTGGATGGAAAACAGCATTTGTCCAGCCTGTCCCTAAAAAAGGCGTGTCTTCTTCCCCCTTCAACTATCGACCAATTGCGCTTACGTCCCTTCTTTCCAAGGTCATGGAAACGCTGATTAATTTTCAGCTAAAGAAATATCTTGAAGAACGAAAGCTTCTTAATGACCGGCAGTACGGCTTTCGTAGCAATAGGTCCACTGGTGATCTGATGGTATATCTCACCGAACAGTGGCACAAATCGATACATCGTTTTGGAGAAAGTAAGATTATTGCGCTTGATATTTCAAAAGCATTTGATAGAGTTTGGCATCAAGCTCTCTTATCGAAAATGCGTGCATTTGGTATCGTTGAATCTATTCTTCGTTGGATTCGAAATTACCTTTCGGACCGCTCAATACAAGTTGTATTGGACGGTTTCAAGTCTGAAATCCACAAAATAAATACTGGTGTGCCCCAGGGCTCCGTTTTGTCTCCGACCCTCTTCCTAATATTCATACACGATCTCTTATCTGAAACTTCTAATCCATTAAACTGTTTTGCTGACGACAGTACCCTCAGCTTTTCATATTCGTTTCTTGATTCACATCCATGTCCTTCGGATGTGGGACTTGAATGGCAGCGTATGATAAGCTCATTAAATTCTGATCTCGACAGTATTGTCCAGTGGGGAATAAAAAGCCGTGTAGAATTTAATGCTTTTAAAACTCAATGCTGTCTCCTGTCGTTAAAGCGGAACCCACCCCCAATGCTGCTATCCATGAGCGGCACTTGCATAGAGGAAACTGAACAGCTTTCAGTCCTCGGTATGTGCGTCACAGACCACCTTTTGTGGAATGACCACATATTTGACATCGCCAAAAATGCTGCTAGGTGTTTAGGTTTTCTCCGTCGATGCAAGAAATTGTTCTCCCCCTCTGATCTGGCTGTGATCTACAAAGCCTTTATTCGTCCAAAACTTGAGTACAACTCCCATATTTGGGCAGGTGCTCCAATAACCCAATTGAGTATATTGGATAGAATTCAAAAGAGAGCTCTTAAAATGATAGGTGAAAGAACTATAACGGAAACGTTTACATTTCTGGAGCACCGTCGAAATGTTTCATGCCTTTCGTTGTTTTAACGTTATTTTAACAATCATTGCTCTAGTGAAATAGCCAGTTGCATTCTTTCCCTTAAACAATTCAACCGTAATACTCGCGCTTTTAGGAATGCCCATCAGTTTACCCTTGAGCCCAACTTCGGACGTACTGTTAAGTACAGAGATTCTTTCTTTAGTCGCACGAATGTGGAATGCTCTACCCAGCTCTATCTTCCCCTCCCATTGTGATCTACAGACATTCAAAACCAATGTACATCGGTTTCTCCTTTCAAATCCCCTCCAACCTACCTAATCGCTCGTGCTGTGTTTTTCACTTTAAGGGTATTCACAACCCCTTTAGCGCGCGCTAAATATTAAAAAAAAAAAAATAAAAGTAGTAGAAATAAAAGTATTTGAAATAAAAGCGTTTTATTTTGTGAATTAATTGTTGTTTCAGTTTGAATAAAGGAAATACGTTTTATTTGCGACCCCTTAGTAAAATATTACAATATATTGAAAATAAATTAGTTTTTTCGACTGTTTGTTGCGGCCAAAGAACTTTCACAAGATGATGAAAGGTTCCAATCCATGTACAAAATGAAAAAGAATATCTATAACGAGCTTTTCCTCTCCATTGCTCACAAAACAAGACACCAGATTCAGGGAATGCATAAGCGCTGAAGAGAGGTTGCTGATTACTTTGAGGTAAGTACCACATTTTCATTAAAAAAAAAAAACTAATATTGTTTATATGTAGTTAAATAATATGTTTTATTTAAATAATATACGGATTTAAGATATAAAAAAGTGACTCGAATCTAGCGAATTCAAATGGGTTTATCTTATGCAACATCAATATCAGAACCGGAGCATGAGCATGCATCCGAAAGCGCTAGAGCATGAGCATGAGGAGGATTCCTATGTTCGTATGAACTTCCTTGAGATTGATAAGGATGTTCAATGTCATTATGTGCTCATGAAGGCGATGACGGAGAATAAATAAGATATTCGGGCTGTTTAATTTCATCGACAAGTTTCAAAACTCTAATTTTAAAAGTCTTGATTTGCTGTTCTGTCATATCAGTTAATTCGGGCAAAATGGTTTATAGGATGATTTTCCTCTGGTTCTGCCTTCTTTTCAGTTTTCTGTTTGAAGTATTTAATCATTGCAGGGTCAATATCATTATTTATCCTCTTGCGTCGACGTTTATCATTTACAGTTTTTTTTTTGTGGAAGACCCTGCTGGTGTAACTTGTGGTGAAGGGGATGAAGCCGGTTGTTGATGAATGTCTTGTGAATTATCTGCAACTGAATTTGGAACTTGTTCTTCCTCTATGGCGTCCTCGTCAATTAAACTTTCGTCATATTCTTGCGTTGGTGGTATATTACCACAGTTTTGAGTATCGTTGATTGCTTTCACGTATGGTAAAAGGAAAGTAAGATATTCTGTGAGATAATACGGCTTTTTTGGTTTGGAACCACTCGGTTTTGTTTTTATACTTCTCGAAAAAGTACTTCTTATATTGCGCCATTTCTCTTTGCAGTCATTCACTAAAATAAAACAAAAGAAACACATTTTAGTCATAAAAGCATTAACATAATGTAAATATTAAGTTCTATTTAGATAACATGTATAACTTTTCTTTTAGATATCTCGCTACAGGAAGTACATTCAAATCATTGGCTTTGTACTTTGCCAGAGGTGATAGCACTATATCCAATATAGTAGCAGGAACAAATTTCGGGGGGGGGGGAGTTCAAAAAATGAAGGGGGGGGGGGTTAAACCGAAAACTCAAAAATTAAGAGTGAAAGAGTGAAATTGTATGGCGAGGAAGTTAAATTCATACATTTCGGGGGGGGGGGGGGTTGAACCCCAAATCCCCCCCCGCGTTCGCGCCTGTATTTGGACGATCTTGAATACGGAACACATGGCAATACCATCCAAAAATAAATGGGAAGATATAGCCAACCGCTTTTATGAGCTTTGGAATATGCCTAATTGCTGAAAGGCCTTCCACACACTGGCCAACTGTGTATTAATACATGTCAAAAAAGTGGGAACAAATCATGTAGAATAGTGTGGAAACAAAATATGAAAGCCCAGCCTACACAACCCGACATTCTATCCCACACGATTTGAAATGTATTAATACATGAATAATTTTAGGAATGGTTCTATTTCCATCCCACATTCTATCACACTTTTTTTAGGTTAAGGTAATGTATTAATACAAGCTAGTGTGGAAGCAAAATATGAAAAGTCATAGTCACAAATTTGGCAGTCGCGTGGAATTCTTTCCACTTTCTATTTGACATGTATTAATACACTGTGGGGTAGTGTGGAAGGGCTATTAGGTGCCATGGATGGCAAGCACATAAGGATTCAACAGCTGCCAAACTCAGGGTCGACAAATTTTAAATATAAGGGCTATCACTCAATCATCTTATTCGCAGTGTGTGATGCCGATGGTTTGTTTACCATGATTGACACAGGCTTTGCTGGACGGAATAGCGATGGCGGAGTTTTTCGTGCTTCGTCTCTGGGCTACTGGCTGGAAAGGATGGTCTTAATATACCCATAGCATCGAAAATACCTCATGATGACACGCAGCAGTTAGTGACATATTTTTTCGTTGCAGACAATGCATTTCCCTTAAAACGGAATATTTTGCGACCTTATCCGATGAACGTGTTGATATTATAAAAAGGATCTACAATTATAGACACTCTCGAGAACGAAAGACAATAGAGGGTGCGTTTGGAATGATGACACAAAAGTTTCAAGTCCTTTTAACCCCTATTCGTTGCTTAAACTTCCACACATTTAATAATATTATTAAATCGGTTTGTGTTTTACACAATTTCATAAGGAAACGAGATGGAGCACCATATTCCGCATCAGAGTTTGAGGTTTCACAGGCTCGTTCATTTAACTTCGCACAAGATATTGTGGATGTAAATTCCAGATCATCTGGACCAACAGTTCGAAAATATTTGACAAATTGTTTTATTTTGCCTAGAGCATCACTTCCATGGCAATATAACCATTGCATTTAATAATAAAAAAAAGAATTATTACAAAGAATACATACCTGATATTTTTATTTTGTTGGCGATTTCACCCCATGCCTTGTCCATAAGATCTTTTCTTGAATATTCTTTTAATTTGTTATTGTATAAAAACTCGTATTTTTCCACTTCCAATACAATTTTAACGTGGACGTCCATATCTAACGATGACATTTTACACAATACATGCGGTATTTACCGATTGCATACTGCCCATTCGTACCGTGGCTCGGTATACCGCTTGTATACCGTACCGCTACCGTACCGATACCGCCTAATATGCATGCACCCATTGAAATACATGTAATCGGTACACAAGCGGTACGTCAGATTTTACCATACCGATACCGTACCGACAAGTCAGGGAGCGGCCTAAGTCCTTTATATTAAGTCTTTTATATTTAGTCCTTTATATTAAGTCCTTTATATAAAATAATTCTATCTGAACTTTTCATTTCGTGCATAAAGGTGTTAAGTGGGCACTTGAAGATAAGAGATTACAGGTGAACACAACAAAAATCAGTGCATGTGCAGGCCAGAGACACCAGCCAACACACACTACTTTAAATTTGAATATTCCGACGCAGGTGGCTTAACATAATGGCTAAATTCATCAATGGTTTTATTTAAATGCAATTTCAGCAGATCCTAGAGATAGTCTAAGAGCCCACAGCAGATTTGGCGTACGAAAATGAACCAAAAAAAATTTATATGAATCGAAAGGTGTATTAAGGCTGATAAAAGAAATGCAAGTCTTGCAGTCCCTGGTTGCGGCTGTTAGGTGGGAGGGGAAATTATTTAAAAAAATGGCTTTAAACAGAAAAAAAATTATTAAAAAACAACGGTAACATGTACAGTGCCCTGTTATATTTTCATGAAAGGCCAGAAGTCCCTTCTTTCATTTTTTTTTTTTTTTTTAATTAAGCCCGCACTTAAGGGGTTCTTACTACCCTTACATTGTTTAAACACAGTGCGAGCGTTAGGAAAATAGGAAAGGATTTAAGAGGAGATGCCGGTGCACATTGGTTTTGAACCTTTGAATATCAAAATGGCAGGGAAAAATAGTGCCGGGTAAAGCATTCCACATTCTTGTAGTGCGACTAAAGAAAGAATAACTATACTTAACAGTACGTCCGAAGTTGGGCTCAAGGGTAAACTGATGTGCATTCCTAGAAATACGAGTATTACGGTTGAATTGTTTTAGGGGAGGAATGCAACTGGCTATTTCGCTAGAGCACTGGTTCTGAAAATAACGATAAAATAACGAAAGACATGAAACATTGCGTCGGTGTTCGAGAGGTGCAAATGCTTCTGTTATATTTCTATCACCTATCATTTTCATAGCTCTTCTTTGAATTCTATCCAATAGACTCAGGTGAGTTATTGGAGCACCTGCCCAAACATGAGAATTGTACTCGAGTTTTGGACTAATAAAGGCTTTATAGATAACAGCCAGATCAGAAGGGGTGACAAATTTTTTGCATCGCCGAAGAAAACCTAAGCACTTAGCAGCATTTTTGGCAACATCAAATATGTGATCGTTCCACAGAAGGTGGTCTGTGATACACATACCGAGGACTGAAAGCTTTTCGGTTTCCTCAATGCACGAACCACTCATGGATAGTGGCATGAGGGGTGGGTTTCGTTTTGACGACACTAGACAGCATTGAGTTTTTGAAGCATTAAATTCTAGGCGATTTTTGATTCCCCATTGGACAATGCTGTCAAGATCAGAATTTAATGAGCTTATCATACGCTGCCGTTCAAGTTCCACATCCGAAGGACATGGATGAGAATCTGTAAACGAATATGAGAAGCTGAGGGTACTGTCGTCAGCGAAACAGTTTAATGGATTAGAAGTTTCAGACAAAAGATCATTTATAAAAATAAGGAAGAGAGTCGGAGACAAAACGGAGCCCTGGGGCACACCATCATTTATTTTGTGGATTTCAGACTTGAAACCGTCTAATACAACTTGTATTGATCGGTCCGAAAGGTAATTTCTAATCCAACGAAGAAGAGATTCATCGAAACCAAATGCGCGCATTTTCGATAAGAGAGCCTGATGCCAAACTCTATCAAACGCTTTTGAAATATCAAGTGCAATAATCTTACTTTCTCCAAAACGATGTAAAGATTTGTTCCACTGTTCGGTGAGATATACCATCAGATCACCAGTGGACCTATTGCTACGAAAGCCGTACTGCCGGTCATTAAGAAGCCTTCGTTCTTCGAGATATTTCTTGAGCTGAAAATTGATCAGCGTTTCCATGACCTTGGAAAGAAGGGACGTAAGTGCAATCGGACGATAGTTTGAGGGTGAAGAAGATACGCCTTTTTAAGGGACAGGCTGGACAAATGCTGTTTTCCATCCACTCGGAAAGAGACCAGTAGAGTAGGACAGATGGAAAAGCTTACGCAGTGGTTTTGCCAGCGTTGAAGAACACCTCTTCAGAACAATGGGAGGGATACTATCTGGGCCAGCGGATTTGTGAATGTCGAGATCTTTTAGAACTCTAGCAACTGCACGAGTGCGAAAGAAGATTTGCCCCATAATATCGTTTACTCTCTCAATTACAGGCGGAGTTCTATCACTTACTGGCAGCGTCGAATTAACAGCAAACTGTGCTGCGAGCAAATTGGTTTTATCTTGCGAGCTGACGGCAGGTGTGTCGTTGAAGACGAGCGTTGGAACCGCAGACGAAGAAGTGTTTCGAATGTTTTTTGCAAATGACCAAAAATTTTTACTACTATTGGGACATTGTAATATTTTTTGCCTTAATTTTTGGTCATGCAAAATTTGGTTCTTCTAATATGACCGTTACAGGTATTTCTGGCTTGTTGAAACTTTTTCCGGTTTTCCTCAGTAGGGTTGGCTTTGTAACTACGGAAACTTACTTCTCTAACCCTAATAACCTCTTTACAGCTCGAATCAAACCACGAGTTTTCTTTGGGTTTGAAAGATTTAACCCTATTCGGGATAAAATTTCTCATTCCACAAAGAATTAAATTTGTGATCACATCTGCACTGGCATCTACGTCACTATCGAGGAAGCATAGTGACCAGTTAAAGTTCCTGAAGAAAGCATTGAGACCGTCCCAGTTGGCTTTCTCGTACTGCCAAACGGTTCTCTTGGGAGTTTTTTCTTTAACTGAGTTTTGGTGGCACGAGAAATTCGCAGATATGACACAATGGTCTGATGTGCCTAGAGGCGATAATATACTAATAGTGTATTTATCAGGGTCAGAGTTAAGGAACAAGTCTAGAGTGTTAGCCGATTGACCTGGAACGTCAGGGATTCGAGTTGGCTCGTCAACAAGCTGAGTCAGGTGGTTTAACTCAGCAAAGACCTCAACAATCCTTCCTTCGGGTGTTGTCTGACCCGAAAAGCGAAGCCAATTAGAATTGTGTACATTGAAATCGCCCGCAATGACGATTTCAGTGTGAGGGTAATGGGCAAAAATTCTTTGAATGGAGTCGGACAGAGCATTAAACTCGTTAAAAGTTGAATTTCTGTCCAAATTAGGGCTTCGATAAACGAGACATGTGCGTATGATGTGCTTATTTACCGTAAATTTTAACCACATGAAATTAAAGTTTGTGTTAGAACACAAACCATATAGTGGTTGAAGTTGGTACGCAACATCATTCCTTATATAAACGGCAAGACCATGGTGTGGAAGAATAATGGCACTAAATTATACCCAAATTAATTAAATTCCGAATGATCAGAATTTTCACCTATCTGGGTTTCACTCAGTGCCAAAACAGCTGGCCTGTTGTTTGCAGTATAGACGTACGTAGCGTAGAAATTCTTTCTAAGCCCACGAATGTTGCTAAAATCGACACTAAATCTATCAACCATTTAAAATATTCAAAAATAGCGAAAATCCAAGTCAGACAATTAACTAAGTTGAATTCCTTTCCTTTTTAAATAAAGTTCTATCAATAAATAGTTTTTGAAATATTAATGTTTGAACTCAAAATTTTGAAAAAAAAAATTAAAAAGATGGTAAAAAATATTTTTTTCGCAAAATTTCACGTAATTAAGTATTATTTTTGTTTCATAAATTCCATGCCCTTATCAATTTGTAGTATTAAAAAGTAAATGAACCAGATTTTTCATAAAACTAAGACAAATCCGGCTAAATTATCATTTCAGCAACCAGTTAAAATAGGACAAACATGCGGAAAAAAATTCTAACATTTTTGAAACTTGGTGGGAATGTCGGATTAACCACAAGAATACAAAATCAAAAGAGTCCATAAAAATATCTGTATCCCACGGGTGTTTTTTGGAAGGGGAAAGGGGGAAGTATGACTTATCGAAATTAAAAAATTATATTGATACAATTTGGACATATGATACAAGATTTTAGGGTATTTTTCAATTCTGAATCTAATGACATCAAAATGAAGGCGATACAATAAAAGTTATGGTCCATTTTATCCAGAGATGACTGTTTTTCAGTAAAACTGGTAAACTATTAAAAAAATACCTTGAAAAGAATGGTACATTAATGAAAATTTCTTCCCATTCTTGGGATAGGTGTTATGACAAAAATTTCACACCTTCTGTTTTCCTTCAGAAAAACACCAACAATTTGTATGTACTCTTTTGATCCTTTATTCTCATGTCAAATTAAATATTTATACAAATTTTCATCAATGTACCATTATTTTCAAGGTATTTTTTAATAGTTAACCAGTTTTACTGAAAAACAGTCATATCTGGATAAAATGAACCATAACTTTTTTTAGGATTATTGTGTCGCCTTAATTTTAATGTCATTAGATTCAGATTTGAAAAATACCCTAAAATTATGTATCATATGTCCAAATTGTATCAATGTAATTTTTTAATTTCGATAAGTCATACCTCCCCCTTTACCCTTCCAAAAAACACCCGTGGGATGCAGATATTTTTATGGACTCTTTTGTTTTTTTTATTCCTATGGTAAATCTGACATTCCCACCAAGTTTCAAAAATGTTAGAATTTTTTTCCGCACGTTTGTCCTATTTTAACTGGTTGCTGAAATGATAATTTAGCCGGATTTGTCTTATTTTTATGAAAAAGCTGGTTCATTTACTTTTTAAAATCTTAAAAAGTTAAAGGCCTAAAACCATCCGGTTTTCAGTTTTTGACTACAAATTGATAAGAGCATTGAATTTTTGAAAAAAAAATAGTACTTAATTACGTGAAATTTTTATAAAAAATTATTTTTTACCATTTTTAAATTTTTTTTTTCAAAATTTAGTGTTCAAACATTAATATTTCAAAAACTATTCATTGGAAGAACTTTATTTAAAAGGGAAATGAAAGAAAAGACTTCTGGCCTTTCATAAAAATATAACAGGGCATTGTACATGTTACCGTTGTTTTTTAATAATTTTTTGTCTGTTTCAAGTCAAGTTTTTAGAAAATTGCCCCTCCCACCTAACAGCCGCCACCAGGGACTGCAAGACTTGCATTTCTTTTATCAGCCTTGATACACTTTTCGACTCATATAATTTGTTTTTGGTTCATTTTCGTACGCCAAATCTGCTGTGGGCTCTTGGTCTAAGAAGGGAAAGAGAAAAATCTAACAAAAAATATGTGTAAATATCTCAACAACTATTTGCGTTAAATAAAAAGGATTCCTAAAATTAAATTCACCTGAGTTTTATTGACTTTAAATTATCCATACAGTATTTTTATTATTTTCATAAAAAAAAGTTGTAGCCAATAAACTTTAAATGATTATAATTCAAATGTTTAAAAATCTCGCTTACGTCCTTCATCTTCTAAGCGCTTCATATGTATACCTATGTATGTTACCAAAACTCAAGCTTATTTTTCCTTAGAAGTGAATTATTTCTGCGGCATTTGGTCAAATTCCGATGAAGATTGACTCGTCATTGAAAAGAGAATACAAAATATATATTATTAAAAACTTCAAAAACGAATATTTAATAAAACACTATTAGTTACGTAAATTAAAAATAATACTACAAGAGCCGACAGCAAATTTTGGGAGTGGATGCATAACCAAAATCTGAGTATGAGGGTTTATAGGTGCACATTTTGTGATATCGAAATCGAAAGTCAGCCTTTGGCGGGGTGGGGGTTGAAAATAGAGATTTTCTAAAATTCTTATCAGGGGTATTATCACTTCCATCAATTTTTTGAAAATACATTATGATGCTCCGTCATTTTCCTTAAGTCAAAACATCTTCATCTTGGTGATATGACCAGTAGAACTCAAGATATAAGCTTTTTAAACGAACCTTAATCGACTTTTTTTGGAGACTTAGTTTTGCTGATTTTTGAGATTTATTAATCTCCAAGAAAAAACCGATTAGGCTGGCTTAAAAAGCTTATAATATCTTGACTTCTATTAGTCACATCACCAAGATTTAGGTGTTTTGACTTAGGGAAAATAACACAGCATCAATTTGTATTTTTAAAAAATGTATGGAAGTGATAATACCCCTGATAAGAATTTGAGAAAATCTCTATTTTCAACCTCCCACCCCCACCAAAGGCTGAACAAAGACCTGCCAGACTTTTAATTTCGATATCACAAAATATGCGACTATAAACCCTCATACTCAGATTTTGGTTATACATCCACTCCCAAAATTTGCTGTCGGCTCTTGGACTATAAGTTCAATTGTATTGTTTATTCACACTTTTTTATTTTCATGGCAAATGACAGGATTTAACCGATTATCCCGAATTTCATGAGAGTAGGAATTGTTTTTGTGCTACGGGAGCATATATAACAAACTTACCTAATTATTACTGGTACTGCCAACAAAATCTATCTGAGTAAAATTTTCCAAACTTGTATTCTTCTCTGAATTGCAGGGCTGCTGAACTCCAGGATATTCTCATTTTGAAATAAATAAAAAAAAAACTATAAAAAAAGAATTGAAACATTGAAATGGTACGAATCGATGGCAAATCAATAAAAATATTTTTTTCTGCCAAAAAATAATCCCAAGGATGAATAATTTTTGTAAAAAAAGCATTTATTTATTTTACTGATGGAAATTCGTTTTACTGAACAGCTGATTGCAAATTTACAAAAAATGGAACATTTCGTTTCAGTTTTCTATGTTTCATTTTTTTGCTGTTCCATTCATCAGTAAAAAAATTACTGAAGCATTTTGCATCATTAAAAATAAATAAAAGATTGCGGCTGTGTAATTTACTGATATAATTTTACTGATTGCTATAACCGCCCGTAAGTAAAAAATTCCAGTTTTCACCTGTTTCAACTTTTACTGATGGTTTTTAATTATCGCTATAACTGGCCCCTTAGACTCAGGGTGTGGTATATCTATAATGAATGCCAAACAAATTTTATCACCACTTCCATTTACTAGTTAAAGCTTGAATTATTATCAGTATTGCTGCTGGAAGTGATACCATTAGTACTGCTGCTATTGCTGACCCCACCACCACCTGCTGAATATGTATGACCCTCACTGGTGACGAAGTAGTGACTGGAGAACTACATATGAATTAAAAAAACTGTTGTACGATTTTCTGATATATTTTATAATAGCCATTCCGTGGTCGCGTTGTGATTTTGTGACTGTAGGTATACAAAGATGTGCTCAATAAGGTTAAACCGCAATTTCTACTGAATTATTAACAAAAAGTAAGCTAGTACAAAATTCTTGAAATAAAAAATATATATTTCTTTTTGTTATTGTTTTAAATTTACAGTGAGGGCCTTGTCAAGACACAATTTTTATTAAGTTCAGTCCAGCTTACATCAATTTTACTGGGAAAATCAATTGTCAATTAATAAAAATTGCGTCTTGACAAGGCCCTCACTGTCAACTGAAGAGTCCAAGTGAGAACGCCGGGACGAAACGCCAATTTGTATGGACTAAAGGCCGTTAAAAGCTATATTGAATCAATAATTCAACAAGTCCAATTAAATAATGCTAAGTCTTCTACTTGGCTGATGTATTTCAGTAGTATATAGAATTTGTATTATAAAACACACTCATATTTCTCATCTTATTCAAAGCAATGTTCTTCGAAATGAACCCAATCATAAGTTTATAAAGCTTGTGCGATCCAGTTGTGCAGTTTATTTGTTATACATATATGTGAAGTGGATGTTTGTGATATACAAAAATATAAGCAAATTTTTTTTGCAACAAATTCAAGTTGACAATCAACTGAATATGAATGTAGTCTGACGCTTTGTTACCAATGAAAATAAATAGTAAATAGTGCCGAATGATAAATGGGTTAAAATGGATTTATTTAAAAAAGTTATGACTGTTATAAAAGAAAAAGGAAATATGTGTAATGCTATGTGCAACTACGTGGTTTAAATACATACATAATATTTGACGCATTTAAATATAGAAATTAATCAATTTTACTGACAACCACTTTTATCGATATATTCGAATATTTTCTTTCGATTGTATCCAAAATGTCGATTTTCAGTTGCTATTCCATTCCATGTTCAGATATCGCCTTTTGGATACTTTTGGACATGACCTGACGCAGTGAAGTAACTACTGCTGATATGTGATTTGATGTTCTTGCCAAACTTGCGTCCTTTAAGTTGAAATCATTCTCCTTTAATCGTAGATTGTTACAGATCGAGTTTTCAAAGAAAAGACATACACTCCCTGCGCTCTCTCATCTCCTTCTTCAAAAGGTCTCTGGGAGACGCCTCCACTATTGGCACTCTTGCGCTCTGCCGAGCCTAGAGCTTGTGTCACCTTCATTATGGGCAATGCTGTCGAATACCACCGAAATATCATTCAGCAACTCTTTCTGCTGTCGTTCGATGAGGAAATTCTTGATATGATCCAGTTTTATCAAATCGAAGTCTTCTCACGCTTTATCAGCGAAATATTTCAGATTCTTCTTGAGAAGGTTACTACACTGGAGAAATTTTTCCTATCTCACCAAAGACATGGCATGCGATTGAAGCGTCAACAAACTCAGACAATACAAGGAGCCAGTTTGTACGAAGATGACAATCTCTCCATCGGGCCAAATACCCTGCAGTCAGCTATTCTCTCAAATTGATTACACAACAATACCACCACGTTTAATTTTAGTTTTTTAATGTTTTATTTATGTTTTTTTTTAAATATTCTTAGAAGAAAAACAAAAATGTTTCAATTTCAATTTACAAATGCAGAAAAAAAAACAATGACATATGAATGACACACAAAGGCAAACTTCAAGTCAAACCAGTGCTGAGGGATATTTTTCAAGAAAATCCCATAAAAGAAACCAAAAATTTCTTTTTTTCTTAACCAAAATATTTTTTTTTTCTTTTTTCGCAGAATAACTACATTCAGCTACTCTGACCAAAATAAAACGAAAGTGTGAAATAAATATCAATGCTCAAGACACGTACTAGAAAAAAAAAAATAATTGAAAATTGTGTATGGTGGCTTAATTTATCTATTAGAACAATTTTCTCATGTTTTTTTATAAGCAGGTTTCTTAAACGAAGGTATTAGTTTTGTTCCTCACTTCTTTACTTTAAACAGAAAGTAGGTCAATGCAGTTAAAGGCATAAACTACATAGACCTAGTTTTTGCGAAAGTACAAAAGTAAGAAATTAAAATGTTCGCTAAAGAAACCTGCTTGCAAAAAAAACATACAAAAATAGTTTTGACATAAAAATTAGAGGGGTCTTCAACATAATTATTTATTTCTCCCTTTTGTACTTTTTGGCAGTATAAGGTCTATTTAGTTATAACAATGTTGTTATGCTATGTATGTAGTTGATAACAATCAAAAATCGCTGGCTTTATAGTTTGTTTGTCTAAAAGTTAAAAGGCAATTAAAGGAAAACGTCAGCAAAATTTTCAGCAACTGGTTTCCCTGTGTGAAAGGGGATTAGGTGACTGAAATTATCTGTCAGAACAATTTTCGTTTGTTTTTTTTGCAGGCATTTAGCATAGTTCCGCTTTAAATACATTTACCGATTTTTCCGTATTGTTGGTGCAATGATATGAGATTGCGAGGTAAAAAAATGTTTCAGGTTTGTTTGGGAGAATAAAGACTCCCAAAACAAAGAGAAATATTCGCTGACGACAGTTTTTTATTTG
Source organism: Melangyna quadrimaculata (assembly GCA_949320155.1). Classification (NCBI taxonomy): domain Eukaryota; kingdom Metazoa; phylum Arthropoda; class Insecta; order Diptera; family Syrphidae; genus Melangyna; species Melangyna quadrimaculata. The sequence goes on along the minus strand of OX439485.1, from coordinate 102,623,004 downwards.
TTAAATAGCATTGTGTATCTGTCATTTTTTTTTTTATCGTTGCGAATTTTTCGATACAATTTCGCTTTGATTTGGGAGAGTCTATTTGTGCTCTTCTTTTCCCCTCGATGATAAATTTTTTGGAAATACAATAGATCTGTATGTGAGCTAAAATTTCGCACAATCTGCGTACTAGGATTAAATAGAAAATTAATTTAATTTGAAAACTTAAAATAATATACCTATCTTATGTTCTTTCGAATATAAATCTGAATGCCAATTTAATTTTTATAAACAAAATAAAAAAAGGGATTTTTTTCATGATCTCCCAGCACTACGACAATCGATGATGATAGGTGGCAGTGTTTCTTAAAAGCTATATCAATAGATGTCCCTAGTTTCTATGAATGAAAATTCATTTAATCTCATATATAGAAGAGATGGCGCTAAGAATGTTACTAAATTTTGCCACTAGTCGGTAACTTTTCGCTAGTCTCGCTTCATATAGGGGGAACCATTTATATTTGAATTTTGTATGGGAGTGACAATCAGTTAGCAGTCCAGATATTCCTAAGTCAATGGCTGTAGTAAATAAAAAAAAAACTCGGCACTGACGAGTGGCCAAAATAAAACTAACTTGCGGAATTTTCGTGTTTTGTTTCGCGTAGATAAATTGGTGTTCTATGTAATTTGTCTATTATCGTTCCTGAATTTAATATCCAATTTAAAAAAGTTGTACGAAGCACACACTGGCAATATTAAGGCGACTTCTTTTTTACCTTTCATACATCATAAGTGTTCTGTGCATTTCTGTGTAAAAATAATTTTGCTTGCAATTACGTATTTGTGTTTGTAGTTATGTATTTTAATATTATTAAATTTTAGTATATTCGTCTCCTTTTAATAACAATTTATTAACAAAATAAAAGTTTTTACCTCATAAATTGAAATCCATTATGATAAAAGTCAACAAAATCTGTCTTTTATTCTGTTATGGTTTATAACAGATTTCATAACAAAATTCGAAATGCAGAATACCAATTAATAAAAGAATAAAAGATTTTTTGACAGTTCGAATATTTGTATGGAAATTGATAAAAGAATAGCAGAATAAAAGAATAAAAGATTACGCCGAATAGGCCTAAATAAACTTTGTGGATGGATGTGTTAAATGCGCTTAAGGCCGCTCCCTGACTTGTCGGTACGGTATCGGTAAGCGGGTTTTCTTACCGTACCGAAAGCATACCGATACCGCTTCTGTCTCTTCACTTGTCGGTATACTTTCGGTATTTAATCTAGAAACTCAGAATCCGGAAAAAAATGTCGTCCTCAGAAGGAGATGCAATTGCAAGTTATTTTTATACGCGTTTGCGTATAACAAGAACAAAATACTGGCGACATATATATTGTGGTGAATATGCCCAGTTATGTAAACAACGACACATTAGTGTGGCGACTTAGTTCCAGCAACAGCGCCTCTAATGCTGAATAGTTAAAAAAGTATCTGCAACATTCATTGTATCTCTTCATTTAACTATCTATTCATTTCACTCTAATTGAATCTTTTACTTTTTTGCATTTTTATTCTTCATTCTTTTTCAATCCGTTATTCTATTCAAAATTGTCGCTTGGATTGTTAAGTCTTGTTAAGCTAAAGAAATTCTTTTGTTAATAAATTCTTTGAAAATATAATTGCATGTGTATTTATTTCATCTTTGACTACAATTTGGTGACCCCGACGTGATCGTCAAAACCATAGAGAAAATACTACCTAGAGAACCGACTTAAGGTGTCCATGCTCTTTCACCCTACAAGCTGAATTGAGAGGATTTATGCCCTATTCAGTAAGGATGTGTGCAGGTGCAATGCATTTTAAATGGGACAAAACGAGCTTTGTATGTATGCATTAGGGCATTTGCTCAAACGTGGTCATGTGCTCAATTGGTGAATCAGATATTCAAAAAAGGGAATCCGTTAAATTCAAAAATCGAAAATTTAAATATATTGTCAATAAAATTGATGCTTCTAAACGTTTATGAACAAAAACTTTAATTGATAATGCATTTTATTGCTGCTGGCATATAAATCCAGTAATATTTATTACTATTTGTGTTGAAAACAAAGAAAATGTAATGAAAAAGTAGAATCGCACCCTTGAAATTCCATGCGTACGTGCCCTAACTTCCACTCCATGAAATAGACCAGTTTTGCTCAATCATGGCAAAACGTTTTGAGAGGTAGAATAAAAAAAAAAAACATTTCAGTAGCATATAAGGATCATAGCAAAATTTTATTATTCATTTATATTTATATGCTTCATTCGGATTGGTGTCTCTTAATCGAGCTATTGAGTTTGTTAAGGTTTGTGCACGACAAAAATTCCAATGATGCATTTCAAAAACATTCTTGTTTTCCTTTTACAGTCCAAGGTTGTGGGTTTGTTTCGGAAACACGGAGCCATCGAAGTGGATACACCACTTCTCTCGCCATTCTCTAAGAACAGCAGTATCTGGCTGAATCCAGTCAAGCTTATGACACATTCTGGTGCAGTTGTGGTTCTGCCAAGCGATTTGCGTGTACCCTTTGCCCGACACATTGCCATGAGTGGAGTGAATATGATCAGACGATACTCAGTCGATAGGGTGTACCGCGAAAAGAAAGTCTTCAACTTTCATCCCAAACAGAATTATGAATGTGCATTCGATATCATCACCCCCATGTCTGGAAATCATCTAATCAATGCGGAAATTATGTCTGTAGCCTATGAAATTACAAATGAGATTCCCCGCCTTAGGGAAAAGAACATCTGTAACGGATGAATCATACAAGTGTTTTGAGATCCATTTTGATTTTCTGCAATGTGCCAAATTCTATGTATTCGGAGCTGTTTGGCAACATACTCGACTATATTGAGGGGCGTTTGTCAAAATTCCATTTCCACTCGGCTGTTACTGTCATTATGGAGAAATCTAAGACCAGTGCCAGTGCATTAATAGATCTGCTGTTGGCGGACTTTATTTTGAATGGCCAGAGAAATAATGCTGATGAGTCGGCTTTGAAGTCTTTGGTGCGTGAAAAAGGGAAGCATCTTCATTAGCCAAAGGAGCTATAAGAGATATAGAGGCCATTGTAATGCTTGCAAAGAGTCTTGGTGTTACAGTAAGTTCTTTGAAGGCGCGTGCCTTAACAAACGTATTGTTAAATGTTTTTTCTTAAAGTGCCCAATTCATGTGTGTGCCGGGCTTCCTATAAGTTTCGAAAGAGCATCTTCCGGTGGAATAGTGTGGCAGATGATTGCTGATTTAAAGCCAAACCGATCTGCACGCCCATCCGTTCTAGCGGTGGGTGAACGCTATGACACAATGTTGGTTGAGTTCCAAAAACAAGCGCAGAGCTGCAATGTGAACATCCCAAATCGTGGAATTAGTGGTGCGGGTCTTTCGTTCTCTCTAGACAAGTTAGTCGCAGCTGTTGGTACTGAATTCGATGAAGAATGTCGAGCCATAGATGTTGGTGTTTGTGTCACTGGCTCCAGGCCACCTCTAAAGGATGTCACGTATATTATGAGGATCTTATGGTCGGCTGGCATTCGTAGTGGAATCGTAGAGGCAGCCGGACCTGACGAAGCTCAAGATCTAGCCAAAGAACTTGGCCAAAGAACTTGGCGCGGTTCATGTTATCCTGGTGGCAGAGAACGGTTCGCTGCGGGTGCGTTCTTGGGATCGTGAACGTTTCCAAGAACGCCATGTTACCCACGTTGAACTGGTCGAATATATATTCAAAAACTCCTGCCTAACGATACCAACTCTACGACGCAGAGTTTCTCTGGACTCAGCATGTCTGCCTCAACTACCAGTATAAAGAATAGTGGAGCCCTTCTCAGTCATTTACCAAAAGTACAAGTTGTGTTTATGACACACGAAAAGATGACTGCCAATTTCCGACGACGTTATGAGAATCATGTAATTTTGACACATCGTCTTTGTTTTGGTGAAACTTTAAAGCTTTAAATTTAAATTGTTTTGTTATTTTTAAAAGGTAACTCAACAAATGACTACGACTCTACTGCAATTTGGGAAAAATGAAGATTTTACCGTCCTTGTTGTGGAATTACCAACCACAGCTATAAATCCAATCTTCGGTGCTATAAATCTACGAGAAGTCACAAAGAAAGAGACTGAACTGGAACTGAATATTGTGATAGAAAGGTTTGTTTTTTTCTAAGTTTATTTGTAAAACTGTTTGTATATACAATTCTTTGACTTTGCTTTTTAAGATTTCCTAAACATAGACGCTACATATCAACGATTTTTGATGAAATCATTGATATATTGTCGGAGAAAAATAACACTCTCATTGTGGCCTTGTACAGCATCACCGATTCATATTATCGTGTGATCATCTAACTTAGCAACTTAGCAACGAATGTTAAATTACAGGATATCATTATCGTCGTTTAAATATCTTATTTCATTTTTTTTTTTAATTTTGTTATCTCTTCCTCGCTTCTATGTAAATTGTAAGGATATAATATATATTTTCTTTTTGTATGCTCGAAATATTAATTAAAAAAATCTTTCTTTATCAATATTTGTAAACAATAATGAAAGTTCAAAACTTAAGAAAGTGGATTTAAAAAAAAAAAAATCCTTGGATCCTCTAGGAGTTTTTGTCATTTATTTTGCATTATTATTGTTATCACACATCTCTAAATAAAATTGCAAATATAATATTATTGTAAATACATAATTTGAGTAGTTTTATTTATGTATTATATATATCTTGGAATGATAACACATGACAACAAAGAAGAAAAAATAAATACCCGTGGTCAGGTTTTTTATAATAAGAAGATGAAGAAATTTAAATATTAAAATATTGAAATTACTTCTGTTTTAAGTGGAGTGAATAAATAAAATTCAATTAAAAAGTACAAGTGACCTCAACTCCAGAAATAATTGTGTTTCGCCCAAGGTACAACAGTGGGCTCTTCAGTCAGTCTGTTATATCCTACTAAGACACAAATTTTGGTCGATGTTTACCGACTCTTATTAAAATCACAGCAAAAAGATACTGTGAATTTTATTATTCTAGGGGAATTTGTTTAAATTGGTGCACCACCAAGAGCCCACTGTTATGCCTTGGGCGAAACACAATTATTTCTGGAGTTGAGGTCACTTGTACTTTTTAATCAAAAATTTGATAATCAGCTTAGCCGATTCCATCCAAGAACTCTTTAATCTCAGATACAAATATCCCCATCGACCGTCCCAAATCCAATTCTATGGTTGCTTGACTTGCCTAAGCAACCTTCTACCTCGGCAATTACTTTTCCTTTTGCTTCTTTCCAATGTAAACTTACTCAAACAAAATTATCCTCATACTTCATTTTATTTATATTTTTTTTTGTATGTATATTTTTGTTTTGTATATAATATTATACACATAGATTTGAATACAAATTAACAATTCATTTACTTTTAAATATAAAAAGTAGATACGAAAAAAAACAATGATTTCTTGTTGTTATTATCAGTTTTGAAAACTATAGCTTAATATTCTTCTTTGAAGACATACAAATCACAAATCAATACAGGACGCAAATTAAAAATTACTTAACAAATGTAAATATCATGTATAATTTTTTTTACGGTCAAATTTAAAAAATATATATTAAGAGATATTAAGAAAATGAAATCTAGATCATAGAGATCTGAAATCTTCTTCGAAATTTTCTCTTATTTTGTGCGATTGACCCATTATAACTGGGTTTGTTTTGCATATTAATGTTAAAATTTCTTTTTAGTTGTGTTGCTGTTCTTTTTTAAAGTTATGTAACATATAATATTAAACTAAGTTATTATATCATTCAACAGATTAACACCATTAACCATTTATCTAGGATGTACGTGTGGTACCATTTTTGGTATTTACTGTTGTAGTTTATTCTCTACTAGTAATTTAAAGCATTTTATTTATCCTTTGGATTTCCCTGTGAAGAGGTAGGCGGTTGTAAAATTGTTGGAGGGAGTGTTATGTTATCTGCAGATTTTTTTTCTGCTGAATCTGCTTCTTTTTCTATCATCCATAGCTGTAAAACAAAAATAAATTAGTTTTTTTTTACAAGTATTTTTTTTTTTTTTAATTAACCTCATCAACAAGAAGATTTTACTGGTCAGCAGCGTCCATATCCTTGCCTTTATCTTCAAGAAGAGGTGCCATATCTTGAATTTCTTCTGCCACTCTCATCGCGTTATCTGCTTCTTTTATACTCTTCGCAATTGCTTTATCGATTTTCTCTTCAGCTTCAATTATTTCTTCTTCTAGTAGTTTTTCGTCTTGTTTTTCACTAAGTTTCACATTTTCTCTACCAATTGTTTCCACCACCTAAAACCAGGACCATTTATAACTCCAACAACATCAAATACCTATATATTTTTGAAAAGAATAATTTACCTTAGAAACCTCATTTGCATTGATCGAACCATCTTGATCGATATCTATTTTACTTAGTACCTTGGCTGAGTTCCGAAACGCATCAGATGCGAATTTTTGATGCAAAGTCAAAAGTTCCAAAACTCAAAAGTGAAAATGTTTACAAAGCGAAAGCAGCATGTTTGGGTAGCAGATGCGCAGCGATAGATTATTGCTGCCGCCTCAAAACTTTTTGGAACTCCTTCTCTATCCCCCTTCTCTATCGTTATAAGATTCGCTTCATAGGAGGCTCCTTGCATCTTAATTTGCAAAAATTAGAGATATTAATTTTTTTTTTTTTAAACTAGAGAAATCAAAACATGCCAATTTAATAGCGTTTACAATTTATCAACACGAACAAGTGCTTCTGGCTTGCTATTTTCCTCAGGGGGCTGTCTTTCTGCTGTAACATCAACTTCTTGAAGTTTTTTTTGCCTTTTTCTTGAAGTTCGTTAAGAACCTTATCCAATTGTCCAATCATAGAATTAATCTTTTTGAATAGGATCTTTGCACCACGGCTTTCTTTAACTGCTTCTTTAAGTTGAGTTCGAGTTTCTGTGATCTACAAAACATAAATGTGATTAATAAAAAGGTTGTAAGTGGTTGTGAAAATTTAAATGACAATTTACCTCATGTAATTCATCCAAATCTTCTTGGTAATCGGCAATCTCTTCTTTGAGATCTTTAATAGTCTTTTTCTCAACCAATAACTGTTCGTTTTTATCAACAACATTCTTCAAGGCTTCACCCAACAGCTCCAAATCCTTAGGTGACAAATGACTATCTGCATGAGAAGCAACATGCTTTTTAGCTGGGGCAGCTAATGTGTCGCTTGTTTTCACCGTCAGCGGCACTGTCTGGTCGATTGTTGACACCTTGTCCAATAATTCCTTCTTCTTTAATAATTTCGATCTTTGTTTTATTGTCAATCATTCCTTCATGCTCGTCAACGGCTGCTTTTGTTTGAGTTCCAAGCACATCGGATAGCACGCGAATAGTTTCTTTAAGTTTATGAGTTGTTGAAGCATCGTCTAAGACCATCAAAGCCCTTGAAAGCAGTAACAAGATGTTAGAAACATTTTTATTTAGACTCAAGTCAATCCATTCTTGCAGTTGTGCTCGCAGTTTTTCGGCCGACAATCCGTATGCTCTTGACTTGCAAGCCTGCTTCAAAGAGATCTAGTGCAGTCACTCCCTCACGGGCAATATCTCTATCATCAGCAGCTAGACTTCTTAATTTCAAGTACAATTGGAAACGTAAAAGGTTAGTTGTTGCCATTGTTTGGAGTTCGAGGACCCGACACAATGCCACCAAGTGTTTTCGACTAAGCGAGCCAAGGGTCATTTCATCTTGGAATAGTTTCGAAAACTTGATTATATCTTTCATATATTGCACCGTAGCTAGAAATAAACACAACAAACTTTTTAATGTCATTAAAAATATGCTTTTAAATTAAAATAGAAACTTACATGGCTTCAGATTTCACAAATTTATTTTAGAACTGGCAGACTTTTGACAAAACGAAAACAACAAAAAAAAACTTTACTGTCAGTTTGAGCAAATTTCGCCATTTTGTTTTTTAATCCACCACTCACACGGATTCACGGATAGAAACAAAAGAGTAGATTAAGAGAGTTTTCTCTTACTCACCTCAAATAAATTTTGCGGGTGTTTAAGCCAAGGGGCTTACGAGTGGGGCCTCTAGGTATTTACTCTATGGTCAAAACATTAAACAATAATTTTAAAACTTTAAAGAATTAACAAACATGAGCGTAACTCACTCGCCATCGAAAAACAAAGTCTAGCCCAAAGAAAAGCGACGATGAAGATGAGAAGCAGGCTAAGTCAAATGCCTTAAGTGCCATAGACGCTGCCACAGACATCAGATTGCCCACATTCTGGAAATCTCAACCAGAACTATGGTTTCTACAAGTTGAGGCAAAATTCCGGTCCAAAGGCATAAAGAGCGACAATGCAAAATTCGATGCAATCCTAAGTTGCCTCGAGTCAGACGTGCTGCTTCACATTTCTGATGTCGTTCGTGCTCCACCAGAAAAAGATAAGTATGAATATCTCAAAGCGAACTTAAAAAAAAGCGCCTGTCTGATTCCAGAGAAAAGTAATTGCATAAGCTTTTGACAGACCTCGAATTGGGGAACAAAAAGCCAACTCAACTCCTACGTGAGATGCACGAGTTGGTAGCAGAATCCGTAGGGGATGAATTTTTATACTCCTTGTGGATAAACAGAATGCCAATAAGCGTTCCTGGTCTATTGTCTTTTTCCGGCAAGTCTGACCTCAACACTCTGTCAGAAGTGGCAGACAGAATCATGGAAAATACTTCCAATGGGTATGTCATGGCAACGAACCCGAGTCCATCCCAGCAAACAAATCTTCAGCTGGAACAAAAAATCGACAAGCTAGAGAAGATGATATCCAGTTTTATGCAAGAGGTAGGAGCAACAACTTCATCCAACAACTTGACTAAGCTTCAACACCGACCTCGCTCACGTATACCTAAGCGCAAACAAGTATGCTTTTATCACAGGAAGTTTGGAAAAGAAGCACGTTGCTGCACACTTCCTTGCTCCTTCACAACTCAGAACCAGGAAAACTAGTCGAGCTGTCGTCCCATGCGGGCGACAGCACCATCTACCCATTAATCTCAGCAGGCAGCAACATCAGCAATTCTCTTCAAGAAGTCCGACTCCATGTATACGACAAGAAAACACATGTCAAATATCTCATCGACTCAGGTTCAGTCATCTCAGTTCTTCCTCGCAGTTCAAATTGTATGCTGCAAACAAAACTCCGATTAACACCTTCGGAAATAAAAACATAATAGTTGACTTGGGACTTCGGCGAGAATTCAGATGGTCATTCTTGGTTGCAGACGGCGTGGTGACGGGCCGATTTTTTAGCCCACTATGGTCTCATCGTGGATTTGAAAAACCGAAAAATCTACGACTCATTAACCACTCTGGTAAGCAAAGGACTTCTGCAGGAAACAAACACCTATGGCATCTCAACAATCGACACCAAAAAAGACTTCGATGGTTTTTTAAGTCAATTGATCAGCATTACCAAACCTCAAGCCATTCCAATTAGTACGTCACCAGACAACAGCAGTGTATTTCATTACCTAATCACCACCGGACACCCCATAGCTGAACGCGCCCGGAAACTTTCTGGCGAGAAACTTCGGGCCGCAAAAGCCGAAATTGAATTCCTCCTTCAACAAGGAATTATTCGCCCGTCCAGCAGCCCATGGGCTAGTCCAATCCACCTGGTGAAGAAAAAAAGTGGTGATTGGAGACTCTGTAGTGATTTTAGGAAGCTAAACTCTCAAACTGTGCCGGATCGTTATCCATCACCATTCATCCAAGACGTTTTCGAGAAGCTCCATGGTAAAACCATCTTTTCAACTCTGGACCTGGCACGAGCCTATCATCAAATTCCGATGTTTGTGGAGGACATACAAAAAACGGCCATAACAACACCGTTTGGACTCTAATAGTAAGTTTTCATACCATTCGGCTTAAAAAATGCCTCGCAAACCTGCCAACGTCTCATAGATTCAATATTTCACGGAATGTATTATGTTCTGCTACATAGATGACATTTTGATTATGTCTGAGTCAGAAGAACAACATAAAATGCACCTAAAAGCAGTGCTACAGAAGCTTAAAGACCACAACTTGCTAATTAATGCCACCAAATGCTGTTTGCGCCAATCGAATATAAACTTCCTTGGCTATAACATTACCAGAGAAGGTTACCAACCTCCAAAAGACCGTGTCGAAGCAATAATTGATTTTTCCCAGCCAGAAACCGTTCAAGATCTTCGACGATTCTTGGGAATGCTCAATTATTATCGCCGTTGCATTCCGCAAGCAGCTCAACTACAAGTGCCGCTCAACCAGTACCTACAAAAATTTATCAAAAACGACAAGAGGAAAATTGTTTGGACCCCAGAAACTTCTGAGGCAAAAGTAGTATTGCTAATGCAACACTTTCATCCTACATTTCACCACAAGCACCACTGGTGCTAACCACAGATGCATCCGATGTGGCCATCGGAGCTGCATTAGAACAATTTGAAGATGAAATTTGGAAGCCGATTGGATTCTTTTCCAGAAGATTAAGCAAAACAGACAAAAAACTACAGCACTTACGATAGAGAACTGTTAGCAATTTTTGCAGCTTGCAAACACTTTCAACACATACTGGAGCAAATCCTTGACGAAGAACTTAACAACATTCTAAAAGGAGAAACATCTCTGAAACTTCAGAGGCTTACGATAGATAACGACATCAGTATACATTGTGACATCTCAACTGGCTTCATCCGTCCATTCATTCCAGCTCCACTTCGACGAACAGCTTTCAATGTGATACATGGTTTAGCACACCCCAACGGAAGAACAACTTGCAGACAACTTCGAGAAAAATATATTTGACCAAATCTACGGAAAGACGCTCTTGAATGGTTGAGAAACTGTGTTCCATGTCAACGTGCGAAAATTCAGAGGCACAACAAGCTCATTCCCAAAAAGATAGACGTCCCGGACAAAAGATTTAATCACCTACATCTGGATATAATTCACATGCCAGAGGTAAGAGGTTTTAAATATTGTTTAACAATCATAGATCGTTTTTCGAGATTTCCAATGGTAATTCCATTGAAAAACATTGCTGCCGATACAGTTACATCAGCCTTTTTCAATAACTGGGTTTGTTTATTTGGAACACCCATGCAATTAACAACAGACCAAGGTTCTCAATTTGAAAGTGCTTTATTTACTGCAATGGCAAACACCATTAGTGCCAAGCGCATCCGAACTACTGCTTACCATCCGGCCGCAAACGGAATGGTTAAACGTTGGCACAGGACACTCAAGGCTGCATTAATGTGCAATCCAGCTATTCCGTGGATCGACCTACTTCCATCAGTGCTACTTGGACTTCGCACAGCATTCAAGGAAGACATCGGTGCTTCACCAGCAGAAATGATATTTGGCACTCCACTACGCATACCTGGAGATTTTTTCATTTGCAAAGATGAACCAGCTGACGCAGAACTATTCCTAGAAAAACACAGAGAATATATGAGAACAATTCGGCCAAGTCCTTTAAGACATCATACAAAACCAAAAATGTTTTTGATTAAGAACATCAATGACTGCACACACGTTTTTCTTCGTCATGATGAGGTCAAACCTCCACTCAGAGCACCATATTCTGGTCCATACCTAGTGAAGAAGCGCATCGACGATCGAAGATTTTTAATAAACATCGATGGAGACGATAAAGTCATATCTGTTGAAAGATTGAAACCAGCATTTGTCGTACAATCGGACTCAGATTCTTCACAACAACAACAACCAGATGATTCAAGAACCTACAGCAACAAAAAAGTAACTAATGGTTCTGTAAATTCAATGAAGTTTCTGGAGGGGGAGTAACTGTGGCGACTTAGTTCCAGCAACAGCGCTTCTAATGCTGAATAGTTAAAAAAGTATCTACAACATTCATTGTATCTCTTCATTTAACTATGTTTATTCGTTTCTCTAATTGAATCTTTTAATTTTTTGCATTTTTATTCTTCATTCTTTTCCAATCCGTTATTCTATTCAAAATTGTCGCTTGGATAGTAAAGTCTTGTTAAGCTAAAGAAATTCTTTTGTTAATAAATTGTTTGAAAATATAATTGTATATGTAGTTATTTCATCTTTGACTACATTAGTACAACTTGGCACGCCATCTATGAATGAAATAAATAATTAAATCTATCACGGTTGGTGTCCAGCCTCGTTCGTACTGGAATAATTGACGAAACCTTTTTGGAAAGCACCATCTAGCAGACCCTAGAAATTTCTAGAACCCTTGATTTTGGGATATAAATACAGGGGCACCAGTCCGAAAGCGGCAGTTTGATTTTGAATGAATAAATGTCAGTGTGAATAAAGAGTTGCATACTTGTGCTTGGTTATATAGCCGATCTGCAATCCACTGTGAGTGGACGTGTGCGGGAGTGGTGAATTTCCCAATTAAATATCCCCAGTTTTTGATAATTGACTACATTAATTATTACAATAGTGTTTATTTCTTCATCGCCCCTTATTATAAAAAAAAAAAAAAATACCGCGTATTCCAAGACTAAAACAAAAAAAAATTATAAAATTAATATAATTCTTTTGTTCAAACAAAAAAAAAACATTAGACCATATAAGTACCACAGTACTAGTGCAAAACAACAACAAAAAGTGCACCTAACAAGTAGCGCCGCGCGAAACAAAAAAAAATCAATAACCCATATTATTCCAAATACCCAAATCAAAATCAAGTGCCAGTGCCAGTGCATAACAGAAACACCAAAAAGGGCACCCATGCATCAAAGATGATGATGCTCAACTACAACTATCCATAACACAGCGGTAAATTCCTATCTCTCATTCCCACATCACTCACAGTGCTTTGGTTTAGTCATTATATGCATTATATGTTTAGTCATACAATGCTTATAATTGATTGAGCCAAAGCATATCAGATAAATTGTTGTTATTGATTTTGGGTATCCAGGGGCGGATCAGTGCAATTGCTATTTAGGCATAACACTAGTAGTATTTGTACTGTGAAGTTATTTTGGGGCCCAAAATTGATAACAGCATAGTTAACTGTCTGATTTGGTTTCTTGTGTCTGTTTTTTCGTAATGGGGGTTGAATTTAGGGTTGACTACAGCAACATTCGGGGACTTGGGCAGAATTTTTGTGCTGCATATGTCCATACTGTGAAAAACAGGCCAGCTGTTTTGGCACTTAGTGAAACCCAGGTAGGGGAAAATACCGATCACTCGGAATTCAGCCTACATGGTTATAGCTTAGTGCCTTTATTTTTTTCTCATCATGGTCTCGCCGTGTATGTTCGAAACGATGTTGCTTATCAGCTTCAACCACAATATGGTTCTTGTTTGAATACAAATTTTAATTTCATGTGGTTTAAGTTCACCATCCATAAGCGCATCATCCATACTTGTTTTGTTTATCGTAGTCCTAGTTCGGATGGTAATTCGACTTCCAATGAACTCGATGCACTATCCGACTCCATCCAGAGAATTATTTCCCATTTTCCGCACAGTGAAATCGTTGTTACGGGCGATTTCAATGTACATAATTCTTCGTGGCTACGCTATTCGGGTCAGACAACACCCGAAGGAAGGTACGCCGAGATTTTTGCTGAGTTAAACAACTTAACTCAGCTTGTTTACGAGCCTACTCGGATTCCTGACGTTGCAGGTCAATCGGCTAACACTCTAGACTTGTTCCTTAACTCTGACCCTGATAAATACACTATTAGTATATTATAGCCTCTAGGCACATCAGACCATTGTGTCATATATACAAATTTCTCATGCCAACAAAATCCAGTTAGAGAAAAAACTCCAAAGAGAACCGTTTGGCAATATGAGAAGGCCAACTGGGACGGTCTCAATGATTTTTTCAGGAGCTTTAACTGGTCGCTATGCTTCCTCGATAGTGACATAGATGCCAGTACAGATATGATCACAAATTTAATTCATTGTGGAATGAGAAATTTTATCCCGAATAGGGTAAAATCTATAAAACCCAAAGAAAACTCATGGTTTGATTCGAGCTGTAAAGAGGTTATCAGGATCAGAGAAGTAAGCTTCCGTTGTTATAAAGCCAACCCTACTGAGGAAAACCGGAAAAAGTTTCAACAAGCTAGAAAGACTTGTAACGTTCATATTCGATGAACCAAATTTTTACATGATCAAAAGTTACGGCAAAAAATACTACAATGTCCCAAAGGTAGTAAAAATTTTTGGTCATTTGAAAAAAAACATACGAAACACCACCTCCTCGGTTCCAACGCTCGTCTTCAATGATACTCCTTTTGTCAGCTCGCAAGATAAAGCCAATTTGCTTGCAGCACAGTTTGCTGTTTATTCGACGCTGCCAGAAAGTGTTATGACTCCTCCTATACTTGAGAGCGTAAATGATTTTATGGGAAAAATCTTCTTTCGAACTCGTGCAGTTCCTAGAGTTCTAAAAGATCTCGACGTTCACAAATCCGCTGGCCCAGATAGTATACCTCCCATTGTTCTGAAGAGGTGTTCTTCAACGCTGGCAAAACCACTGCGTAAGCTTTTCCATCTGTCCTACTCTACTGGTCTCTTTCCGAGTGGATGGAAAACAGCATTTGTCCAGCCTGTCCCTAAAAAAGGCGTGTCTTCTTCCCCCTCCAACTATCGACCAATTGCGCTTACGTCCCTTCTTTCCAAGGTCATGGAAACGCTGATTAATTTTCAGCTAAAGAAATATCTTGAAGAACGAAAGCTTCTTAATGACCGGCAGTACGGCTTTCGTAGCAATAGGTCCACTGGTGATCTGATGGTATATCTCACCAAACAGTGGCACAAATCGATACATCGTTTTGGAGAAAGTAAGATTATTACGCTTGATATTTCAAAAGCATTTGATAGAGTTTGGCATCAAGCTCTCTTATCGAAAATGCGTGCATTTGGTATCGTTGAATCTCTTCTTCGTTGGATTCGAAATTACCTTTCGGACCGCTCAATACAAGTTGTATTGGACGGTTTCAAGTCTGAAATCCACAAAATAAATGCTGGTGTGCCCCAGGGCTCCGTTTTGTCTCCGACCCTCTTCCTAATATTCATAAACGATCTCTTATCTGAAACTTCTAATCCATTAAACTGTTTTGCTGACGACAGTACCCTCAGCTTTTCATATTCGTTTCTTGATTCACATCCATGTCCTTCGGATGTGGGACTTGAACGGCAGCGTATGATAAGCTCATTAAGTTCTGATCTCGACAGTATTGTCCAGTGGGGAATAAAAAACCGTGTAGAATTTAATGCTTTTAAAACTCAATGCTGTCTCCTGTCGTTAAAGCGGAACCCACCCCCAATGCTGCTATCCATGAGCGGCACTTGCATAGAGGAAACTGAACAGCTTTCAGTCCTCGGTATGTGCGTCACAGACCACCTTTTGTGGAATGACCACATATTTGACATCGCCAAAAATGCTGCTAGGTGTTTAGGTTTTCTCCGTCGATGCAAGAAATTGTTCTCCCCCTCTGATCTGGCTGTGATCTACAAAGCCTTTATTCGTCCAAAACTTGAGTACAACTCCCATATTTGGGCAGGTGCTCCAATAACCCAATTGAGTATATTGGATAGAATTCAAAAGAGAGCTCTTAAAATGATAGGTGAAAGAACTATAACGGAAACGTTTACATTTCTGGAGCACCGTCGAAATGTTTCATGCCTTTCGTTGTTTTAACGTTATTTTAACAATCATTGCTCTAGTGAAATAGCCAGTTGCATTCTTTCCCTTAAACAATTCAACCGTAATACTCGCGCTTTTAGGAATGCCCATCAGTTTACCCTTGAGCCCAACTTCGGACGTACTGTTAAGTACAGAGATTCTTTCTTTAGTCGCACTACACGAATGTGGAATGCTCTACCCAGCTCTATCTTCCCCTCCCATTGTGATCTACAGACATTCAAAACCAATGTACATCGGTTTCTCCTTTCAAATCCCCTCCAACCTACCTAATCGCTCGTGCTGTTTTTTCACTTTAAGGGTATTCACAACCCCTTTAGCGCGCGCTAAATATTAAAAAAAAAATAAAAGTAGTAGAAATAAAAGTATTTGAAATAAAAGCGTTTTATTTTGTGAATTAATTGTTGTTTCAGTTTGAATAAAGGAAATACGTTTTATTTGCGACCCCTTGGTAAAATATTACAATATATTGAAAATAAATTAGTTTTTTCGACTGTTTGTTGCGGCCAAAGAACTTTCACAAGATGATGAAAGGTTCCAATCCATGTACAAAATGAAAAAGAATACCTATAACGATTTTTTCCTCTCCATTGCTCACAAAACAAGACACCAGATTCAGGGAATGCATAAGCGCTGAAGAGAGGTTGCTGATTACTTTGAGGTAAGTACCACATTTTCATTAAAAAAAAAAAACTAATATTGTTTATATGTAGTTAAATAATATGTTTTATTTAAATAATATACGGATTTAAGATATAAAAAAGTGACTCGAATCTAGCGAATTCAAATGGGTTTATCTTATGCAACATCAATATCAGAACCGGAGCATGAGCATGCATCCGAAAGCGCTAGAGCATGAGCATGAGGAGGATTCCTATGTTCGTATGAACTTCCTTGAGATTGATAAGGATGTTCAATGTCATTATGTGCTCATGAAGGCGATGACGGAGAATAAATAAGATATTCGGGCTGTTTAATTTCATCGACAAGTTTCAAAACTCTAATTTTAAAAGTCTTGATTTGCTGTTCTGTCATATCAGTTAATTCGGGCAAAATGGTTTATAGGATGATTTTCCTCTGGTTCTGCCTTCTTTTCAGTTTTCTGTTTGAAGTATTTAATCATTGCAGGGTCAATATCATTATTTATCCTCTTGCGTCGACGTTTATCATTTACAGTTTTTTTTTTGTGGAAGACCCTGCTGGTGTAACTTGTGGTGAAGGGGATGAAGCCGGTTGTTGATGAATGTCTTGTGAATTATCTGCAACTGAATTTGGAACTTGTTCTTCCTCTATGGCGTCCTCGTCAATTAAACTTTCGTCATATTCTTGCGTTGGTGGTATATTACCACAGTTTTGAGTATCGTTGATTGCTTTCACGTATGGTAAAAGGAAAGTAAGATATTCTGTGAGATAATACGGCTTTTTTGGTTTGGAACCACTCGGTTTTGTTTTTATACTTCTCGAAAAAGTACTTCTTATATTGCGCCATTTCTCTTTGCAGTCATTCACTAAAATAAAACAAAAGAAACACATTTTAGTCATAAAAGCATTAACATAATGTAAATATTAAGTTCTATTTAGATAACATGTATAACTTTTCTTTTAGATATCTCGCTACAGGAAGTACATTCAAATCATTGGCTTTGTACTTTGCCAGAGGTGATAGCACTATATCCAATATAGTAGCAGGAACAAATTTCGGGGGGGGGGGAGTTCAAAAAATGAAGGGGGGGGGGGTTAAACCGAAAACTCAAAAATTAAGAGTGAAAGAGTGAAATTGTATGGCGAGGAAGTTAAATTCATACATTTCGGGGGGGGGGGGGTTGAACCCCAAATCCCCCCCCGCGTTCGCGCCTGTATTTGGACGATCTTGAATACGGAACACATGGCAATACCATCCAAAAATAAATGGGAAGATATAGCCAACCGCTTTTATGAGCTTTGGAATATGCCTAATTGCTGAAAGGCCTTCCACACACTGGCCAACTGTGTATTAATACATGTCAAAAAAGTGGGAACAAATCATGTAGAATAGTGTGGAAACAAAATATGAAAGCCCAGCCTACACAACCCGACATTCTATCCCACACGATTTGAAATGTATTAATACATGAATAATTTTAGGAATGGTTCTATTTCCATCCCACATTCTATCACACTTTTTTTAGGTTAAGGTAATGTATTAATACAAGCTAGTGTGGAAGCAAAATATGAAAAGTCATAGTCACAAATTTGGCAGTCGCGTGGAATTCTTTCCACTTTCTATTTGACATGTATTAATACACTGTGGGGTAGTGTGGAAGGGCTATTAGGTGCCATGGATGGCAAGCACATAAGGATTCAACAGCTGCCAAACTCAGGGTCGACAAATTTTAAATATAAGGGCTATCACTCAATCATCTTATTCGCAGTGTGTGATGCCGATGGTTTGTTTACCATGATTGACACAGGCTTTGCTGGACGGAATAGCGATGGCGGAGTTTTTCGTGCTTCGTCTCTGGGCTACTGGCTGGAAAGGATGGTCTTAATATACCCATAGCATCGAAAATACCTCATGATGACACGCAGCAGTTAGTGACATATTTTTTCGTTGCAGACAATGCATTTCCCTTAAAACGGAATATTTTGCGACCTTATCCGATGAACGTGTTGATATTATAAAAAGGATCTACAATTATAGACACTCTCGAGAACGAAAGACAATAGAGGGTGCGTTTGGAATGATGACACAAAAGTTTCAAGTCCTTTTAACCCCTATTCGTTGCTTAAACTTCCACACATTTAATAATATTATTAAATCGGTTTGTGTTTTACACAATTTCATAAGGAAACGAGATGGAGCACCATATTCCGCATCAGAGTTTGAGGTTTCACAGGCTCGTTCATTTAACTTCGCACAAGATATTGTGGATGTAAATTCCAGATCATCTGGACCAACAGTTCGAAAATATTTGACAAATTGTTTTATTTTGCCTAGAGCATCACTTCCATGGCAATATAACCATTGCATTTAATAATAAAAAAAAGAATTATTACAAAGAATACATACCTGATATTTTTATTTTGTTGGCGATTTCACCCCATGCCTTGTCCATAAGATCTTTTCTTGAATATTCTTTTAATTTGTTATTGTATAAAAACTCGTATTTTTCCACTTCCAATACAATTTTAACGTGGACGTCCATATCTGACGATGACATTTTACACAATACACGCGGTATTTACCGATTGCTTACTGCCCATTCGTACCGTGGCTCGGTATACCGCTTGTATACCGTACCGCTACCGTACCGATACCGCCTAATATGCATGCACCCATTGAAATACATGTAATCGGTACACAAGCGGTACGTCAGATTTTACCATACCGATACCGTACCGACAAGTCAGGGAGCGGCCTAAGTCCTTTATATTAAGTCTTTTATATTAAGTCTTTTATATTTAGTCCTTTATATTAAGTCCTTTATACAAAATAATTCTATCTGAACTTTTCATTTCGTGCATAAAGGTGTTAAGTGGGCACTTTAAGATAAGATATTATAGGTGAACACAACAAAAATCAGTGCATGTGCAGGCCAGAGACACCAGCCAACACACACTACTTTAAATTTGAATATTCCGACGCAGGTGGCTTAACATAATGGCTAAATTCATCAATGGTTTTATTTAAATGCAATTTCAGCAGATCCTAGAGATGATCTAAGAGCCCACAGCAGATTTGGCGTACGAAAATGAACCAAAAAAAAATTTATATGAATCGAAAGGTGTATTAAGGCTGATAAAAGAAATGCAAGTCTTGCAGTCCCTGGTTGCGGCTGTTAGGTGGGAGGGGAAATTATTTAAAAAAATGGCTTAAAACAGAAAAAAAAATTATTAAAAAACAACGGTAACATGTACAATGCCTGTTATATTTTCATGAAAGGCCAGAAGTCTCTTCTTTCATTTCCTTTTTAAATAAAGTTCTTTCAATAAATAGTTTTTGAAATATTAATGTTTGAACTCAAAATTTTGAAAAAAAAAATTAAAAAGATGATAAAATATTTTTTTCGCAAAATTTCACGTAATTAAGTACAATTTTTGTTTCATAAATTCCATGCCCTTATCAATTTGTAGTCAAAAACAGGAAACCGGATGGTTCTAGGACTTTTACTTTTTAAGATATTAAAAAGTAAATGAACCAGATTTTTCATAAAAATAAGACAAATCCGGCTAAATTATCATTTCAGCAACCAGTTAAAATAGGACAAACATGCGGAAAAAAATTCTAACATTTTTGAAACTTGGTGGGAATGTCGGATTAACCACAAGAATACAAAATCAAAAGAGTCCATAAAAATATCTGTATCCCACGGGTGTTTTTTGGAAGGGGAAAGGGGGAAGTATGACTTATCGAAATTAAAAAATTATATTGATACAATTTGGACATATGATACAAGATTTTAGGGTATTTTTCAATTCTGAATCTAATGACATCAAAATGAAGGCGATACAATAAAAGTTATGGTCCATTTTATCCAGAGATGACTGTTTTTCAGTAAAACTGGTAAACTATTAAAAAAATACCTTGAAAAGAATGGTACATTAATGAAAATTTCTTCCCATTCTTGGGATAGGTGTTATGACAAAAATTTCACACCTTCTGTTTTCCTTCAGAAAAACACCAACAATTTGTATGTACTCTTTTGATCCTTTATTCTCATGTCAAATTAAATATTTATACAAATTTTCATCAATGTACCATTATTTTCAAGGTATTTTTTAATAGTTAACCAGTTTTACTGAAAAACAGTCATATCTGGATAAAATGAACCATAACTTTTTTTAGGATTATTGTGTCGCCTTAATTTTAATGTCATTAGATTCAGATTTGAAAAATACCCTAAAATTATGTATCATATGTCCAAATTGTATCAATGTAATTTTTTAATTTCGATAAGTCATACCTCCCCCTTTACCCTTCCAAAAAACACCCGTGGGATACAGATATTTTTATGGACTCTTTTGATTTTTTTATTCCTATGGTAAATCTGACATTCCCACCAAGTTTCAAAAATGTTAGAATTTTTTTCCGCACGTTTGTCCTATTTTAACTGGTTGCTGAAATGATAATTTAGCCGGATTTGTCTTATTTTTATGAAAAAGCTGGTTCATTTACTTTTTAAAATCTTAAAAAGTTAAAGTCCTAAAACCATCCGGTTTTCAGTTTTTGACTACAAATTGATAAGAGCATTGAATTTTTGAAACAAAAATAGTACTTAATTACGTGAAATTTTTATAAAAAATTATTTTTTACCATTTTTAAATTTTTTTTTTCAAAATTTAGTGTTCAAACATTAATATTTCAAAAACTATTCATTGGAAGAACTTTATTTAAAAGGGAAATGAAAGAAAAGACTTCTGGCCTTTCATAAAAATATAACAGGGCATTGTACATGTTACCGTTGTTTTTTAATAATTTTTTGTCTGTTTCAAGTCAAGTTTTTAGAAAATTGCCCCTCCCACCTAACAGCCGCCACCAGGGACTGCAAGACTTGCATTTCTTTTATCAGCCTTGATACACTTTTCGACTCATATAATTTGTTTTTGGTTCATTTTCGTACGCCAAATCTGCTGTGGGCTCTTGGTCTAAGAAGGGAAAGAGAAAAATCTAACAAAAAATATGTGTAAATATCTCAACAAGTATTTGCGTTAAATAAAAAGGATTCCTAAAATTAAATTCACCTGAGTTTTATTGACTTTAAATTATCCATACAGTATTTTTATTATTTTCATAAAAAAAAGTTGTAGCCAATAAACTTTAAATGATTATAATTCAAATGTTTAAAAATCTCGCTTACGTCCTTCATCTTCTAAGCGCTTCATATGTATACCTATGTATGTTACCAAAACTCAAGCTTATTTTTCCTTAGAAGTGAATTATTTCTGCGGCATTTGGTCAAATTCCGATGAAGATTGACTCGTCATTGAAAAGAGAATACAAAATATATATTATTAAAAACTTCAAAAACGAATATTTAATAAAACACTATTAGTTACGTAAATTAAAAATAATAGTACAAGAGCCGACAGCAAATTTTGGGAGTGGATGCATAACCAAAATCTGAGTATGAGGGTTCATAGGTGCACATTTTGTGATATCGAAATCGAAAGTCAGCCTTTGGCGGGGGTGGGGGTTGAAAATAGAGATTTTCTAAAATTCTTATCAGGGATATTATCACTTCCATCAATTTTTTGAAAATACATTATGATGCTCCGTCATTTTCCTTAAGTCAAAACATCTTCATCTTGGTGATATGACCAGTAGAACTCAAGATATAAGCTTTTTAAACGAACCTTAATCGACTTTTTTTGGAGACTTAGTTTTGCTGATTTTTTGAGATATATTAATCTCCAAGAAAAAACCGATTAGGCTGGCTTAAAAAGCTTATAATATCTTGACTTCTATTATTCACATCACCAAGATTTAGGTGTTTTGACTTAGGGAAAATAACACAGCATCAATTTGTATTTTTAAAAAATGTATGGAAGTGATAATACCCCTGATAAGAATTTGAGAAAATCTCTATTTTCAACCTCCCACCCCCACCAAAGGCTGAACAAAGACCTGCCAGACTTTTAATTTCGATATCACAAAATATGCGACTATAAACCCTCATACTCAGATTTTGGTTATACATCCACTCCCAAAATTTGCTGTCGGCTCTTGGACTATAAGTTCAATTGTATTGTTTATAGATATGTATGTATAGATACTTAAATACTTCCTGTCGCCACCCTTTGCCTATGCTTCAAGCCTTTCTGCTGCATATTTTTTTCGAAATACGAAATTATTTGTGTATTTATCTCGGAGGGCTGTTATTGTTCGACGACTACAAATTATTTACAATCATTTGAAGAACAAAGAAGAAGTAAATAAAGGGACATGCAGTATTCCTGACTTTTTACTGGAAGTTTGGAAGTTTCAATGGAAATAATAGTGTTTTCATTAATGGAACTTTAATATAACTGAGTTCCAGAAATCATGAAGGAAACCAAATTTTAACTTGAATTTAAAATGAATTTAACTTTTTTTATGAAAACTATAATATTATCATGGAGTCGTTTTTATTTACGCTGGATTTGGACGGCTGGTGGCGCAGGTGTTTGAAACATGTTTTGTGATTCTTACAGCGAAGACATTAATGTTTGGAAAGAGTAAGTCTAGTTATATTGTAAGGGAGTAAGAGACTCGACTTTCAAATTTGTTTCCTCAAGTGTTGAGAGAAGTTGATGGATCTCGACACTATGTGACTCAATAGTCGTCGATGCTGATGATATTACTATAGTTTTCGTATACAAAGATTTAACTGAGTGTGAATTAGACTATTATTTTTTTAGTAATTTAACAGACCGTCTACTTCAGGTAAACAAAACCCTGGGATCTCACCACGTAACTCTGACGATATCATTTTCGATATCGTTATCTATAGCTATGTTTCACGTAGGAATACAAAACGTCTATCGTTCACACGATATCGAATTGACGATTTAATTTTTGCTTCATGTAATTAAAAAAGCTGTCATTTGCTATCGTCTCGACGATATCGACTGCTCGATACCTATTTAGCTATCGTCTTGGTGTGTTGTTTTAGTTTTAGATGTAAATTCTTAAATTTTACGAGCCGACAGCAAATTTTGGGACTGGATGTATAATAAATATATTTATGATGGTTTATAGGTGCATGTGTCGTGATATCGAAAGCCAGTCTACCTACCCAAAAGTAGCTTATCATACATCGTCGGAGAGGTTATTGCATGTACTTCGTTTTGTTATATTATGGCTTAAAAAACGTGTAGATTTACAAAACGGTAAATAGAGAAATAATGCAATTCTTTACTGGTCTACCAACTCAACTCAAATAATGTGTCACACGTCGTCGTTCAAAGGGTTATTGTGTCTTCATTTCATTATATGGCCAGTAGTTATAAACCGTGGGGTTCGAGAGTTATGCGGCTTTAAAACCACAACAAACATCACTAATGCAGTTCTCATTGTTAACTAGTACCTAAACCAACTCAGCAGTATGTCATACATTGTTGGAAAGCTTATTTTGTGTACTTTATTTTATCATATGCCGTGAATCTGTAGAACTCGTCTTGGTCAACCCAGTCAACAGAAATGTATCATGCATCGTTGAAAAAGTTCTAGGCGTTTTGAAGGCCGAATATCTCTGGAACGCTATATAGTCTACAGCTTAAAAGCCATTTAATCAAATAAAGTATACACAATAGGCTTTTCAACGTTGGATGAGACAACTGTTTAGTAGGTAGACCGCTTTTCCTATTCTGCTTTGCTGTCAGCTCTTGTAATGACATCACTCAAAAAACTAACATTTATCATAGTTAAATGTTCCGACGCAACATTTTATTTATCCAAACGACCCCGACGACCGAATTGAAATAAAATCAACACGAATGCTAAGCGATAAGACATCAAAGACTTATAATTTTAAAATTGCCACAAAATCAAACAGCAAACAAAACGAATTTCCTATCGATGACAGAAAATATTTTGATGATTATATTTCAGACATGTTTTTCATAGGCTCTCAAACTAAAACAAACAAGAACGATAGACGACACGAGAGTAGACGTATTACGTGAAGCAAGCTATTGACGATATCGTTTCTAGCTATCGTCTGGACGATAGTCGTCTGAAAAGTTACGTGGTGAGGGCCCTGCAAACCAAAACTCAGTAGTTTGCCTTGAAACACAACCACAAACAAAACGCATTCTATAAATGTCTGTGTTTCTTTATTTACCAAAAACTCTCCCCTCAAAAAAAGGACTTTTGTTTCTTCTAAAAATTATAAAACTGTTCTGTCGTAAAAGTTTTGTCTCATTTCGTATGTGCACAACATGACGAACAAAAATAGTTATTTTATCGGCGAGCGCGAGTTATAAATGGAGAGAAATTATATTTAATTATTGTGATTAAATTTAAATAAAATATAAAAATGTTTTTATAAGTGTTTTATACTTTATTGTTATAACTGCATTTCAGATTCATCAGGGTCAAGGAAACCATTTTCGACGATCGTCGTGTATTTTGAGATTGTTGTACAGCAAATTGTTTAATTATTGGAACGGCTCTTATCTGAACAATTTTTAACTTCCCATTGGAAGTTATTTTATTTATTTTGATAAAACTCGCAATAAACTGGTGAATTTGTCCTTGATGAAACTAAATAAAAAGGCTCAGTTTCAGAAGCAACAAACTACTTGTTTTACGTATAAGTTTCACCAGTTATATTCGTACTTCTAGATTCGAGAACTCAGAAATTGTAGTAGTACGGATATAACACGCATAAGAAGTACTTTTAAAGGACAAGTTTCAGTGGTTTGCTATGGTTTAAGAAACTACTGGCGAATTAACATTAGAAGTACTTCCAGTAGTGCTTCGCTGATATACATTTGAAGTACCTTTGTCCAGTAGCGGATCCAGGGGGGTGGCTATAGGGGCTAAAGCCCCCCCCCCACAGCCGAATCATAAAATGATTTGAAATATAGAAAGCAATACATTACAACGTGTAGAATTTTATATTCCGTCTAAAATATTGTTAAGATATGAAATTTGATGGACAAAATAACGTGGTTGGGGCTGAACTATTTGCATACATGTTATGTATTTTTTTTTCTAAGCCCTAAGATTGGGGCTAAAGATTGAAGCGAATTGGACAAAAACTAAGTTGGGGGCTATGAATATGGATATTTTTAATACAACGACAATCTTTCCCTAAAAATTAAACCCAGAAAATTGGGACGAAAAAAAACAGCTTTGGCGCAATAAGGTCTGAGAATATTGGACAAAAAACCTAGCCACGGGTTATGCAACTTACTTCCTAAAAACTAACCTTATTCCAGAGAGTTTTGGGGGCTCAAGTATAGGAACTGTCAAAGTCCGAAGTTGGAGCTAAGGCTTGAAGAGATAAGTAAAAAGAGATGAAAATGGTCGGGGCTTAACATTAACGTATCAAATGCTCCAACTGTATATACTAAAAACAAAGCTAATTTACCGAAAGAAACGCATTTAAGGCTTAAACCATTGGAGAACAACGGGATGCCAAGTTAAGTTTATGTTTAATAATTGGCTGGGCTTAGAAATTTTCGGGACTACGTTTTCAAAATTTGAAAGGTCCAAGGCAATTGTACATACAAAACATAGAAATTCTCTAGTCAAGGAGCCAAATTCCAAAAGCTCAGAAAATCATGCAAAAGCAAATGAATATTTGCAATCCCTCTAGACTCTAGAGTGACGTGCAAATTTGTCGACATATTTTTTTAGCATGAGTACCTATAAAGCGTATGCAGCGTTTACACGAAAACTCATTCACGCTGGCAGAATTAGGCCGCGGCTTATTTCTTAGAGCAGCTCTGTCTTATGTCGTAAAGTGTCAGTTTGAACAAAATAGTTTCTCTTTGATTTGGATAGTTCAGGAAAAATGAGATCTTAGAGGACTAATACCGTGTCAAAGCACATATATGAGCTTTTGCCAGTACGAACACTTAAATATAATTTTTCTGAACTAGCCAATTAAAAACAGTTTTCAAATCTTGTCAAAAATGGGAAGTTCAAAACATACCCACAGCTTATTTAAAAATATAACTACATAAAGTAGGTACCTAATCAATTTTCAAATAATATAAATAAACGAATTTGTACGCGTGGTTCAAGCATATATGGCTAAAAATTATTGTGCGCCTTTGAATTTGCTTCTATCTCCGCTACAGCAATTATGAATAATTGTTATTGAACTTTGTATTGAAAACATTTTGAAGCGCAACAGGAGCAGATATAAAGGCACACAAAAAACAGATATCATTAAAGGAAAAGGAAAAAAAATACTTGAGCCTTAAAGGTTAGACCGCACTCGCCGGAACTGCACTGCATCGGAACTACACTTCACACGAATTCGTATGAATTTGTATGAAGTTCAGTTGCCGCTAAGTGCAATATAGCTACTTAAATTTCATAAAAAATAATATTTTGCCGCGTTGTCGTGAAGTTTAGTTCGACTGAAGTTGAGTACGGTCTTGCATTAAACCTAAACTGATCTCTATTATTTGGTATAAATTATAAAATTTATCTTGGGACAAGCAAATTTTATTACTTAAGGTCTAAAAATGGATCTCCTAACTGCAAGCCCCCCCCCCCCCCCACAGCCAAATCCTAGATCCGCTACTGCCTTTGTCAGTACTTTAATGGAGAGGAAATTCACTACATTTCGCATTTTAGAAAGAGATAGCTGCTTCATGTATTCTCATCTTTTTTCAGTGCAAGAAAAGTACTTCTATAACGTTCATATTTCACCGGTAGTTCTACGTTTGCTGGGAAATTTATTTATTTGTTTGTGTTTTAGTTTTTGTGTTTATTTATGCCGTTTTCCTTTGGACGTCCAGAAGTCTTCTGAACCTATTCCATTGCCACAAAAAGTAAGCTTCTGACGATTCTGAGAAGAGAGATTCGATTCTTGATTAAAAATCAGAATCCACTGAAGAAGCACTAAAAAACAAAATTTTAGAAATTTTAAAAGTATACAAATATAAATTATTGCAAATGAAAAATGAATATATTTAATGAGTTCATTAATTCAATGATGTCTTCGTCTTCTTCTTCATCGGACGACGATAATCAGCCCTATCACGAATTCCATCGTAATCGGAAATGTGCTGGAATTTTCTTAAAGATTTCCCCAAACTGTAGAAGAAAGGCTTCGAACTTCTTCCAAAATTGAGCAGGTAAGAAATACAATCAGATTACTTCTGCAAAAACTTCACTTTTTTAACCAAATCAATTTAGATATATTTTCAAATAGGACTTATCACATCCATTTTTTTAAACCGCGAATATTCCTAAAATTGGCTACAAAATTATTAAGTTTGCAATTATTGAACCCAGTCCCAGTGTGCAATAAAAATTTTAAACAAATAAATCAACTCAGTGCAGTGCATTATTCTACAACAACAATCATAAATCTCTTGCGACAAAAAAAAATCAAAAAGCCCATAGCCTACCTACGCACAAGTGCAGTGAAAACAACAAAAGCAAAAAAAAAAAAATGTCAAAAGCTTCTTTAAAGCCTAGTACGCTGCTGATGCGAAACGAAAATGTTCAGTGGTCTCCAAAAAGACAACGAAATGCTTACGAAAACACAGCGGAAAATTATTCATAAAGAGTTTCACAAATTGCAAATAAATAAAACAAAATTTAATGAAAAAATCAAACAACAGCCATGCTGTAATGAAAGTAACAACAAATAAAAACACGAACAAACCCAAATGTCATTTTTCCGCACACAATTAATTGTGCGGTCAATTAAGTGTGTGCGAAAAAAGAGCGGAGACTTGTCAAAGCGATCTGGTATAATCATGAATTTCGTTGGTCGAACAGCGTACCACAGAACGAAAAGCAGAACAAAATTTTTCGTTTATGATTTCGTCATGTCATTTTTATATGGGATTTTTTGTTTCACATCAGCAGCGTACTAGGCTTAACTCTATTCTGTCACAGTTGCTTGGGTTTGGTCATCGATCATAGCTGTTGTGTGGATTAGTTTTTTTTTCTTCACACAGCTAATGTATTGGCTTTTTTCTTTTTTGGCTCTAAATAAACCTCTGAGCAGAGGCTGAGCGATCAGAGCAGAGCTCTGAGCAGATTATGATCAGAGCCCTCAGACTTATTTATGAAACACATTTGAGCACTGAACTGTCATTTCATAGGTGTGTTACTAAAATACATTTTTGTTTACCTGATTTAGACGGGCGACTGTCCTGGGAATCAATTTTTAATTTTTTGTATTTCTTTCGTCTGTCAAATCACTGAAAAAAAGTGAAGTTGGCTTAGCTCAGCGTTTCGCTCGATTTGCTCGGTCATTTTATTCTGAGCTAATCGATTAAGCTCTGAGCTAGCTCAGATGGAAAAAAGAAACACACTTTTTGAGCTCTGATATGTCTGAGCTAAAAAAAAAACATAGAATTTTTGTTTGACAGTTTCGTGATCTGCTCAGAGTTAAAAAAAAAAAACGCTATATGGCTGATTAGACTCATGCAATATTTGTCGTTAGAGATGTGCGTTGCTTAGTGATGTGCAACAACTTACTATGTTGATTCGACCTTTCTAAACTAACGAACAGGCATAACACTTTCGTTGGTTTGTATAGTTTAATCAACAATGGTTTTGTTCTTTTTGCTGAGTTAGTCTTCGTTATCGTCAAAGTTGTGTTTTTGTGTATCGTAGTGATGGATAATTTTCGGGTGGATTATTGCAACATTCGAGGTTTAAGAAAGAATTTCCTATCGGCATACGTTCATTCTGTTAAGAACAAGCCAGCTATTTTGGCATTAGGTGTAACCCAAGTTAATGAAAATACCGATATCTCAGAATTTACTATACAAGGTTATAACTTGGTGCCATTGTTTTTCGCCCATCATGGTCTTGCCACTTACATCAGAAATGATGTTGCTTACCAGCTTCAGCCTCAGTATGACCAATGTTCCAATTCGAACTTCCGAAAAAAGGCGAATCTTCCTCCCCCTCCAATTACCGACCAATTGCACTTACGTCGCTTCTTTCTAAGGTCATGTAAACGCTGATAAATCATCAGCTTAAGAAATATCTTGAACAACGAAAGCTTTTTAATGACCGGCAGTACGGTTTTCGTAGCAATAGGTTCACCGGTGATTTGATGGCATATCTCACCGAAAAGTGGAATCAAACCATACATCATTTTGTTGAAACTAAGGTTATTGCACTTGATATTTGAAAAGCATTTGATAGAGTTTGGCACGAAGCCCTCTTGTCAAAAATGCGTGTATTTGGTATCGATGAGACCCTACTTTGTTGGATTAGAAATTACCTCTCTGACCGTTCAATTCGTGTTGCCTTGGACGGCTTCAAGACAGTTCACAAAATATATGCTGGCGTTCCCCAAGGCTCCGTATTGTCTCCGACACTCTTTCTCATCTTCATAAATGATCTCTTGTCTGTAACATCTAGTCCAATTCATTGTTTCGCTGATGACAGCACCATCAGCTTTTCATATTAATTTCGGGATTCACAACCCTGTTCTTCGGCTGTGGAAATGCACCGGTAGCGTATGATTAGCTCATTCTTCTTGACAGCATTATACAGTGGGGTGTTAACAACCGCGTAGAGTTTAATGCTTCGAAAACACAAAGCTGTCTTGTGTCAGCAAAGAGAATCATAATGTCCATGGCATTATCCATGAATGGCACTTGCATCGGTGAAGCCGAAAAGCTTTCCATTGTCGGTATGTGTATTACTGACCATCTCTTAAGGAATGATCACATATTCGGTGTAGCTAAGAACGCAGCGAAATGCTTAGGTTTTCTTAGAAGATGCAAGAAATTGTTCTACCCATCTGATCTGGCTACCATCTATAAAGCATACATCCGTCCAAAACTTGAGTATAACTTCCATACTTGGGCGGGTGCTCCGATAACATATCTGAACTTATTGGATAGGATCCAGAAAAGAGCGCTTAAGCTTATAGGAGACACACCCATTACTGAAACTTTAGTTTCCCTAGAAGACTGTCGTAATGTTTCCTGTCTTACATTGTTTTATCGCTTTTTTTATCATCGATGCTCTAACGAAATTGCCAGTTGCATTCCTCCCCTTAAAATTTTTTGCCGTAATACTCGTTTAGCTATGAATGCCCATCAGTTTACCCTTGAGCCTAACTTCTGACGTACTGTCAAATATAGGGGTTCTTTCTTTAGCCGCACAACCCAAATGTGGAATGTTTTACCTCACTCGATCTTTCCCCCGCATTGTGATGTGCAAAAGTTCAAGACCATTGTGTATCGACATCTCCTATTAAATCCTCTCCCCTTCTCCTAACCGCTCGCACTGTGTTACATCGTATCATTATAAGGGTAGTCATAATCCCTTGAATGCGCGCAAATTATAAACAAAAAAAGCCTTATCGGGAATAAAATCTCCCCCGGATTTTTTCCCCCATATGAGACTCTCCAATCATAAACAATGTTCGAAAAATGTGAAAAAACTCAAAAAAAAAGTAAATATCGTAAGGCTCGTTTCACACACCTTCGGTTCGGTCTCTATTCGGACAAGTTTTGGTTTCGGTTCAAAAATATAGGCATTTAAAAAAAAAATCCAACATAACGATTACTGAGAAGTCCATTGGTATAGGTATGTGTGGCTGTACGCCTACTCTACAACAAGCTATTAGACCAAAAGCCCTCAGCAAATTTTGGGAGTGGATTGATAACCAAAAAAAGAGTTTGAGGGTTTGTAGGTGCATATAGCGCGGTAACAAAAACCACCGTCTGACAGGTTTCTTTTTCAGTCTTTGGCGGGGGTGGGGGTTTCAAAATAGGGATTTTCAAATTTATTTTGTGAGAGGTATTGCTACTTCAATAAATTAATCAAAATTATGCCGTGATGCTCTGTCATTTTCTTTAAGTCAAAACGTCATAATTTTGGCAATCAGACCAATAGAACTCAAAATATAAAGCTTTTAAGAGGACCTTTTCGTCTTTTTCTTGGAGAATTAAATCAGCACAACAAAGTCTCCAAAAAAATCGATTAAGGTTCGCTTAAAAACTTAATATCTTGAGTTCTATTGGTCGGATTGCCAAGATTATGACGTTTGGACTTAAAGATAATGACAGAGCATTTTTAAATTTATTGAAGTGTCAATACCTCTGACAAAATAAACTGGAATATCCCTATTTTCAAACACCAACTCTCGCCAAAGGCTGAAAAAGAAACCTGCCAAACGGTGGTTTTTGATACCACGATATATGCAACTACAAACCCTCATACTCATATTTTGGTTATCAATCCACTCCCAAAATTTGCTGAGGGCTTTTGGGGAACGAAATTGTCCTGAGGTCTCCAAAAAGACAACGAAATGCTTACGAAAACACAGCGGAAAAATATTCATGGAGAGTTTAAATAAATTGCAAATAAATAAAAACAAATTTAATGAAAAAATCAAACAAAAACAGTGCTGTAATGAAAGAAACAACAAATAAAAACACGAACAAACCCAAATGTCATTTTTTCGCACACAATTAATGGTCCGGGCAATTAATTCATTGCGAAAAGAGAGTGGAGACTTGTCAAAACAATCAGGTATAATCATCAATTTCGCTGGTCGAACAGCGTACCACAGAACGAAAAGGACAACGAAATTTTTCGTTTATGATTTCGTCATGTCATTTTTGTATGGGATTTTTCGTTTCGCATCAGCAGCGTACTAGGCTTTAACGTAATAACGAAAGATTCAATTGAATGAAGAATTATATATGGGGTGAGTTTTCAAAGATTTTTTTTATTAAAAGTGCGCTAAAAGTATTAATTTTGTGTAGGTTAATGCTTGCCGCTCACTAGGCAACTTAAAAGTTGCTCGCCCCAGCAACTCTTTGTTCCTCCCGATCCAATTACACTGAAAGTTGCCGGCAACAAAGTTGCCTAGTGGGCGCTCTCCCATATAACCCAATGTAATTGGAGCGGGAGCAACAAAAAGTTGCTGGGGAGCAACTTTAAGTTGCCTAATGGGCGGTGGCCCTAACTGCCAAGGTTACCTTGATCCTCTGGTGGTCTCAGCATAGAGAAAATACTACCTAGCGAACCGTCTTAAGGGGTCCAGGCTCTTTCACCCTACAAGCTGAACTGAGAGGATTATCTCCGTTTCAGCAAGCATGTGTGCAGTTGCCGTGCATTTTAACTGGGAAAAACGAGCTTTGTATGTATGCAAACGGATTTTTGCTCAGTGCGCAATTTGGTGAATAAGTGCGCTCAGATATTCAAAAAAGAGAATCCGTTAAATTCAAAAATTGAAAAACAAAATATTTTTTGTTAATAAAATTGATGTTTCTAAATATTTATGAACAAATACTTTATTTGATATAGCCTTTTATTGCTTCTGGAATATAAATCCAGTAATATTTATGGCTATTTATTCACGAAAATATTCCCAACAAAAGATTCAGCAATAAAATGTCCCGGAACAAGTGGTTTTGTCTAGTTTTTGGATCCCCGACTTTCGAATCGGTCATTTTTTCCGGTGTGCGTTCTTGGGATTAAATAACAAAGCCTTGGACATTTATTTGGTCGCACGATTGGTGTATATGTGTTCCAATAAACAGAGGTTACAGTTCCAATGGGAAGAGGGGCCTCATCAAATTTCTTGAAACGTACAAAGTCTCTGAAGTCATTGGAAAACCATTTGTTTGCAACCATTTGCTTTCTATTTCCGAGCGGCTCAGCAATGTTTTACCTTGAAACAGCCTGCCAGTCTGGGTGCCACGGTAGCTGGACACAAGTGTAGGAAAAAGTCTGGATTCGTCTGACTGACACGGAAAGAACCTAAGTAGAGATGAAGACGATACTGACACAGTTTTGCAGGCCGATAGGTTAAGTTCATCCC
Source organism: Melangyna quadrimaculata (assembly GCA_949320155.1). NCBI lineage: Eukaryota > Metazoa > Arthropoda > Insecta > Diptera > Syrphidae > Melangyna > Melangyna quadrimaculata. The sequence goes on along the minus strand of OX439485.1, from coordinate 102,589,764 downwards.
AATTTTGTAAACTGGATACAGATATAACTAGTCCTGCTGTTTATCGTATAATAGCCTTATGGTTGGCTAACAAATATGATCATAAAATGCATTGGAAATAAAATAAAAAATTACCGAAATACCCAGTTATAAATTCCTTTGCATTCTCAATCAAATGTCTGCAAGGTTAAGTTGTAAAAACCCATAATTTTACAACTTCTTGATGAAATCTTGAGTAAGTAAATGCACTTTATTTTTTTTTTTTTGTCCATTTAAATATTTTTTTAATTTTCTTATTTAATAGTAAAATGCATTCAAGATCATCCCCACCATACATTGCACAAAATGTTGGCTTTAGTTTTTGCAATTTACATATGCTGACGACCCTAAGTAAGTTATAAAGACAGTTATTATAGAGTATACATACATATTCCTTTTAGTTCTTGTTTAAAACTAGGAACACTTCATCACATGATCGTGTTGACATTGCTAGAAACATGATAGGCAAAGTAAAGAATAAAATGTACACTTCTTGTATAGGGTGACGTTGGGATAGATTCACCACCCTCTTTTAGAATGATCAAAACATTTTTAAATTTTACTCTGTTTGGCTGGTATTTTTATATCCTTTTAACAGGTTAGTTATGAAAGAAAGTACAAAGTTACATTTTCGATAACATTTAAAATTTTCAAGTGATCATTCATTTTTCGAAGAATGAGAAATGGTGCATTGTACACCATTATATGTACCAAATGCACCAGTCATATGTCTAGAATGCACGAGGAAGGTACTTTATGCACCAAGAATTAATTTAAAGAATAAAATACAATTTTTAAAGCTTGAACTGAGTTCAATTTGTAGTTTAAGTTAAACTACAACATTGTTCCGTTTAAGCCTAAGTTCAACGGGAATTTTTTTTACTTATTTTTCATAACCAATTTCATCAGCAAATCTATGTCTGCTGTTGAAAAATTATTTCTCTCTTTTTTTTTTGCACAATAATTGGTTTATTTTCAATCTTTTTATTCTTGTTCGAGTGACTCGAAAAAAAGGTCGACAACAAAAATGCCGAAAACAACCCAAAATAATTGATGCAGTTTCACTTGTTCTTTGCTTCAGAAAAAGATAGAATAGGCAAAGAAAGCTACGTACTGTTTGCAATACGTCACTTGACGAAGCAAAAACGTACAACTCTTTTCATAAAATCTAGTTAAACGAAGTTTGAACTGAAGTTCAGATTTCACAGATTACACCAAAAAATTAAAATCAGCTTTAAACTCCCACTGCAAAATTGGGGATAAAGATTCAGCTATTTATATAATTATTGCTGGCGTTTAGTTGGTCCCGACCCGTCACAGTAGGATCTTTGAAAACATATTTTATATCTTCCTCTTTGACCAAAAAGGAAACAACTGGTTTCCGTGGCATCTTTAATAAAAACAGTAAGCTTAAGTCTACATTCAGAACTTCTAGGTGGACAATGCAGCATGGTGTATTTAACATTATGCTTTCGGAATTTTTGTTTAAAAATAAAATAGTTCATAAAAAAATGCAACTAAGCTATAAACTGTTTCTTTTAAGATATAAACAAAAGTCTAAATAACAGTTTTATGAAACTTTATTGAAGAAAAACTTAGTTTTCACTTAAATATAAACAAAATAAACTCACGTTATTTTTTTTCTTTTTCACTTAATATTCATACAAAACTGCGCACGCATCCGCCAACAAAGAGAAGCACAACCAGACTTAACTCTGTTAGCCTTATTAAACGTAACGGATACAATGCAATTAGGTATACACTGATACAGCTGCTGGTTGGGTGAATACAAGTGTGGTGCATCTATAGGGGCCTACACACGATCAATTTTGATTGACAATAATTATTGAAGATATTTTCTGTCAAAAGTAATTGATGAAATGTTGCAACTACACGTATCAATGAATATTGACAATAATTCAACAAATAGCCATTTAAATTCGCGAGAATTAAGTCGAAAGTCACAAATTTCAGTTTTATTTGTTTTTGTTTGCCTCCAACTGCACAAAACAACACAAACATCGATAAATACCTTGATGCTGCTCAGAACCCATCCTGACATTGACACTTACATTGATGAAAACCAAATCGATTTTGTTTCTCATCAATGTGGTCAATGTTCATTGACAATGACATTGACGAGCATACAAACGATCAATACCCAGCGAAAAATTACATTTTCAGTGAATATTGACAATAAACATTGATCGTCTGTAGGGCCCTTATGACAACGTTACCCTAAACCAAATGGAGTCCATGTTTATAGGTACGATTGGTTAGATTACCATTTAATCACAAAGATTTGTCATGTATCTATTGTTTTTATTTAAAGCTCTAATCGACTTCGCAAACAAAAAATGTGGACAAAATGCATCGCTATCACTCAGTGATAAAGTGAGGAAACTAAAAAAATTAGAAAATGTACAATGTACAATGGATTTGCCGATGTCAGTAAACAAGTATACCATTACGTTGAAGGTTGGAATGAACAACAACCAACAAATGTAATTTGCTCCTATAAATCCTATCAACTCAAACAAAATATAGCCAACAGTTCATTATGTAAATTATGAAAATATAAAAAAAAACTAAACTTAATATTATATAGAACCCAACTGAACAAACAAAATTATTGAATTGAATACATTTATCCCAAGCGTCTAATATTTTTTGTAAAATAAATAAAATTTAATAAAGAACTTTATAATTACAAACATACATATCGCTAGCTCAGTTCTTTAATGTTCTATGTCATATAAAATTCAAAAATAGGTTTTTTTTATATCAAAATGTTCGTCTTTTTGTCGACCTTAAAAAAATGTATCTTTCATATTTTTTCTTCAACAAATGGCCGTTTTATAGCCCTAACAAACATAAACTATCCAAAGATTCTTAGTCATGCTCAGTACTTAAAACGTTCATTTACACCATAAAATAAATTAAATCAATAAATAAATTATCATACAGTATTAGTCTAAGAGCCGACAGCAAATTTTGGGAGTGGATGTATAACTAAAATCTGAGTATGAGGGTTTATAGGTGCATATTTTGTGATATCGAAATCAAAAGTCTGGCAGGTATTTTCAGCCTTTGGTGGGGGTGGGAGGTTGAAAATAGAGATTTTCTCAAATTCTTATCAGGGGTATTATCACTTCCATCAATTTTCAAAAATACACATCGATGCTCTGTTATTTTCCCGAAGTCCAAACAATCTTGGTTATGTGACTATTAGAAGTGAAGATATAAGCTTTTTAAGCGAGCCTAATCGGTTTCTTCTTGGAGATTTATAAATCGCAAAAAATCAACAAAACTAAGTCTCCAAAAAAAATCGATTAAGGTTCGTTTAAAAAGCTTATATCTTGAGTTCTACTTGTCATATCACCAAGATTAAGGTGTTTTGACTTAAGGAAAACGACGGAGCATCATAATGTTTTTTCAAAAATTTGATGGAAGTGATAATACCACTGATAAGAATTTTAGAAAATCTCTATTTTCAACCCCCCACCCCCGTCAAAGGCTGAAATGAAAACCTGCCAGACTTTTGATTTCGATATCACAAAATATGCACATATAAACCCTCATACTCAGATTTTGGTTATACAGCCACTCCCAAAATGTGCGGTCGGCTCTTGTACCTACTATATTGGCAAATGGGAAAAACTCTATTGAGATACTAATTTAAAAGGTTTTTGCGACCTATAGTGCAGATGTGTTTCGCTCTGACAACAACAATTGAGCTCTTCAGTAAGAATTGTTGTTGCCTTTCTTAGACACATGTTTTTAGTCGATGGCTACCGACGTATTTATAAAATAAGCGTGCACTGATGTGCTGCAAATTATATAATTTCCAGGGGAATTTGGTTAAATTCTTGCACCCAGATAGTTGTTGTAATTGCCCGTGGTCTGGCATATTAATAAGAAGAAGATAAACAATAACAATAGAAAAATTGTTTTTGTTTTTTTGTTAAGTGCACTTTTTAATATGAAATATTAATTTAAAAGGTTTTTGCGACCTATAGTGCAGATGTGTTTCGCTCTGACAACAACAATTGAGCTCTTCAGTAAGAATTGTTGTTGCCTTTCTTAGACACATGTTTTTAGTCGATGGCTACCGACGTATTTATAAAATAAGCTGCACTGATGTGCTGCAAATTATATAATTTCCAGGGGAATTTGGTTAAATTCTTGCACCCAGATAGTTGCTGTAATTGCCCGTGGTCTGGCATATTAATAAGAAGAAGATAAACAATAACAATAGAAAAATTGTTTTTGTTTTTTTGTTAAGTGCACTTTTTAATATGAAATATTAATTTAAAAGGTTTTTGCGACCTATAGTGCAGATGTGTTTCGCTCTGACAACAACAATTGAGCTCTTCAGTAAGAATTGTTGTTGCCTTTCTTAGACACATGTTTTTAGTCGATGGCTACCGACGTATTTATAAAATAAGCTGCACTGATGTGCTGCAAATTATATAATTTCCAGAGGAATTTGGTTAAATTCTTGCACCCAGATAGTTGTTGTAATTGCCCGTGGTCTGGCATATTAATAAGAAGAAGATAAACAATAACAATAGAAAAATTGTTTTTGTTTTTTTGTTAAGTGCACTTTTTAATATGAAATATTAATTTAAAAGGTTTTTGCGACCTATAGTGCAGATGTGTTTCGCTCTGACAACAACAATTGAGCTCTTCAGTAAGAATTGTTGTTGCCTTTCTTAGACACATGTTTTTAGTCGATGGCTACCGACGTATTTATAAAATAAGCTGCACTGATGTGCTGCAAATGTGCTGCAAAATATGCCAGACCACGGGCAATACAACAACTATCTGGGTGCAAGAATTGAACCAAATTCCCCTGCACATCAGTGCAGCTTATTTTATAAATACGTCGGTAGCCATCGACTAAAAACATGTGTGTAAGAAAGGCAACAACAATTCTTACTGAAGAGCTCAATTGTTGTTGTCAGAGCGAAACACATCTGCACTATAGGTCGCAAAAACCTTTTAAATTAATATTTCATATTAAAAAGTGCACTTAACAAAAAAACAAAAACAATTTTTCTATTGTTATTGTTTATCTTCTTCTTATTAATATGCCAGACCACGGGCAATTACAACAACTATCTGGGTGCAAGAATTTAACCAAATTCCCCTGGAAATTATATAATTTGCAGCACATCAGTGCAGCTTATTTTATAAATACTTCGGTAGCCATCGACTAAAAATATGTGTCTAAGAAAGGCAACAACAATTCTTACTGAAGAGCTCAATTGTTGTTGTCAGAGCGAAACACATCTGCACTATAGGTCGCAAATACCTTTTAAATTAATATTTCATATTAAAAAGTGCACTTAACAAAAAAAACAAAAACAATTTTTCTATTGTTATCGTTTATCTTCTTCTTATGAAAAAGAAAATAAACAACAACAAAAACAACATAAATACACCAACAGTAGATAATAAAAAATACACATCAGTAAATTACACCAACATAATTTCCCAAACCCTCCAATATAAATTCAAAAAATTAAATATACATGTTTCATTTAAAACAAACAATAACATAAATAATATATTAAAACAAAAATCTAAAAACAATATAAAATCATGCTCTGGAGTCTACAAATTGAAATGTAATGATTGTAACATGTTCTCCATAGGCCAAACTGGTAGAACTTTCAATGACAGATTTAAAGAACACAAACCAAAATCCAACACCAGATCCACTTACGCCCAACATTTAATAAACAACGACCACAATTACACAGACTTTGAGACAAACATGAAAACGTTAAACATCTGCAGAAAAGGAAAAATATTAGACGCGACTGAAGAGTACGAGATCTACAAAGCATACAAGACTGAAAAAGACAGACTATTTATATTAGCCATTACGATTTGTTGGTTGATTTAAGGAGGCAGCGACTCATTGACAATAAAACCAGATTAACTGTCCCAGGCTTGTTGTTAAAAGCAGACAATTACTCAACCATTAAAACTGTTGATGAAAATAGTGATTACTCCAGTTTACTGACTAAGTTTCCGAATTTAACAAGACCTGCCACCGTTCACAAGGAAAAGAACATTCCTCTCAGAGTTAAGCATGAAATTGTGACTTCGGGACCTCCTATCCACTGTCGAGTTCGTAGGTTGGCACCAGACAAACTTTCAGCAGCTAAAAAGAAATTTCAATTTATGATGGAACAAGGAATATGTCGTCCTTCTATGAGTCCCTGGGCGGGTCCGCTCCACATGGCTCCAAAGGCAAATGGAGGCCTTGTGGGGATTTTCGATTGCTCAACGCCGTAACAAAGCCTGATCGTTACCCGGTTCCTAACATTCAGGATTTTGCTCTGTATTTAGATGGGAAAACAATTTTTTCAAAATTAGATCTGGTCAGGGCGTTTCACCAAACCCCGATGGATCCACAGGACATTGAGAAAACAGCAATTATTACACCATTTGGGCTTTTTGAGTTCTGCAAGATGACGTTTGGACTACGTAATGCTACCAAGACGTTTCAACGTTTCGTCCACGAGGTATTGCAGGGTTTGGACTTCTGTTTCTCCTACATAGAAGATTTCCTTGTAGCATCGTCGTCTCCAGAAGAACATAAGGCTCACTTGGAACAACTTTTTCAGCGACTCAACAATCACAATTTCGTCATCAACATCGACAAATATTCTTTAGGCAAAGAAAGCGTAGAGTTTTTAGGACATCTAGTTTCCCGAGATGGCATCAAGCCACTTCCTCATAAAGTTGATGCCATTTTAAATTTACCCAAGCCTAAAAATGTCAAAGCATTACGACGTTTTATGGGTACCTTAAACTTTTATAGACAATACTTACCAAACGCAGCTTATCTTCAAAGCCCACTGAATGATTTCTTGCAAGGGAACCCGAAGAAAAAAAAAAGAATTCCTCTGGACAGCTAAAACTTCAGAAGCGTTTGAAAAATGCAAAAAAGCCATGTCAGAAGCCGTAATGCTAACTCATCCTTGTCCCACAGCTCAATTTTCAATCATGGTTGACGCATCGGATACAGCGGTCGGAGGTGTAATGAAACAGAGACGTGATAGTGGGGACTGGGAGCCGCTTGGATTTTATAGCCAGAAGTTAAAACCATCGCAGAGAAAATACAGCGCTTATGACAGGGAAATGCTGGCAGTCTATTTGACGATTAAACATTAACGATACATGCTAGAAGGACGTGAATTCACCATCTTCACCGACCACAAGCCGCTGACTTTCGCATTCCATCAAAATCCGGAAAAACTTTCACCTAGGCAAGAACGTTACTTGGATTTCACAATTCAGTTCTCGACAGACATTCAGTACATACCCGGTAAGGACAACGTAGTGGCAGACAGTTTTTCTCGCATTGACACTCTTGAGTTGACTAGTGCTATGGATTTCTTAAAAGTAGCAAACGAGCAGCAAACTGATGCAGATTTAAGAAAGCTTTTAACCAGTACAAATGCTTTAAAGTTCAAGCGTCTCAAAGTTCCCGGCTGTGATGTAGAGCTGCTTTGTGACAGAAGAAGACAGAAGATTCGACCTTACATCCCGATCTCATGCCGACGAGAAATTTTTGAGAAATATCACTCTTTGTCACATCCAGGTGGAAGCGCAACATTGAAACTTTTACAGTCACGATGTGTATGGCCTTCCATGCGTAAGGATACAAAATCTTGGTTTAAACAGTGCATTGCGTGTCAAAAATCGAAGATTGGAAAACACTGCAAATCACCAATCGGAGTCTTTGCTGTTCCAGACAGTCGATTCGAGCATTTAAACATCGACCTAGTAGGCCCGCTGCCCATATCGAATGGTTTCTCGTACTGCCTCACAATGATCGATCGTTTTTCAAGGTGGCCGGAAGTCATCCCATTAGTTGACATGACAGCAGAAACTGTGGCGCAGGCTCTTTACAACAATTGGATTTGTCGATTTGGTGTGCCGCTAAAAATAACTACCGATCAAGGCAGACAATTCGAGTCATCGTTGTTCAAGGAGCTGAGCAGAAGACTAGGCATTGAACACATTAGAACTACACCCTACCATCCGTGTGCTAACGGAATGATCGAACGTCTACATAGGACTCTCAAAGCAGCTATAAAGTGTCATGACTCGTCTAACTGGACAGAAGTTTTACCAACAGTTCTCTTTGGATTACGAACATCTTACCGCAAAGATATTAAATCAACGGTTGCTGAGATGGTATACGGAACCACCTTACGGATTCCTGGCGAATTTTTCCATGAATCAGGAGACAGGGACGTATACAGCTTTAGTTCTTGAGGGGGGGGGTCATGCCAAAAAAAAATAACACAAACTAATATTTGTTAAAAGTCAAGTGCCTTATATTTTTTTTTTCATATTTTACTGTGCGTAGCTATATATGTAAAAGAAAAGGGAAAAGATCTTAATTAACTATACTTAAGGGTTTTCCAATAGGGACGGGTTGATTTTGACAGCTCGTGGCAGCCATATTGTTTCTTTTACTTTCGGTCAAAATATCGTCTTTTAATCAGTTACTACAGACAAATCATCATGGTAAGTTACAACTTCGAGCAACACGTGCAAATGATGTTTTAGAGCAGTTAGAAGTTTATCCCAATTTTGGTCGAAAAATCATCTTTAGCGATGAGGCCTATCTTTGGATGAATGGGTACGTGAATAAGCAAAATTGCCGGATTTGGGACGACACTAATCCACGCGTGATTCACGAGGTGCCAATGCATCCAAATAAAGTTACTGTTTTGTGTGGATTTTGGGCTGGATGCCTGGAGGCGTCATCGGTCCGTACTTCTTCGAAAATGATGCTGGCCAGGCCATCACCGTCAACGGCGATCGCTATAGGTCGATGATCACCAACTTCTTGTGGCTTAAATTGGATGATATGGACACTGAAGATATATGGTTTCAACAGGATGGCTTTACGTGCCACACAGCTTAAGACACAATCGATATTCTGCACGAGCGGTTTCATGGCATGGTTATCTCGCGCCGAGAGGACGTGAATTGGCCACCAAGATCGTGTGATTTGACCCCTTTGGACTTTCTCTTGTGGGTCTATGCGAATAAGTTGCAAACCACCTCGACCCTCAAAGAGAACATAATCGATGCCATCGGTCAAATTCAGCCTGATTTATGCGCCAAAGTCATCGAAAACTGGACCTTTCGAAGCTGGGGCGGCCATTTGAACGATGTTATATTACTATAATAGGGCTCTCAAATAAAGATAAAAGCTTATTGATATCTTGTTTTATTCAATTTTAAATCGACCCGCCATTAAAAAATAAGTAAAAATATTTTAAAATAGTTCATATCCTGGAAAAATATATCGTTCCTTAACTCATTTAATTTTAAGACAGTTAAGAATCAAAAGTCGGCTTGAAATAGCAGACTACGAATGTAATACTACATTTCCACTACGCCAAATTAGGCAATTTCGTTGAAAATATATATTTCGAACTGCCAAAGCCAATTCAAAATGAAATGAGCTACCTATACAAAAAAAATTAACAAATTTAAGACGAAATCACTTTTTTGGTATTTGCAAAGTTACCTCATTTTTGGTTCCAAAGAAAAATAAAATAAACAACTGAGTGGAACGAACCTTTATTAGCTGGACCAGTGAACGCGCTCTCCGTTTTTATTCCTGACTGTTACATTTTTTAAATTGGGTTTTTTGTGTGATAATACACTCGCAGTTAGGCTCGAGAGCTTTCGCTCCGTAATTTATATTATTGAATGTTTGAATTTTCAACAACTACTTGAGTGGGCTACAACCATTGTATTTGGCTGGAATTATTTCAATTTCATGGCTGCCACACCAATCATCAGATTCCTTTCAGTGGTGCTTAGTCCTTATGTTCAATTTTAATTTATAAATTAGTGCCGTCAATTGGAATCGAACCTAGACCAGCTACCTCTGAGGCCTATGCACTACGCATTGCGCCACCGAGGTCACCTGATCATGCCCATTCAATGTAAGGTTTTGTCTTTATAAATTGCATATTGAGACAACCAAAATTTTTACTAGCCGCACACAAGTTGGTTATTGATCATTCGGGTTCTTTCTCTTTTCTCCGTACACTGTTTACAAACCAACATTTCGTTGGACAATTGTAAGGTGGGAGATTGTATGAAAGATTTGACACTGGTCAAGAATTGATTTATTTAAATTGGGTTTTTTGTGTGATAACACACTCGCAGTTAGGCTGCATAGCTTTCGCTCCGTAATTTATATTATTGAATGTTTTTTCAACAACCACTTGTTACATTTTTTATTTCGGAGGGCCTCAGCAAAAGCATACAGCAATCTCCAGTTGCCTGACCAAAAAAAAATCAGTTTAGCTAGCTGTCAAAATACTGAGGAAAAAAATTTTGGATTCGCTTGATCATTTGTTTTGAATTTTATTCAGAATTTATTTTAATCCTATCAAAGTTTTTATTTCAGCGAATTGAAGTTGCAGGAAAAATTAGTAAAATATCAAAGGGACTGTGTACAGTTTTCTGTTTCTTAATTTTAGTAAATAGACATAAATATTCACTACTGAAAATGAAAACAATAGCTCTGATTTTCAAAAATGACCACTTGTGTAAATTGCTCTTTTTACAATAGTGGACAAACTAAAAAAAATTAAAAATTCGTATTATAATTTAATACAAAGATCCCTTTTCGTTGCGTTTCAAGAAAAGTGTGAACAAAGTTCACGAGTGATTTTGACATGCTTCTGATTTGAAAAAAATATATGTCTCTAAGACTGCCACCGATGGAAAAGTGAAAGGCACCTTCCAAAATAAATATGTACATCAAATATACCTTATCTTTCTTACCAGTAAGCCTTTCTGATAAAAATAATGGACAAAATTGTTAAATTCTACGAGCATAGTCGCTTTTCCTCCACAATTCCATCCGACTGGTCAAACGGTTCACCGCAAGGAGTTCCAAAAAATCTCCTTTACCATGCCTATTGGCTTTTGCATTATGGGATTCATAGGTTACTTTGTAAACGTAATCCACATCCAAATCAATAACAATATTGTTCGATCGTAATTGTTGAATAAGTGCAAACAAAATCCTTTCATAATAGGTTTTCATCATAGTTTTATATATTTATGTCTTTTATCGTTAACATTAATATTTTTTGGTTAGAATAACTGTAAATCGAAAATTATCACTCTATTTGCTTTTAGAAATAATCTGTCATACAGAAATCAAACAAAGCAATTTCTGTATGTGTTCTATAATGTGTTTAAAGATTTTATTTTCAGAAAAAAAAAAATGTTCTTTTTTTGAAAATCCTATTAGTTTTTACTTTACCGAGTGAAAATTTGGTAACAACTCCGCACTTTGATTTCTGTTTGGTTTAACAGGTTTTGGCTGTCACCTCAAAACGGAAACTAGCATATGCATATATTTTAAGATTTGAATGTTTTATCATATGATAAGTTTGTTGTTGTGTTAAATTTCTTATTGAATTGAAGTTACCAACATTTAAATTCTCTATTGAATTCTAAATTAACAATCGAAAATCCTACTAGCTTTCTATGTAACCAACTTTCATTTTTTTTTTCTATGTGGTTACTAAATAATTATTTCAGATCAACAAAATAATCTTGAGTTCTCGGGGGGGGGGACATGACCCCGTGACCCCCCCCTGTATACGCCGTTGTCAGGAGATACAACAACAATTGATACTCATGATTTTCTAAAAGGTCTTTTATCGAGAATGAGATCAATTCGACCGGTGCGGTGGCGGCTTCAAACCATTCTAACAACAAATCGTTTATTTTCAAGGATCTTCAGACGTGCAGTCATGTGTTTGTCAGAACGGATGCAGTTAAAAAGCCTTTACAAAACCCTTATGAAGGCCCATTTAAAATTATTAGTAGAGACACTAAAATTTTTAAAATCAATATTAAAAACATTAATAAATATATTTCTATTGATAGGCTAAAGCCAGCTTATATCCAAAATTCAGAAGAAAGCTCCGAAACCAACAATCCACAGCCATCATCCTGGAGTCATCCGGTTCACATCGAATTATCACCACCTACTAGTCCTACTGAAGCAACAACATCAAGACTAGGACGCAGAGTGGTTATACCAAGTAGATATCGCTAACACTAGGCAGGGGGTGCTGCGGCAACACTGTTTTCGCAGAATCAGCATTCTTCCACAATCCTTATGCAGTCATATTATTTATTATTAAACAGTCTCACACCGACCGTCAGCAAACAAGCTTCACTTGTCTCTTTCATTTTAATTCGCAAATCAAAGTTATACTGTACCTTTAGTAATTTGAAGAAATAAAATATGTTGAATTTATAAACTTATAAATGGTTGCATTGTCATTTTACCATAAAGTATTTAAGTACAGTATTTAATTACTGAAGTAATGAATACAAATTTTGTAGATTCCTTTGTGGAATTTAAGTACAAGTACAATTCCTCGGTACTCGTACTTTAAATTTTCAAGTACAAGTACCAAGGAATTGTACTTGCACTTAAAAATTTTAAGTACCAAGGAATTGTACTTAAGTAGTACTTAAGTCACAATATATTTAATTACTTTACAGCTCTGACCGTGACATTAGGTAATAAAACCCTCCTTAATCGATTGGTGCCCTTAGATTTTGACATCTCGACACACAACCTGTAACGGACAGAAGAGAGGAGCTGTAATACGGTTTTTGCTGTTATAGCATTGCTGTTACCATTTTTGTTATCATTGTGAATGATTTACTCTACGGCGCGAATGTTTCTCACTGATTTGGGAGATTGTAAAAGTATTCGCCGTGTTGATTTCAACACAACTAAATTTTCACAGACCATGTTAATCAAACATGATTGGTTAAGGTTTTACCTTCCACCACAATCCAATCAACAACCAGCGCATTTTTACTTACTTGAAAATTATATCATGCCATTCATTAGTCATTCATCACTACTTATTATATTTTCCAACATTCTAACATTCACTTACACATTCAACAAAAACCAGACAAAAAACTCATACGCACTTGAAACGTCGAATCTCATAGCTAAGCTTTGTACAACGCACATGTCTTGTTCAAAAAGTTATATTTTTCGGTTTGTCGCTGCATGGACATAGATTTTTTGGACTCCATTGGATTTTTTCTGGACTATTTCATAATCCTGCCATCTGTTTAAGCGTATTAGTCTTTAAAACTGTATGGTTGGTTATTAATATTTTGTATGTATATAAATGAGACAATGCCCTTTCCAAAGACATCTAAATTTTGAAATTCGGATAAGTACTTTTCGATTTATAGTCAATTTTATGTACAATTTTATGACAAATTGACAATTTTAAATTTTCTTCTGGATTTTATCTGTAAAAAATATTTCTAATGTAATATTTTAATATTTGAAATTATTTTGTGGAGCTTGTGATCAAGATTTATAATTTTAAATTCGAAAATATTTTATGGGCGTCGTGAAAATATTAAAATAAAATTCATCAATAAAACTAATTTTAGAGTGGATTTTGTTGAAATAATCACTTAACTTTTATAAGCAATATGTTAGAGGGGGATTAGAGCAATTAGTGTGTTGGTTTTGTTTTTCAAAATTTATCAATTTTTTAATAATTTTTGCATTCAAAGTTCACTAAATCACATTTTTAGTATGATTTCTTTTTTAAGATTTTGCTAAAATTTTAACACAAAAATTTAAATTATAAATTTCTACCGTAGATTCATGTATCATTTGTTATGAACTATTAAGTATAACTCAAGTTTGAAGCCTCTAAATTTGGCTTGGCTTGTGATTTATTTTATTAAATTGCCCCTACTTTTTTTTCCGTTAGAGTTATAAATACAAAATTACTTACATATTTGTAGAAGAAGTTACACCTATAAACGTACATCATTAGTTTCTTAAAATATATAAATTTTTCATTAACTTTTGAATTTAAAGTACGAAAAATCGAGTTGATTTTTCATTAAAACACATTTTGAGTACAAATTTTGTTAATATTTTGCAAATAATTTATACACAAAAATTAAAGTTATAAATTTTTACCCAAATTTCATGTATCATTTATTATAAACTTATAAGTATTACTCTAGTTTGAAACCTCTTAAGTTGGCTAAATGGAGCTTTTTTGTGATTTATTTTATTAAATTGTCACTAATTTTTTTTTCGTTAGATTTACAAATAAAAAATTATTCACATATTTATAGAAGAAGGTAATACCTATAATTATGTATCATTAGTTTTTCAAAATGTATACATTTTTCATCAACTTTTAGCAAAATACACTCAAAAGTATGAATTTTTCGCATTATGCTAATTCTTTCTCTTTTAACAATTTCTTTTGTCATTTTCTATGTCTTATAGCTTTTCATTTGATATCTCATTTATGAATAGTGTAAAAGTATTGCCCATGTACATTTACAGGGATTTTATGCATATTTTAGCAAAATGAAACAATTTGATCGACCAATAGACTGGATTTTTGCAAAATTTTTATTTCAATTATGTTTAAAAATCCATATTTAAGCTTGTGGTTATCGCAGGAATATGTTTCGTATACCAAAATAATTGTTGATTGGTATAAATTGTTAAAAAATTTAAATTTTGATAATCGGTTGCATAAAAAGTTATATTAACTATTTAGTCAAAATAATGCTGTTTTATCTGTTTAAGCGTATTAGTCTTTAAAATTGCATTGTTTGTCTGTTAATGTTTTGTATGTATTTAAATGACCTGTCCATAGACATCTAAATTTTAAAATTTGGACAAGTACTTTTCGATTTATAGTCAATTTTGTGCAGACAAATTGACAATTTTATTTTTTTTTTCTGGATTTTATCTATAAAAAATATTTCTAATGTAAAATTTTAATATTTGAAATTAATTTGTGATGCTTGAGCAATGCACAGTTATGTTTTATATATCAAAATTATTATCAGATTTTCAGGACTAATATTTTTAAATATGAAAATATTTTATGGGCGTGGTGAAATTATAAAAATAAAATTCGTTGAAAAAGCATGATTTTTTCGTAAATAGATCAACAAAACTAATTTTAGAGTGGCTTTTGTTGGAATAATCACTTAACATTTATTAGCAATATTCTAGAAGAAGATTAGAGCAATTAGTGTGTTGGTTTTGTTTTTCAAAATTTATCAATTTTTTATTAACTTTTGCATTTAAAGTACCAACAATTGAATTGATTTTTCACTTAATCACATTTTTAGTATGATTTTTTTTTAAGATTTTGTAAAAATTTTAACACAGAAATTTATATTATAAATTTTTACCTCAAATTCATGTATCATTTGTTATGAACTATTAAGTATTACTCAAGTTTGAAACCTCTTAATTTAGATTTACAAATACAAAATGATCACATGTTTGTAGAAGAAGGTTACACCTATAAATGTGCATCCTTTGTTTTTTTTTAAATATTTAAATTTTTCATTAACTTTATTTCATTTTTAGTACGAAATTTAGTACGAAAATTTAAAGTACGAAAAAATAAGTTGATTTTCATTAAAACACATTTTTAGTACACATTTTTTAATATTTTCCAATAATTTTTACACACAAATTTAAGTAATAAATTTGTTTCTAAATTGCATGTATCATTTATTATGAACTGTTAAGGTTTGCTCAATTTTGAAACCTCTAAAGTTGTTTCAATGTAGCTTTTTTTGTGATTTATTTATTAAATTACCCCTAATTTTTTCCCGTTAGATTTAGAAATACAAAATTATTCATATATTTATAAAAAAAGGTTAGACTTATAAACGTACATCATTAGTTTTTTGGAATTAAAAAAATTCCATCAAGTTTTTAATTTAATATATGTAATATAAATTTGACGGGTCATTTACACACCTTTTAGTATGACATTTTTCACCCCCCGTCAATAATTTTTATACAAAAATTTAGCCACAACTCATAGCTTAATTCTGAGATCATAATATCGTCCGAGTAGAAATGATAATGAAGTTATAATTTTTTATATTAAAAGAACTCCAATTAGAAATTCAATTGAGATAACGGTGCTCTCCACTGGTAGACAATGTTGACAATGAACAAAGCAGACCATTTCTATTGATTTTATTCGATTTTTTACGAATTTTAAAAAATCAATTGTAACGCTAATGTAGGAGGTAGATTTAAAAGTGAGGTATCAAATTAATGGCTATTCTATTGAGATTAAATATAAGAAAAAACTAAATCAATCCATGCTCACACCCACATGTTATTAAGTAATATGTGTGAACAATATTATATTGTCAATTTCTCAGCTCAACGGTACAATAGGAATATAATTTTTTTTAAACAAGTTCCTAGGACATATATGTATGTATGTACATAGCAATAATTCATTAGTAAATTGCAAACCTCTACGACTGTTTATTAAAAAGATATTGATAAAAAACCAAAAAAACAAATTTCATATAGGCGACATTTTTTTATTATTGTTAAAGATTTCTAAAAAAATTTTAATTTATTTTTTTTTTCAGAAGATATCTATCGGATAGCTGAGGGATAGACATTGTTGATGCCATAAAAAAAGTTAGTATTTTGATTTTTATGTTGTTAGTTTGGACACCCATACAGCCAAACTGACAAGAAAACAATATATTAGTTAAGATGTGTCGCGATACGGGTTCCAAACCAAACCGAGAACTTTGGTGCACTCCGAGGAACTATCGCAATCTCCCAGCAATTGGAGCTCCACTTGCTGAGCTCAAGACCTCCACATGACAGCATTTCGACGATCTGCTTTTTTAACTCCAATGTCTTCGACAACGAATCAGATCCGGTCATGAGGTCATCAACATACATATCATTCAAAACGGCATGTGACGCAAGGGGGAACTGGTTTTTGTAAGCAAACGCCATTTGACGTAGAACTTTCATGAACAAATATGGAGCTGGAGAAGAACCGTTTATGACTGTGGACAAACGAAAATGCGAAATTGGGCTATCGGGCATTCTCTCCAAACGATTCTCTGGAAATCACGGTGCTTTGGATGCACCCAAATTTGCTGAAACATTTTGACAATGTCAGCACAAAACACAAACCATGAAGACGAAAACGAATACAAACGTTAACCAAAATACGTTGAAGAGGAGTTCCTACGTAAAGCATTTCATTGAGGCAACAATTTTTGGTATCCTTTTGTGACCCATCAAAGACAACTCGAATTTTGTTTGTAATAACGGCGTGGTGAGGCAAATAGAAAACACTTCCCGACGTAGGTTCTATTTCATCATCTGGCATACGCTCCATATGTCCTAATTCCAAGTAAGTTTTCATCAACTTGCAATATTCCACTTTGAGGTTATTATCACGCAAAAACCGACGTTCCATGGCAAACAGTCTAGACAAAGCTCCAGATATGGTGTTAGCGAACTTAACATTGTCCTTTCGAAAAGAAAGTTCTACCATGTACTTGTCATCCGGTGTACGCGTAAGGGTTTTCGAAAATTTTCCACCTCATCTTCTCCTACTATCAACGAAGAACTATGAGGAACCTCTTCAATTTCCCAAAAGGATTTCAAAATCACATCAAGGTCAACACCTGGCAAACAGCCTGTAACAACCCATCCAAACAATGTCTCATGTGCAACAACCTTTCCCTCTGGATCTGAACGGTGAGCACTTAGTAGAATACTCCAGGCCTTGTCAGCTCCTAACAAAACGTCAATGGGACCTGGGTTTTTGAATCCTACGTCCACTAACAGAAGATCGTCAAGAAATGTGAAATTGCTAGCTTCAAACGAAAGCGATGGAGTTTGGGAAATTATTTGGTTAGAATGTATGCCTCAACTTGCATAGTATGCGGAGTAATCCGGGACTTTAACTTTAACTCAACAGCACCTTGAGTCACACCCGCTTCAACCGACGAGATCCCGGATATGGGTAAACGAGCGTGTGAATGACGAATACCAAGCGCTTTCAACAAACGATCGGTTACAAACGAAACCTGAGAACCGCTATTCAATAAAACGCGCACGAGATGAGTCTTTCCCGAAGCGTCAAACACTTTTACAACAGCTGTGGTTAGTATCACTGAGGAACGCGAATCATTTTTCATATGATTGCTCACGACGGACGGAGGCTGAACTCTCGATATCAACAACATTTGCAGTAGCTAAACAAGTAGGTGGGTTTATGTTATCTAAATGTACCAGGCTATGATGACGAAAATTGCATGACGTACAACGTGATCCCTACCTACTGCCTTAACCGCTTCTAACCCACGAATAACCTCATCCGCCTTATCCACAAGCTTACGTAAGTGAGCACCATAAACCGTACCGACATTTGGCAATTTTAGAAATTGTTCAATGAGTGCATTTATAATGTGCAATTTTCTATGATATCGGCGTTCTAACTTCTCCCAAGCGAGCTTGATAGTTGAAGAAGCTTCCTGCCCTATTCTATCCAAAAGTTCAGTCTGAGACGCAACTAATTCTCTTAGCGAAGTGTCTCTATCTTCATCTTAATGTCTTTAATACGCCTTAAAACTGCATTGATGATTGCGGTGTATTGTTTTTCTTAAATTGCAATGGTTTCAACAAGAAGAGAATATGCCCATAGCCATGAATCGAAGACAAACAAAATATATAACCGACAAAAAAAATATTACTAAGACCCTTTTCACACAAGGAAACTGAGTTGCCGGCAACTGAGAGTTTGTAGGCGAGAAGGGCGTAAAAGGAATTCAAAAAATCTCCCCTCACACCCTTCTCCGCTACAAACTAGCCAGTTTCTGGCAACTCAGTTTCCTTGTGTGAAAGCCGTCTAACAAAGCTGATTCTAATACAAGAAAAAATCGATATAGGAAATATACATTGAGTAATGAACAAATGTTTGGCAATTTTATAAAAATGATTAAATTTGAAAAAAGTGAAAATTAAATTGAAAGTTAATTAATGAACTTTAAATAAAAAATTATTAAACAAAAATATAAAAACTCAATAAATAAATAAACAGCATCGTTCCTCAACAGCTGTATTAATGTCACTATGTTGAATCAATTCAGTTGACGATGGCAGCTCGCTGCAGCACACCGAATAGTAATAGGCCTGCCTTTAAGAATCCAGTCCAGAGTAATGGGAGCGTATGTGCTCTCTTAGCACAACACGTTGATTAAAGGCACGTGGACACACTGAGCACGCGTATGGCTTTTCACCTGTAAATTAAAAAAAAAAGATGAGCTACCGAATATTGATAAGTTAAAAAAATGATTTTAGACAAAAACAGGACAAAAAAAACGTTTATTTCGGGAGAAATCAGTCAGAGGGTCATTAATGTCGAATTGGAATAAGAAGAATCACATTTTTCCTTTTTAGGATTGTATAGAGTATTTTTGCGTTTATGAACTCGGGGATACTTATTTAATTTTAAAATACCAATTGGAACGAAACCTCACCTGTATGAATCCGGTCATGTTTTCTCGGTGTTCCACCATCGGCGAATGCTTTCCAACAATAACGAAATCTGTTCTTCCTCTCACCAGTATGTGTACGCACATGAATCTGTTGTGAGCTTCTCGATCCGACAGTCTTGCCGCACTTATTGCAAGAAAAGAGTTTTCCCGATGCATTTACACTATGTGAATGCCTATGATTCGACAGGGAACGGCCGTCAGAAAATTCTTCCTGACAAACATTACAAACAACCGATTTATCTCGTTGAGATGCCATGTGGCGCTTTAAGCGTGCCTTGTTGTGGAAATTCTTTCCACATTTCGAACACGAATGGCATTTTCCCGCAAATGGTCCCAAGCGTGTTTCATAAGGGCCTTACGATCCCGACATTCATTGTGGCAGAGAATGCACGAATTGGTAGTCATTTCGGCTGAATGCAGGTTGGTAAGATGACGTTTAATGGTACACTCTTCGAAGAAGGACTCACCGCACAAAACACATCTGAAATAAAAAAATCGTAGTTATTGGTTTGTGTGTACAAAAAAAAACAAATATTAAAATGCTCACTTGAAAGGTGGATATCTTGCGTGAATCTCTGCATGTGCCAGCAAATCTAATGCCTCAACAAATGTCTCACAAATGAGTGACGATGCAACAGGTCCTGACGATGAAATGACATGACACACTGTGAGCAATAGAAATCTCCATTGTAATGTATTTATTTGTACTAAGTAATGTTATTTTTTATTAATTTGCTTTACTAAGAAATGTTAAATGTAATATGAGCCTTGAGCTATCCTTATACTTTTATACTTTTATCATGCTACCTCGCGGTCATCAGGAGAACTGTCAAAAACAAACGAGAACTAACTTCAAGCGAAATTATTTGAAAATGAGAGAAGAAAAAAGAACATCTTTAAACCAACCGCCGTTGTGAATAGATGCTTCAATAAAGATAGATAATAAAGTAAGTATAGTTTCATTTAGAGTTTCATTTAGATTTCCTCATTATAGCTTCAGGTGTGGGGTTCAACCTAAAATAAAGAAAGTCACGCGAACAATATGCCAACTTCGACGAAGACAAAGAAGCAGACGATGGTCGACGCCCTCATTGCCGCCGACATACAGATTCCAGCAGCAGCTACAATACAACAAGTAAGAGCCATGTATCAGAAGCTAACTAATGGTCAGTCCACCGATCCAGCTGATGAAAACACCGAGGAGCCTGTCGATAAAGACGATGACACAGTTTTGCTCCAAACAGACCAGCTGGATGCTCAGCTCAAGGTACTGAAGCTGCAATACGAGGTGGTGAATCTGCAGCAACAGATTCGCACAATGCAGCAGGGCACAGCCGAAAGCAGTCACCATCAGGCGGTCAGCTTCGAACATCTGGAGAATTCCCTCAATACATTTACTGGCAAGAACCACTACGACATCAGAAAGTGGTTCAGGGAGTACGAGCAGTACACCGCGACATGTTTGTTCACGCCAGACGACATGTGCTTGGGCTTGGGTGTGCGCCGGCTGATGAAGGAGACGGCAAAAGATTTCATCAATGCACAAGGTGTTGTCGACTACCAGCAGCTGAAGGCGTCTCTCATCGAAACTTTCGGACGACAAGTTACGCATCGAGATATCTATCGACAGTTGGAGCACCGAAAGATCCGTCCAGATGAGTCATGCCTGGAATTTGTCATCGCTATCAAGTCTATAGCAGCCAAAATTGATGTGCCCGAGGGAGAATTGTGCACATTCATCATTGATGGGTTCAATGATGAGAGCGCAAACATCGCGCTAATCAATGATAGCAGGACACTCAGTGAGTTGTTGTCGAGGCTCGACCGCTACGAGCAAAAGCGATCAGTGACACGCCAACTGAAACCTATTGCTGTTGCATCAACCTCAGTTGCCAGCAATACGAAGTCAAACACCGCCGTAAAACATTAAAATTTATCCGAAGTCAGATGTTAGAACTTCAGCCGTTTTGGACGCTATAAGAGCAGCTGCCCGAAGCCTCCTAGACCCATTGATGCGTGCTTCATCTGTAACGAAATCGGCACATGCACTATAGTTGCCCGAAAGCACAACGAAAACATCAGAAGATTGTTGCAGCTGTTACACGTCTACTAGCCGACTCAGACAATGATAACGAGGTGGCAGGCCCAATAAGTGTCATGCAAATGGTAAGTGTAGCCTTTTGTAATAGCCAAGTTCGGCGTACTGAATTTACGAATGTTTTCTCTTTATTGGATACCGGCAGCGAAATTAGTATTATCCAGCGTTCATTAGTGCCAGATAGTGTTAGATTGTCGGACGTACCAAGATCAACGAGATATTCGGGAATTGGACGCATAAGAATCCAGTCGTATGGTATTATAAAAACTTACATAATGTTTAAAGACAGAATCCATCTTATATCTCTATATGTCCTTCCAGACATCTCGATGACGTTACCGTTGATCCTGGGATGCGACTTCTACACAAATTTCACATCCATTTAGGGCAGAATGAACCTAAAAATAAAAATGTGAATTTACATATAAATAAAGATTTACTTTCAAAGCAATCGTATCTTCATGCGTTCGATTTGGTTGATTCAGATAAAGTAGTTGGTTGTAGTGGTAGTCCGATGACCCCATCGGATGTTGAGAATATTGTCTCCAGTGAAAGTGTGATTGGGAAGGCTGATAGTTTTGAGAGTCCGTTGTTTGATGGGGATGAAATAAGGTGTCAGTGTGTCTCCGTCGGTAGCCATCGACTAAAAACATGTGTCTAAGAAAGGCAACAACAATTCTTACTGAAGAGCTCAATTGTTGTTGTCAGAGCGAAACACATCTGCACTATAGGTCGCAAAAACCTTTTAAATTAATATTTCATATTAAAAAGTGCACTTAACAAAAAAACAAAAACAATTTTTCTATTGTTATTGTTTATCTTCTTCTTATTAATATGCCAGACCACGGGCAATTACAACAACTATCTGGGTGCAAGAATTTAACCAAATTCCTCTGGAAATTATATAATTTGCAGCACATCAGTGCAGCTTATTTTATAAATACGTCGGTAGCCATCGACTAAAAACATGTGTCTAAGAAAGGCAACAACAATTCTTACTGAAGAGCTCAATTGTTGTTGTCAGAGCGAAACACATCTGCACTATAGGTCGCAAAAACCTTTTAAATTAATATTTCATATTAAAAAGTGCACTTAACAAAAAAACAAAAACAATTTTTCTATTGTTATTGTTTATCTTCTTCTTATTAATATGCCAGACCACGGGCAATTACAGCAACTATCTGGGTGCAAGAATTTAACCAAATTCCCCTGGAAATTATATAATTTGCAGCACATCAGTGCAGCTTATTTTATAAATACTTCGGTAGCCATCGACTAAAAATATGTGTCTAAGAAAGGCAACAACAATTCTTACTGAAGAGCTCAATTGTTGTTGTCAGAGCGAAACACATCTGCACTATAGGTCGCAAAAACCTTTTAAATTAATATTTCATATTAAAAAGTGCACTTAACAAAAAAACAAAAACAATTTTTCTATTGTTATTGTTTATCTTCTTCTTATTAATATGCCAGACCACGGGCAATTACAACAACTATCTGGGTGCAAGAATTTAACCAAATTCCCCTGGAAATTATATAATTTGCAGCACATCAGTGCAGCTTATTTTATAAATACGTCGGTAGGCATCGACTAAAAACATGTGTCTAAGAAAGGCAACAACAATTCTTACTGAAGAGCTCAATTGTTGTTGTCAGAGCGAAACACATCTGCACTATAGGTCGCAAAAACCTTTTAAATTAATATTTCATATTAAAAAGTGCACTTAACAAAAAAACAAAAACAATTTTTCTATTGTTATTGTTTATCTTCTTCTTATTAATATGCCAGACCACGGGCAATTACAACAACTATCTGGGTGCAAGAATGTAACCAAATTCCCCTGGAAATTATATAATTTGCAGCACATCAGTGCAGCTTATTTTATAAATACGTCGGTAGGCATCGACTAAAAACATGTGTCTAAGAAAGGCAACAACAATTCTTACTGAAGAGCTCAATTGTTGTTGTCAGAGCGAAACACATCTGCACTATAGGTCGCAAAAACCTTTTAAATTAATATTTCATATTAAAAAGTGCACTTAACAAAAAAACAAAAACAATTTTTCTATTGTTATTGTTTATCTTCTTCTTATTAATATGCCAGACCACGGGCAATTACAACAACTATCTGGGTGCAAGAATTTAACCAAATTCCCCTGGAAATTATATAATTTGCAGCACATCAGTGCAGCTTATTTTATAAATACGTCGGTAGCCATCGACTAAAAACATGTGTCTAAGAAAGGCAACAACAATTCTTACTGAAGAGCTCAATTGTTGTTGTCAGAGCGAAACACATCTGCACTATAGGTCGCAAAAACCTTTTAAATTAATATTTCATATTAAAAAGTGCACTTAACAAAAAAACAAAAACAATTTTTCTATTGTTATTGTTTATCTTCTTCTTATTAATATGCCAGACCACGGGCAATTACAACAACTATCTGGGTGCAAGAATTTAACCAAATTCCCCTGGAAATTATATAATTTGCAGCACATCAGCGCAGCTTATTTTATAAATACGTCGGTAGCCATCGACTAAAAACATGTCTCTAAGAAAGGCAACAACAATTCTTACTGGAGAGCTCAATTGTTGTTGTCAGAGCGAAACACATCTGCACTATAGGTCGCAAAAACCTTTTAAATTAATATTTCATATTAAAAAGTGCACTTAACAAAAAAACAAAAACAATTTTTCTATTGTTATTGTTTATCTTCTTCTTATTAATATGCCAGACCACGGGCAATTACAACAACTATCTGGGTGCAAGAATTTAACCCTGGAAATTATATAATTTGCAGCACATCAGTGCAGCTTATTTTATAAATACGTCGGTAGCCATCGACTAAAAACATGTGTCCAAGAAAGGCAACAACAATTCTTACTGAAGAGCTCAATTGTTGTTGTCAGAGCGAAACACATCTGCACTATAGGTCGCAAAAACCTTTTAAATTAATATTTCATAATAAAAAGTGCACTTAACAAAAAAACAAAAACAATTTTTCTATTGTTATTGTTTATCTTCTTCTTATTAATATGCCAGACCACGGGCAATTACAACAACTATCTGGGTGCAAGAATTTAACCAAATTCCCCTGGAAATTATATAATTTGCAGCACATCAGTGCAGCTTATTTTATAAATACGTCGGTAGCCATCGACTAAAAACATGTGTCTAAGAAAGGCAACAACAATTCTTACTGAAGAGCTCAATTGTTGTTGTCAGAGCGAAACACATCTGCACTATAGGTCGCAAAAACCTTTTAAATTAATATTTCATATTAAAAAGTGCACTTAACAAAAAAACAAAAACAATTTTTCTATTGTTATTGTTTATCTTCTTCTTATTAATATGCCAGACCACGGGCAATTACAACAACTATCTGGGTGCAAGAATTTAACCAAATTCCCCTGGAAATTATATAATTTGCAGCACATCAGTGCAGCTTATTTTATAAATACGTCGGTAGCCATCGACTAAAAACATGTGTCTAAGAAAGGCAACAACAATTCTTACTGAAGAGCTCAATTGTTGTTGTCAGAGCGAAACACATCTGCACTATAGGTCGCAAAAACCTTTTAAATTAATATTTCATATTAAAAAGTGCACTTAACAAAAAAACAAAAACAATTTTTCTATTGTTATTGTTTATCTTCTTCTTATTAATATGCCAGACCACGGGCAATTACAACAACTATCTGGGTGCAAGAATTTAACCAAATTCCCCTGGAAATTATATAATTTGCAGCACATCAGTGCAGCTTATTTTATAAATACGTCGGTAGCCATCGACTAAAAACATGTGTCTAAGAAAGGCAACAACAATTCTTACTGAAGAGCTCAATTGTTGTTGTCAGAGCGAAACACATCTGCACTATAGGTCGCAAAAACCTTTTAAATTAATATTTCATATTAAAAAGTGCACTTAACAAAAAAACAAAAACAATTTTTCTATTGTTATTGTTTATCTTCTTCTTACTCTATTGAGATACTTTAATCTAGAATTTTGTAGTTTATATGATTTTTTTTGAGCATAAATAATAGTTTGTTACGGTCTAACAATCGCAGGAACCAGTTTTGTAATTTTACTGCATATTTTATTCCATTTTTCTCCAATTATCCATTGCATTTCATCAGGCGCGAACGCAGGCGGGGTTTTGGGGGGTTCAACCACCCCCCCCCCCCCCCAAATGTATGAATTTAACTTACTCGCCATACAATTTCACTCTTTCACTCTTAATTTTTGAGTTTTCAGTTTAAAACCCCCCCAACATTTTTTGAACACCCCCCGAAATTTTTTCCTGCGTTCGCACCTGCATTCCGTATATCTCCCTCAGTGCTATAATGTTCTATGTCTAACATAAAACAAAAAACTTAAAAAAGTTAGAAAGATGTTCTATGCTAAAATTAAAAAGTGTTAATTAAATCGATATTGAATTCAGAAAAACAAAGTTGGTCCTTAATTTAATGAAGTATCTTATCCGTTTTTATATTTTAGTATTTTTTTTTTAATAAATCATGATATTTTGACACAAATTCAGTTTTTTAAAAATTTTATAAGCGATTATCTCAGAATAATGAAAACCTAACATAGAACATTAAAGTATTGAACCAGCGATATATGTATAAAAATGTACGATTACAAAAACCCGGTTAAAAAAATAAGAATCGTGACTTTTGTAATTTAATTTAATTTAATTTAACAAGAACCACAAAAATAATAGAAACATACAAATTTTTTGTATTCCTTCTATTATCTTAGTAGAATGTTTAATATTGGTTAATAAACGTACATACATATGTCTAACTATTAACAAAAACAAATGTTAATCATTTATTTTTTTTCGATGTAATAGCCATCCCGTGCTGGCGTTGCTTCGCATAGTTTAAAGAATGCTAATTTTGTGAGTGTACACTCACAGAAAAAATAGTTATTTTTAACTATTTTTTAACTATTTTCATAGTAAAAATCGGGAACACTATTTTAAATAGTTAAAAAATAGTTATTTATGACTATTTTCATTGTCAATTAATAATTTTCGTAAATTCAATTACTTAATAGTTAATATTACTAGGTTAAATAGTTATTTTTAACTATTTTATTGTCAGTTGATGTTTTTTTCAAAACTAACTATTCGATAGTCAATATCAGCTATTTAATAGTAAAACCAACTATTCAATAGTCAATGTTATTAACAATACTATAGTTATTTGTGACTATCAAGTCAATTTATTTTTTCAGAATCAACTTTCTGATAGTCAATTTAACTATTTAAGGTGCTATGTACATATAACACTCTGCATAGTTAAATTGGACCTTATAAAAAAGTCATTGATGGACTATTAATATCGTCATCTTCAATATCTGTTTTGAAAATGCTTACCTGATAGTTTTATACTTGACGCATACAATAGAATAATTTATTCCCTGAAAATTCTTCAAAAAATCAACAATAACAAAATATAGCTCGAATCATTTCAATAGAAATTTTGCATTTTATTATATCTTATATAAGAATTTCAAAAAAATACAGTCAATTAAAAAAAAAAAAACAATTAGAAATATTTAAGCCTTATTAAAAAAATTGAATACCTACAGCTTGTCGTCCTCGATTGGCTTACAGGTAGATATCAGATGTCTGGAGAATAATTTCAGCTTTGGTTTGTTAAACGTCCTTCACCTTTTCTCCACTGCACTGGCGTTGAGCACTTCTAGATTAAAAGTTTCACCTTAATAATTAGAATCGTTATTCGTTATTCGTTTTATTTTTTTTTTAATTTTATTAGAATTAAGACGATTGAAATGAAAGGCAACCAGTGTAATAAGAAAAGTAAGTATTTAATATTCGGTAATTCAAGAGAGACTAAAGTTAGATAATTCAAGAAGTAAACATGAAAGCAATAATTGCAACATTAGCTATTGACTTTACAGTTTAATGTTACTTAAGTACAGTGATGCAAATAAGTTTTACAACACTCCCCCACAATAGTGGTGTTGCTATTTCAACTAATTTTACATAAGTGGGATGCCCAACATCGAACTAAACTTCAGGTGCTTTGTCTTTGCCAAGTTCTTCGTAAAAACATCTGCCATCATATCATCAGTACAAAGGTATTATAGATCTATTACGCCTTCTTCATACAGTTCTCGAATGTAGCGGTAGCGGATGTCGATATGTTTGCTTCTTGGATGATGCACCGGATTTTTGACCAACTGTTGAGCTGTTATCGTTAAATAAAAGAACAGACACATTATTGTTAATAAGCCCTAACTCTGATACCAAGTTCCGCAAATATATGGCTTCTTTGCTGGCTTGGGAAAGGGCCATATATTCCGCCTCTGTGCTACTGAGGGCAACGGACAATTGCTTCTTGGATTCCCACGAGATGACTCCTCCGCCAAATGTGAACACAAATCCAGTGTAGGATCTCCTATCATCTGTGTTGCCGGCTCAGTCTGATTTTGTATAACAAAGCTTTGCATCGATCGTAGTTTTGATGTACCGCAGCAGACGCTTCAACGCTCCAAGATGTTCACTATGTGGATCGACGTTGTACTGTGATAGTTTGCTGATCGTATGGCATATGTCCGGCCTCGTAGAAACTGCCAAGTACATAACAGCTCCCACAATTGACTGGTAGTAACTCGGATCTTCTTTCTTGCAAGATTTGTTTTGGCATTTGGTCATCGTCATCCCAGGATCGAGAGGTGTGAAACATGGCCTACATGCTTCCATTCGATGTCTTACTAATAGCTCTACCATGTATTGATGTTGGTGTATCGCAACAGCACCCCTCGGCTCGATACGCTCGACTTCTATACCCAGAAACTGTGTGACTGATCCCTTGTCGACACACTCAAATGCTGCTTGGATTTGGTCCTTAATAGATTTCAGTGACGACTCCATAGAACAATAAGCGATGAGGAAATCATCGACATATATAGCTAATATGTTTATCTCACCCCTTCTGTTCATTACATATAAACAGTTTTTACCATTGCACCTACGAAAACCGATTTTCTGCAGCTCTTCATTTAATTTGCAGTTCCACTGGCTTCCCGCTTGTTTAAGGCCTTATAACGACTTACGTAATTTGCAAACCTTTTGGGGATACTTTGCATCCACAAATCCGTCTGGTTGGGCCATAAAAACTTATTCTGTTAACTCACCGTTGAGGTAGGCTGATGTAACATCGACGTGATGTACCAGGAGCTCTTGCTGAACTGCTATGGCTAAAACCAATCTCGAATACCGGACAAAGGGGGAAAAGGTGTCATTATAATTAATCAAATACTTTTGGGAACACCCTTTAGCAACGAACCTACATTTGTACCTGTCAATCGATCCATCTGATTTTCTTTTTAGATTGAAAACCCTCTACATCCAATTATTTGATCCTTTGGTGGTGGATCCACAAGATCCCAGGTCTCATTTGCTATAAGTGCTTTAAACTCCAAATGCATAGCACTTTCCAATTCGACAGCATCTTTACAGGATTTGGCCTCCGCAACAGATGATGGAATTGGTGACTCAACTCCAATTAAGTTAACTGCTTCAACCATGTTGAACTGCTTGGTTGGTCTACCAGGCTTGCCACTTCGAATAATTTTAGGCCGCCCAGGACAGAAAACTAAAGTTTTACCGGATGAACTAGGTGAATCATCTGACTTTGTTTCTTCTTTTGTGCATGTGGATGTTGCGGTTGATGTTTCATTTTGTTCAGCCTCTTGAAGTTGATTTTCAGCGTCCTCGCTATTATCATCCTCTGCAATTAAAAAATCTTTAGTGTCTATAAAATTTGTTTGTTCATTATTTTCAAAAAATTTGACATCGCGGCTCTTTTCGATTTTTCTTGTCTTATAGCCTTTTCACACCAAACCCAAAACCGAGTTTTCGGCAATTGGTTTACGAAAACTTGAAATGCGTTCACACCGAAAATTTACAAGTTTTCATATGACATTTCATTTCTTTTGCTTGAACACAATGGTTTCGAGGAAGGGCCGCGCGAAATTTTTCAGTGCCACAGAAAAGGGAAAAATCAAATGTTTTATGTGGAATCAAAAGGCAATTTATTAATATTGGAATTTAATAATGGATATACAATCAATCTTGATTCGTTATAATTAATTTATTTCTTAACCGATCAATTTCACGTAGTAGTAAGGATGTGCGACACTGCGTCGCGCTCTCTTGTGTTCCAGCAGAAATAATATTTTTTCCTGGCAGCAACCCGTCAGCTATTCATATGATTCATATGACATTTAATTGAGCGCTGAATGTTTCACAAGGTGTGTTTGTTTAGTTCATCCTGCAAATCCAACATGTTTTGGACAGGTTTTATTTAAAACTTGTGTTTTATCAAAACTTTTGGTTTAGCAAAAATGTATGGGAAAACTTGTATTTTCGATCTAGGTTTTCAGCCAAAACCGATATTTTCGCGAAAACCGGGTTTTGGGTTTGATGTGAAAAGGCTATTAGGATCGAAAAGCCTGTAGCCCTTGGAATATCCTCCGAATATCCAACCAGCAGCAACTCTCTTCACTTCGCAGCAAAGTCCTGTCCATAACTCATATGGTGTTATATTATCTAAGGCTTTAGATGGTGACCTGTTTCTCAGGTAAACGGCAGAATTGATGGCTTCTGCCCACAGGTATTCTGGCAGATTCTGGTCCAGCAAAGCCACCGAGCCATCTCAACGAGAGTACGATTGGCTCTTTCAGCCACTCCGTTCTGCTGTGGGGTATACTCCATCGTTAGTTGACGTGTTATTTCCTGTTTGTGCAAAAAGTCATTAAAATTATTATTGACAAATTCACGTCCATTGTCACTTCGTAAAAATTTTATTTTATTTGACGTTTGGACTTCAACCATGCTTTTAAATTGTTTTAATGTGTTAAATACCTCATCCTTGGTTTTAAGGAAGTATATACCTCCAGGTGATTGAACCCTCATTGGCCCACAGACGTCACTGTG
Organism: Melangyna quadrimaculata; assembly: GCA_949320155.1. Taxonomy (NCBI): domain Eukaryota; kingdom Metazoa; phylum Arthropoda; class Insecta; order Diptera; family Syrphidae; genus Melangyna; species Melangyna quadrimaculata. The sequence continues at coordinate 102,559,212 of OX439485.1, read as the reverse complement.
CAGCTCTAGCAATTGATTATTCTGATTAAACGAGTTTTTAGGAAATGGTTGCACCGTCAATTTGCCTTTTGCGCACACAACACAATCCAAGTTGACATCAGATGTATCTACATTAAAACCAGTTACCATTTTCTTGTCTCTAAGCTGCTGAAGACTTTTCATATTGAGATGTCCGGAGCTTTGGTGCCACTTCTCTAAGGTATTTGTTTTTGTGCTGGATTGAAAAGAAATAAATTCAGTATGGGGTTTGACAATATAAAGTTCACTTTTCTTATCGGCCTTTAAAACAACAACTTTATTTGGATCTCTTACTATGGCCGAATTATGTTTAAAATCCACTGTGTAATTATGGTTTATTATTTTGCTCACTGATATGAAACTTCCTTGTAATTCTGGAATGAACAAAACGTTTTTCAGAAATATGTCACCTGAACTGAATGTCAACTTGACTGTTCCAACTCCTCTTGATGTAACGAACTTATCATTAGCTAGCTATACTTTTTCTCCTTTAATGACCTCATGAAATTCAGTAAGCAGTTCTCTGTTGCATCACATGTGGGATGTCGCCCCGCTATTCAAACACCATTCGTTCCGTTGCAGCATCGACGCATCTGTTATAGAAAGGAGACCAAACGAAAACAACTGTCGTGGTTTAGATTTACGGGATTCGGATGCGAAATGCCCTCGTTTACCGCAAGAATAACATTTGCCTTTCCCGTTATTGGAAGAATTTTTGATGTGATTTTTCGGCAAAAATCTGTTCACTTACCGCACCGTTTTGTTGGTCTTTGTTCAATCTTCTCCGCTCTTCCTCCATAAGCTTCGATTTTAAGTTTCTGACCGATGGCAAGATATCACGACTTTCAATCGCGACAATAAAATTCTCGTGAGAGTCTGGCAAACTACATAGTAAGATTATTGCCAGAAGCTCATCGGGGATAGACACCTGAATCTCATGCAATTTTTCCACTACACCTAAAAATTCGTTGATATGGTTTTGTATGGACTTCCCTTCCAACATTTTTGCTTGCATCAACTGCTTAAACAAATTAACCATGCTCGCAGGGCCTTTCGGTTGATACAATTCATGAAAGTTGTCCCAAGCATGCTTAGACGTCTTCGAGTGCTTGATGTGAAGCTCTGACGGCTTTAAACTTAGAAGGATGGTCGCCAAAGCTTTTCCATCCCCTGCTTCCCATGCTGTCTTCTCTTCAGGCTTTGGCTCTTCCGCCAACTTGTTAGACCCATCGACATACGGCCAGAGGTTTGTGTGAACCAGCACGCTCTTCATTTGAATCGCCCAAGTTGCATAATTTTCTCCGTTTAATTTTTCAATTTTATATAGCGAACCCATCGCGAATAATCTCGACTTACGAATTAATAAAGAAAATTATTTAGGCGATAAACTGAAACTTTACTTTTCTCATTTCTCCGAGTGACCTGGGCCCATAACCTATTAGAATTAAGACGATTGAAATGAAAGGCAACCAGTGTAATAAGAAAAGTAAGTATTTAATATTCGGTAATGCAAGAGAGACTAAAGTTATATAATTCAAGAAGTAAACATGAAAGCAATAATTGCAACATTAGCTATTGACTTTACAGTTTAATGTTACTTAAGTACAGTGGTGCAAATAAGTTCTACAACAAATTTCTTACCACGATTTCTGCAAACAACTTTTCCCAAAGGAAAACAGACTGATCGACAAGCAACAAAGACGGCTTTCACACAAGGAAACTGAGTTGCCAGAAACTGGCTAGTTTGTTGGCGAGAAGGGTGTGAAGGGAAATTTTTTGTCTTCCTTTTACGCCCTTCTCGCCTAGAAACTAAAAATCGCCGGCAACTCAGTTTCCTTGTGTGAAAGGGGTCAAAGAGATTGCGACGCGCAAGCGAAACTACTACAACATATTCATTTGAAACTATGTTGTTACTTTTCATAGTCATTTTCAACTATGGGGTAGTTGTTGTGTATACCATTATGCACTAAATTAAATAAATACTACTATTTCATAGTAGGAAACTATTATAGAATAGTCAGAATTGATTGTTAATTCCTTTAAAAAAAAAATCTTTAATAACTATGCTTTAATATCAAAATCAACTATTTTGTATAGTGACTAAATAAAATTATTGATTTTTAACTATTTTGTAACTATTTTCAATTTATTTTTCTGCAAAAATAGTAATTCCACAAATTTCATTGAAATTTATAGAACGACTATCACAATAGTAACAAAAGTAACTATTTTTTTTTGTGAGTGCAGGTATACAAAACTGTGCTTAATAAGGCTTACGACAATTTATACTATGTATATATTATTAACAAAAAGGGGGAGAGTAGGATAACTTTGATGCAAAAACTTAATAACGGTTTTTTGTAGAAGGGTCAAAAACAAGCATTTTGTACTATGGGAGGGGGGGGTCTATCACCCCGTTTAGGAGGTAGGGGCATTTTAGAAAAAAATGACTTAAAATGGAAAAAAAATATTAAAAAACAACGGCAACTTTTACAATTATGTACTATACCGGTTTTGTATAGTGACTAAATAAAATTATTGATTTTTAACTATTTTGTAACTATTTTCAATTTATTTTTCTGCAAAAATAGTAATTCGACAAATTTCATTGAAATTCATAGAACGACTATCACAATAGTAACAAAAGAAACTATTTTTTTCTGTGAGTGCAGGTATACAAAACTGTGCTTAATAAGGCTTACGACAATTTATACTATGTATATATTATTAACAAAAAGGGGGAGAGTAGGATAACTTTGATGCAAAAACTTAATAACGGTTTTTTGTATAAGGGTCAAAAACAAGCATTTTGTACTATGGGAGGGGGGGGGGGTCTATCATCCCGTTTAGGAGGTAGGGGCATTTTAGAAAAAAATGACTTAAAATGGAAAAAAAATATTAAAAAACAACGGCAACTTTTACAATTAAGTACTATACCGGTTTTGTATAGTGACTAAATAAAATTATTGATTTTTAACTATTTTTTAACTATTTTGTAACTATTTTCAATTTATTTTTCTGCAAAAATAGTAATTCGACAAATTCCATTGAAATTCATAGAACGACTATCACAATAGTAACAAAAGTAACTATTTTTTTCTGTGAGTGCAGGTATACAAAACTGTGCTTAATAAGGCTTACGACAATTTATACTATGTATATATTATTAACAAAAAGGGGGAGAGTAGGATAACTTTGATGCAAAAACTTAATAACGGTTTTTTGTATAAGGGTCAAAAACAAGCATTTTGTACTATGGGAGGGGGGGGGGTCTATCACCCCGTTTAGGAGGTAGGGGCATTTTAGAAAAAAATGACTTAAAATGGAAAAAAAATATTAAAAAACAACGGCAACTTTTACAATTAAGTACTATACCGGTTTTGTATAGTGACTAAATAAAATTATTGATTTTTAACTATTTTTTAACTATTTTGTAACTATTTTCAATTTATTTTTCTGCAAAAATAGTAATTCGACAAATTTCATTGAAATGCATAGAACGACCACAATAGTAACAAAAGAAACTATTTTTTTCTGTGAGTGCAGGTATACAAAACTGTGCTTAATAAGGCTTACGACAATTTATACTGTGTATATATTATTAACAAAAAGGGGGAGAGTAGGATAACTTTGGTGCAAAAATTTGATAACGGTTTTTTGTAGAAGGGTCTAAAACAAGCATTTTGTACTATGGGAGGGGGGTCTATCACCCCGTTTAGGAGGTAGGGGCATTTTAGAAAAAAATGACTTAAAATAGAAAAAAATATTAAAAAACAACGGCAACTTTTACAATTAAGTACTATACCGGTTTTGAACGCCAAAAATCTGTTCTTTAATCCTAAAGTTAAATTGAATTATTCATGCTAAAAGTTTTCCAAAAATTTGCATGCAAACTCAAAAAATTGATACACAAAAATGTATAAAATGTGTAAGTAGATAACGACTGTATATTTTTGTATTGCTCTTAAAATTCCAACAACAACAAAAGAAAAATGAAATATCATCTAAAATTCTATAATTCTAACTCTTTAAAGGAATACTCATTGTACAATCTATTTTCTAAAAAAAAAAAGTTTTGTTTGGTAAGTGTTCAGAAATCTTTTTAAAAGATCTCGGCTCCTCCTCGTCTTTAAATATGAATAGGTACATGGTCTAGAAGTTGTGCCCGATCTGGAAACACTGAAGAACACATCTCACACTCGAAACAGTGTTGTTTTCTCACTGTTGGATGCGTGGGTGGTGACGGCGGCGGGGATGGTATCGGAGATGATTTTAGTTCAGGAGCAGGTGCGGCGCTTACGTATGGTTTTATTTCACGTTTTTCTGCACGCGCTTTTGCTTTCGCTGTAGGTGACGGCAAATCGGTTTCATAAGCTAGATACTCACTGGTCTCCTGGGTCTAGTTGATCTTCGGACAAAGTCGAAATTTTGTTTAATCGGAGAGTGAGGCTCGGTTTTGATCTCATCAACTGTTCGAGCACTGATCGTTCGACGTATTTGTCGAGCTCTCTGCGGTCTGAAGTGGCTTCTAGGAGAAGTTGGGCGTCATAAAGTTCACTACGACTGCAGACTATTTCCTGTTTTATATGTACCGGACTAGATTGAATCTGATTTGGCGGCTATTTATCAGGTGATATGATTTCATAGGCATTCGCATGAAATGAAGCACATTTTGAACGCTGGGCAAACATGTCCAATTCAGTGGGCTCAGTGCGCGTAACGAAAGTTTTCGTTTTACGTTTCCCATTCTCGATCGGCAAGCGTGTTTTTTCAGTGTGAATCATCTTTGGTCGATTGGAAGCTTTTGATGCTGATGCATTCTTTCGTCGGGAAGTCATTGTCCATATCAAAATCGGAGATATCAATATCACTGCTGTTTTTGTGCTCAGTTCGTAGGCGTTCAATCTCATGTGGTTTTAGCTTTTGTCGGCGTTTGTATTTTCTTGGACCAGTCTAATAATACAAAGTTCGTTTGAGCTTCATACAAAATAAAATAATGTTAAGGATTCATTACTCTTACCACAGGCTGTCGTTGCATGGCTGTTGATTAAGAATGCATGAATTAAAGAAAAACTCAAAATCTTTGAACAACGTTATAATCTTTAATTTAATTTTTCCAATCAATGCATTTAATCAAGACAAAAAATTAATTTCACTAACAATGATGTAACTCTTTATGAGATGACGACCGTCTGGTTTGGTGGTTGCTAATAAAGTGATTGTCATTTTTTCAATAATCTTAATAATAATTTCAACCCAAACCTATGCTCTCCTTGCCGAAAACCAATAATTTGCACACGTTACCAATGTAATGCACTGCATTGATGATTGCGGTGTATTGTTTTTCTTAAATTGCAACGGTTTCAACAAGAAGAGAATATGTCCATAGCCATGCATCGAAGACAAACAACAACAAAATATATAACTGACAAAAAAATATTACTAACATAGCTAATTCTAATACAAGAAAAAATCGATATAGGAAATATACATAAGGGGAATGAACAAATGTTTGGCAATTTTATAAAAATTATTAAATTTGAAAAAAGTGAAAATTAAATTGAAAGTTAATTAATAAACTTTAAATAAAAAATTATTAAACTAAAATATAAAAACTCAATAAATAAATAAACAGCATCGTTCCTCAACATGCCGCCCCCGCTGAAGGAATTTCAGGACATGGCAAAAGTGCAAGTTTCGTTATGGGGCGCATGAAAGTGCCTCGTTTGGTGCGCAATGTGACCACTCGTACATGACCATCCTCCCCTGGGTCGACTTCTGTTATTCTTCCTAGGGACCATTGTGACGGCGGTAGGTTGGGTTCTTTGAGAATGACCATATCCCCAGCTTCAAAATCTCGGGTAGCTTCTTTCCATTTCGGACGCTGCTGCAACGATGTGAGGTAATCGGTTTGCCATCTTCGCCAGAAACCTTGCATCATATTCTAGAGTAACTCCCATCTTCCCAAGGGATTGATAGGTGTTTCCAAATAGCTTGGCTCAGGAATTGCCGTGTAAGGCAATAATATATAATAATATATATAAGGAAATGAGAAGGCGTTAATGGGTCAAGATCTGAATCAGAAGAAGGACAAAGGCGCCTAGAATTTAATAGGGCTTCGATTTTGGCTAACAACGTAGACATTTCTTCAAAGGTAAGAACACTATCACCAACTACGTGACGAAGATGTGGTTTTAACAATTTAACCCCCGCTTCCCAAAGCCAACCAAAGTGAGGGCTGTGCGGAGGGATAAATTGGCAATCAATGCTTTCTGCAGCCAACATTTTTGCAACCTTCTCGTTATGATTTTGGGACTGCACCAGTTTATACATTTACGATAGAACACAAGCTGCTCCAGAATACATAACGCTGCATTTACCGCGCCTCGCGATGAATCTTTTCAGGGCAGCCAAAAACGCATCCGTGGTCAGATCCGAGACCAATTCGAGGTGCATCACAAACAAACAACGAAATATAGCCCTTCGACAACGTTGGTTTTCCTGCTCTAGAGGAACGAAGAGTAATGGGTCCAGCGTAATCACATCCTATATGGGCGTAAGCAAATGATGGATTCACACGAGACGATGGCAAATTTCCCATAAGCTGCGTAGAAGTAATTTTTCGTTGGCGAAAACACGTAATGCAGTCATGAACTAATTTTCGAGAGAATCCAATACTCTTGAGGAATCAAAGTGAAAAGTCCAGAAACAACAATATGCAAAAAGTTCCTGTGAGCATCTAAGAGAATCAGCTGAGTTATAGGATGATTTTTGGGCAGAATAACAGGGTGTTTTATCGCGAAGGGAACATCTCTGGCGTTCGAAATTCTACCACCGACACGCAACAAACCGACGACATCAATGAAAGGTGATAGCGAACAAAATTTGGACGTCTTATCAACACAACGATCAGCCTTGAGAGTTTTGATTTCGCCGAAGAACTCAATCTGAGACTACTTGAGACAGGTTTTTTAGCTAGGCGAAGCTCTGAAAGCGAAAGATGTCCATATCTTCAAAAATAGATGAAGCGACGAATAAAGCCAACTATTCTCACAAGTTTTTTGCAACTAGAAATGTTAAGCGAAAGGTTTTCAAGAAAAGGCTCAATCGGAACCGAAACGTGAACAGTAACGGCCTTCTTTCTCTCCTCAGGAATCTCTTCTAATGCAATTTCATGATGATATGGCCACTTATCAATGTCTTGAGCCAACCATTCTGGACCACTCCACCACATTTTGTGTTCCATCAAATCTTTAGGTGAAAGACCGCGCGAAGTGGTCAGAACAGACATGATTTCAAGACGAACGAGGCAATGAAGATTAGATTTCGGAAGTACGATTCGCTACAAACGTATTCCATTTTCGCGGAGGAGCTGAAAGCCATGACAAGACAATTTGAGAGTCACAGAAGGCAGACACTCGAAATGTGTTTTACATCCAACGATGAGAGAATAAGCTCTATCAACCGACACAAGAGAAGAGCACCACAAAGTTCCAGACGTGGAATAGACAACTGCTTAACCGGAGCAACACGAGTCTTGGCAGCGACCAACTGAATTTCAACACCATCTCCTGAAGAACTGCGACAGTAAACCACTGCAGAATAAGCCTTTTCCGAAGCATCCGAAAAACCTATTAACCCCAAGCTTTTAGAATTTTGGGTAAACCTTCGAAAAATCCTAAAGTTTTCAAAATGGGTCAAATTTTCGCGATACAGCTTCCATTTTTCTGCGATTTCAAGGGGCAAAGGATCATCCCAATCTATTTTTGTCTTTGCGATTCACAGCTCCTGAAACAGTATTTTCAACAAAATAGTGGAAGGAGCCAAAAATCCCAAAGGATCAAAATCTTTGGAACCTCAGAAAGTAGTTTTCGTTTTGTAGGTAAAAAGTTTTCAGGCAAACTAATTTTATAGGTAAATAGCGGAAACACCCGGCGTTGCCCGGGTCCCTTTTGTTAAAGGATAGTTTGTTAAAAATCTTGAAAAAAAAAAAATTCACATGGAAAATAGTTTTCCTGGAAAATAATTCTGCTATCGTGAATATGTCTGAAATAAATTCGATAAATTGACTAGCCAATTTCCCAGGAAAACTTATTCCCGACATCAATAAATTTTCAACATCATTCATGTTCTCAATTTTCAAAGGATAGAAATATTGTGCAAGTGTTAATTACTATTAATATAAAAGCTTAACTACATATTCACGTACTTCTAAATATACATATGCTAAAGACACCTACTTGTAAGAAAATATTTGAAAAATTTATGGTATGGTGTGATTTTTCGAATTTTTGACATTTCACCACGATCACTGTCAAGTGTGATTTTTTTTTTGATTTCCACTGGACTCAGAGTGCAAAATCCACCTCCTTAATCGGATCTGGAGATTTTGACACCTGTCAAATTGAAAAGTTAAATTTCTTATTTTCCGTTGGTGCTTAAGTGCTGGCCGAGATCAGACCTGTATAATTTAAGCTTAAGTACAAGTACAAGTACAATTCCTTGATACTTAAAATTTTTAAGTACAATTCCTCGGTACTTGTACTTGAATATTTTAAGTACCAGTACCGAGCAATTGTACTTGTACTTAAATTCCACAAAGGAATTTAAAAAAATTGTAATAAATACTTTAGTAATTAAATATTGTACTTAAATACTTTTTCAAATACTTTTAATTCCTTAAGTACTTGATTCCTTTTGATTCCTTTTAATTCCTTTTGTTTTTCTTATATATTTTTTACAAAAGGAATTTAAATAGAATTATAAGTACTAAAGGAATTAAAAGTGTTTGAAATAGTTGTGGCAACACTGTTTTGGCAGAATCAGCATTCTTCCACAATCCACATGCAGTCACCCAGCGGGAAATATCGTCCCCAATGAATTTTATAGCTGAATTCTTCAATCAATTCACTAGCCAAATAATAAAAGGAAACGTCATGCAATGATTTAGTCAGTGAAGAGTCATGCGAGGTTTCCTCAGTTCATAGATTTGAACCCACTTTTCGCTTTGTGTGTAGAAAACAACAAGACAACAGCAATCAACTCACTAGCTAGATAATAAAAGGAAACGACATGTAATGATTTAGTAAGTGAAGAGTCATGCAATGTTTCCTCAGTTCATAGATTTGGACCCAACTTTCTGCTTTGTGTGAAAACAACCCTTTCTTTCGTTGAATTAAAGATTGCATTTGATATGGAAAATTATAAGATGAAAAAACTGTTGAAAATTCATGTAGAAGTTCATCAGTTCATCGTCTATGTCCACTCATATGCTTTGTAAAGTGTGCACCGCCATTGTGTGTTTTGATAGAAGTTGATTTTTTTTTGTGTTCTCTGTGTTGACATTGCCTACTGACAGTAAATATTATAAGACGACTTGTGAATTTCTATTAAAATGAGGAAATCTCAGATTGTCTCAAAGTATTTCAGGTTGTTGGTTAATCACCACTTCGCATATGAAGTGGTGATTAACCAACAACCACTGACCTACTGATTTCACTTTAATTAAATTTAAAGTTTTAATTCTATATTTTATTTTAATTAACCAATCACAAATTCACAACACATACACAACAGAGTAATGAATTCACTATTTATTTAATTTTCTTCACATTTTTCATATTGAATTAACTATAATTGCTGAATAAACAACTACCACTAATCTTGTGATTTGATAATTGAATTTTTATTACCATTTTCATCGAAAACATTGAACTGATGAATAAACCACATACATTTATGTAGTGAATTCACAGATTATGCAACCATCATGTTTTTCATCATCTGGGTCGGTGAATAAACGACTTCCAACGAAGTAGTGATTTCGTTGGCGAATTTTCATCGGATTTTCAGCAAGTGCTTCCCGCCTAGGACATGCCCATGTTAATTTCATCAAAGGAATCAGCTGAAAAGTGGACGGTGCAGCTGCCATTCCTCAAGGAAAAAGCTGATCTTTCCTCAATGAATTTTTCAATTTTTCCCGCTGGGCATATTATTTATTATTATACAGTCTCACACCGTCAGCAAACAAGCTTCACTTGTCTCATTGATTTTAATTCGCAAATCAAAGTTATACTGTACCTTTAGTAATTTGAAGAAATAAAATATGTTGAATTTATAAACTTATAAATGGTCGTATTGTCATTTAACCATATTGGTGATCCCGACAGTTCTTAAAATAATTGCAAAAACATAAGATAAACTAACAAAACTAAATTTTATATTGCCATCTGCATAAGTTTTTCTCTCGTGCTTGTGACTTTTCTCTCTTTTGTGTCTGTGCTTTTGCTCATCAGCTTACAAAAAAAAAAACCAGTGCGTTGAGTGCACACACACAAACACAACAGTCAACAGTCACCAACTCCATCGGCTTGTCTGGATTTTGGAACAGCTGCAGACATAAAGTAAAAAGAGAGGAAAATTCGTACGTGAGTACCAAATATATTTTTTTTTACTATTTTGTCATTTGTTGAAACACAAAACAATGCAGAAATAAAAATACGCGACACTAAAACAACGTCTACTGGAGCAGTTTGCTGAAACGGAGGAGAAGCGCCTCCGAATTTTGCTTAAAGACATTGAACTGGGAGACAGACGTCCTTCCCAACTATTGCGAGACATGAAGGTCCTCGCAACCGAGCAGATTGGCGACGATGTGCTGAGAACCCTTTGGTTAAAGGTTACCTTCTCAAACACAGGCTATTCTCTCTGCAACCCAAGAAACGGATATGATAAAGCTGGGCATCATTGCCGATAAAACTCACGAAACTCTACAGTCTTCAGAGGTTGCGGCTGTTGGTTTCAACACACCTTCTACCTCTATTGACTCATCAAGAATTTCTTCTCAGTTGAGTGAACTCTGTACCAGACTTTCCAGATTAGAATCCGGACACGGTTTCCAAAGGCGCCACAATCGAGAAAAACAATAAGGTTCCTCTAGCAGACATCATTCTCAATCTAGTCGCAAAAACCGTTTCAATCCTAGTGCTCACGTTTGCTGGTTTCACCAAAGGTTCAAGAGCCAAGCGAGAAATTGCAAGCCACCCTGCAACTTTCAAAAAAGTCAGGGAAACTTCACGGCCGGTCGTTAATGGCGACTGACGACAGTGGCCATACTAACAAAAATTGTCGCTTATTTATCACAGACCATAAAACGAATACAAAATACCTCATCGATACAGGTGCAGATCTTTCTGTTTGTCCTCGCACTAAAAAAGATACTGCTCAAGCAGGCACTCATCTGTATGCGGCCAACGGCTCAAAAATAACAACCTATGGCCAGAAGTTGTTCGATTTAGATTTGGGTTTGAGGCGAAAGCTAAGCTGGCATTTTCTCATTGCCAACGTCAGCCACGCAATCATTGGGGCAGATTTCTTAACCCATTACGGTTTTTAGGTATGATTTTTGTTTTGAGGCATGTTTCGTTAAATTTTAAGTTCAAGTTTTGTTTTGTGTTTTGTGTTTTTGTAGTAGTAGACGATTTTTGTTTGGTTTCGTCTCCAAGTTGTGTTTTAATTATTATATTTTATTTATACTTAAATTAAAAATTATTAAAAACAACAAATTTTATTTTGTATTTCTTAAAAAAATTTTTTTTATTAAATTTAAATTAAAAAAAAAAAAAAAAACACTATTATCACAACTTTTATATATGTTAATGCGACGCGTTTCGGAGTGTTGCTACTCCATCATCGGGCGAACTACTTTGATGTTATTATATAACTTAATTCAGCTCAAGCTTAATCTCTTGCCTCAGGTTGTTTGTGTTGTTGTTTTTATTTTATTTTTGTGGATCTTTTGTGTTGTGCTGGTGGTGTATGGGTGATGTTTTTATTTTATCTATTATTTTGTATATGTTTTATTGCAATTTCATAAAGTGTATTAGTTTTGAATGTCAGTTTATCGTTCAATAGTCTGCCTTTTTCAGTCTTGTATGCTTTGTAGATCTCGAACTCTTCAGTCGCGTCTAATATTTTTCCTTTTCTGCAGATGTGTAACGTTTTCATGTTTGTCTCAAAGTCTGTGTAATTGTGGTCGTTGTTTATTAAATGTTGGGCGTAAGTGGATCTGGTGTTGGGTTTTGGTTTGTGTTCTTTAAATCTGTCAATGAAAGTTCTACCAGTTTGGCCTATGTAGAACATGTTACAATCATTACATTTCAATTTGTAGACTCCAGAGCATGATTTTATATTGTTTTTAGATTTTTGTTTTAATATATTATTTATTTTATTGTTTGTTTTAAATGAAACATGTATATTTAATTTTTTGAATTTATATTGGAGGGTTTGGGAAATTATGTTGGTGTAATTTACTGATGTGTATTTTTTATTATCTACTGTTGGTGTATTTATGTTGTTGTTTATAAATAAATTAAATTATTTCACATTCAACAATAAATTTTACACCCAAAGAGAAGGTCTAGCTATGGGATCTCCTCTAAGCGGACACCTTGCAGACATATATCTGAACCATTTTGAAAATAAATATATATTATCAACAAGTAATCCACAAAAACAAAAAATAATTACATATTCGAGATATGTTGATGATAATTTCATAATATTTGACGGTACTCAAAGACAAATCGACATACTCTCAAAATATATCAACAACATAAACACAAAATTAAAAGTAACAACAGAAATCGAAAACAATAACTCAATAAACTTCTTAGACCTCACCATCGTCAAAAACAACAACAATAAACTCCAATTTAAAATATACAGAAAAGAAACAACAACTGATATCACTATACATAAAGATTCCCACCACACATACCCCCAAAAAATGGCAGTATCTAATGCTTTTATTGACAGATTAATCAAAATTCCAATGAATAAAAAAGACTATGAAAATGAACTCAGTACCATTAAATATATTGCATATTCAAATGACTATAACACAACAATAATTGACAAATTACGCACAAAAAAGAAAAAGAAAATAAACTTAAAAAACAATATTAACCTAAGAAACAACCACAGCATAAAAAACAACACACATTTAATAGAAAAATTAAAAAATATCAACATGTCAACAAACTATAAAATGATTTCTTTCGATATAACAAGCATGTACACAAACATACCCATAGACGAGACCATAATAATACTTAAAGACAATCTTAATACTACAGCAAACCTTAACCAACATCAAATCAATGAATTAATATCCATATTAAAAATCACACTAAATCAAAATTATTTCACATTCAACAATAAATTTTACACCCAAACAGAAGGTCTAGCTATAAGATCACCTCTAAGCGGACTACTTGCAGACATATATCTGAACCATTTTGAAAATAAATATATATTATCAACAAATAATCCACAAAAACAAAAAATAATTACATATTCGAGATATGTTGATGATACTTTCATAATATTTGACGGTACTCAAAGACAAATCGACATACTCTCAAAATATATCAACAACATAAACACAAAATTAAAAGTAACAACAGAAATCGAAAACAATAACTCAATAAACTTCTTAGACCTCACCATCAACAAAAACAACAACAATAAACTCCAATTTAAAATATACAGAAAAGAAACAACAACTGATATCACTAAACATAAAGATTCCCACCACCCAAAAAATGGCAGCATTTAATGCTATTATTGATTGATTAATCAAAATTCCAATGAATAAAAAAGACTATGAAAATGAACTCAGTACCATTAAATATATTGCATATTCAAATGGCTGTAACACAACAATAATTGACAAATTACTCACAAAAAAGAAAAAGAAAATATTAATTTAAAAGGTTTTTGCGACCTATAGTGCAGATGTGTTTCGCTCTGACAACAACAATTGAGCTCTTCAGTAAGAATTGTTGTTGCCTTTCTTAGACACATGTTTTTAGTCGATGGCTACCGACGTATTTATAAAATAAGCTGCACTGATGTGCTGCAAATTATATAATTTCCAGAGGAATTTGGTTAAATTCTTGCACCCAGATAGTTGTTGTAATTGCCCGTGGTCTGGCATATTAATAAGAAGAAGATAAACAATAACAATAGAAAAATTGTTTTTGTTTTTTTGTTAAGTGCACTTTTTAATATGAAATATTAATTTAAAAGGTTTTTGCGACCTATAGTGCAGATGTGTTTCGCTCTGACAACAACAATTGAGCTCTTCAGTAAGAATTGTTGTTGCCTTTCTTAGACACATGTTTTTAGTCGATGGCTACCGACGTATTTATAAAATAAGCTGCACTGATGTGCTGCAAATGTGCTGCAAAATATGCCAGACCACGGGCAATACAACAACTATCTGGGTGCAAGAATTGAACCAAATTCCCCTGCACATCAGTGCAGCTTATTTTATAAATACGTCGGTAGCCATCGACTAAAAACATGTGTCTAAGAAAGGCAACAACAATTCTTACTGAAGAGCTCAATTGTTGTTGTCAGAGCGAAACACATCTGCACTATAGGTCGCAAAAACCTTTTAAATTAATATTTCATATTAAAAAGTGCACTTAACAAAAAAACAAAAACAATTTTTCTATTGTTATTGTTTATCTTCTTCTTATTAATATGCCAGACCACGGGCAATTACAACAACTATCTGGGTGCAAGAATTTAACCAAATTCCCCTGGAAATTATATAATTTGCAGCACATCAGTGCAGCTTATTTTATAAATACTTCGGTAGCCATCGACTAAAAATATGTGTCTAAGAAAGGCAACAACAATTCTTACTGAAGAGCTCAATTGTTGTTGTCAGAGCGAAACACATCTGCACTATAGGTCGCAAATACCTTTTAAATTAATATTTCATATTAAAAAGTGCACTTAACAAAAAAACAAAAACAATTTTTCTATTGTTATCGTTTATCTTCTTCTTATGAAAAAGAAAATAAACAACAACAAAAACAACATAAATACACCAACAGTAGATAATAAAAAATACACATCAGTAAATTACACCAACATAATTTCCCAAACCCTCCAATATAAATTCAAAAAATTAAATATACATGTTTCATTTAAAACAAACAATAACATAAATAATATATTAAAACAAAAATCTAAAAACAATATAAAATCATGCTCTGGAGTCTACAAATTGAAATGTAATGATTGTAACATGTTCTACATAGGCCAAACTGGTAGAACTTTCAATGACAGATTTAAAGAACACAAACCAAAATCCAACACCAGGGGTGGAATCGGCTAAGGCGATAGTTGATTGTTGATCATCAAAATAAATACTTTTGCTCCACGTAAGGTGATTATCAAATTGACTATCACTTTTTTGCTATAGTTTGTGGGTGACAGGTATTTAGGTGTCGTTTTCATACATTTTGCTTAATATTTTTGAGAAAAATAAGTTGTGTTAGTTAAGCTCCGCCATAAATCGATAATTTAATGAAAAAAAAGTTATCAAAGTAAAAATAAAATATAACAGTATTGTTTGTATATACATATATATAGGTACTCCAAAGCAAAGTTTCTATGCGAACGAACGAGAAATTACAAAAAATTGTAATTGCTCAGGAAGAAACCAAGGAATAAAGGAAATATTCTGGAACATCCTTACCCAATGTACCTACCTATGATACCTCAAATAATATTTGTTAAGTAAATAAAAAGAAACTCACAAAAAACGTTTGCTTTTCTAAAGCATTTTATTCAAATACCATACGAACAAATAAAGTGTTTAAAAAGAAAACAATTTTATTGGCAATCCATTTGCATTAAAGCGCCAGCTGGTCCCCTTGATGCCTTAGGGATGTTCGCCCAGAGCTTGACAAGGCATGTACATGTACATAGTATTTCTCCAGCTAGGTTAAAAATTGTGTTTTGCTTTTTTTAAACGAGTTTGAGAAATTTTCTCCAGGTATAGGATGGACCCGAAGGTTCCAGGTTCGAGTCCTGCTGGTACCCAACTTTCTTTTTCTTTTTTTCTTTTTTTTTTTGTAAATAATGAAGTTAAAATGATAAAAATATAAATATCGGGTACTTATTTAAAGCTCATGATGGGTTTCCATCAACATATAATTAATTTACAACGCATAAAAACAATAATTGTGTTCATCAAATTCAAACCCTACAAATGTTCTGCTTTTTTTAATGATCAGTTTACGCAGAACAAAGAAAAGTTGATAATCAAAATTGGTTATCAAATCAGCGACAGTCAACTATCGCCTTAGCCGATTCCACCCCAGATCCACTTACGCCCAACATTTAATAAACAACGACCACAATTACACAGACTTTGAGACAAACATGAAAACGTTAAACATCTGCAGAAAAGGAAAAATATTAGACGCGACTGAAGAGTACGAGATCTACAAAGCATACAAGACTGAAAAAGACAGACTATTTATATTAGCCATTACGATTTGTTGGTTGATTTAAGGAGGCAGCGACTCATTGACAATAAAACCAGATTAACTGTCCCAGGCTTGTTGTTAAAAGCAGACAATTACTCAACCATTAAAACTGTTGATGAAAATAGTGATTACTCCAGTTTACTGACTAAGTTTCCGAATTTAACAAGACCTGCCACCGTTCACAAGGAAAAGAACATTCCTCTCAGAGTTAAGCATGAAATTGTGACTTCGGGACCTCCTATCCACTGTCGAGTTCGTAGGTTGGCACCAGACAAACTTTCAGCAGCTAAAAAGAAATTTCAATTTATGATGGAACAAGGAATATGTCGTCCTTCTATGAGTCCCTGGGCGAGTCCGCTCCACATGGCTCCAAAGGCAAATGGAGGCCTTGTGGGGATTTTCGATTGCTCAACGCCGTAACAAAGCCTGATCGTTACCCGGTTCCTAACATTCAGGATTTTGCTCTGTATTTAGATGGGAAAACAATTTTTTCAAAATTAGATCTGGTCAGGGCGTTTCACCAAACCCCGATGGATCCACAGGACATTGAGAAAACAGCAATTATTACACCATTTGGGCTTTTTGAGTTCTGCAAGATGACGTTTGGACTACGTAATGCTACCAAGACGTTTCAACGTTTCGTCCACGAGGTATTGCAGGGTTTGGACTTCTGTTTCTCCTACATAGAAGATTTCCTTGTAGCATCGTCGTCTCCAGAAGAACATAAGGCTCACTTGGAACAACTTTTTCAGCGACTCAACAATCACAATTTCGTCATCAACATCGACAAATATTCTTTAGGCAAAGAAAGCGTAGAGTTTTTAGGACATCTAGTTTCCCGAGATGGCATCAAGCCACTTCCTCATAAAGTTGATGCCATTTTAAATTTACCCAAGCCTAAAAATGTCAAAGCATTACGACGTTTTATGGGTACCTTAAACTTTTATAGACAATACTTACCAAACGCAGCTTATCTTCAAAGCCCACTGAATGATTTCTTGCAAGGGAACCCGAAGAAAAAAAAAGAATTCCTCTGGACAGCTAAAACTTCAGAAGCGTTTGAAAAATGCAAAAAAGCCATGTCAGAAGCCGTAATGCTAACTCATCCTTGTCCCACAGCTCAATTCTCAATCATGGTTGACACATCGGATACAGCGGTCGGAGGTGTAATGAAACAGAGACGTGATAGTGGGGACTGGGAGCCGCTTGGATTTTATAGCCAGAAGTTAAAACCATCGCAGAGAAAATACAGCGCTTATGACAGGGAAATGCTGGCAGTCTATTTGACGATTAAACATTAACGATACATGCTAAAAGGACGTGAATTCACCATCTTCACCGACCACAAGCCGCTGACTTTCGCATTCCATCAAAATCCGGAAAAACTTTCACCTAGGCAAGAACGTTACTTGGATTTCACAATTCAGTTCTCGACAGACATTCAGTACATACCCGGTAAGGACAACGTAGTGGCAGACAGTTTTTCTCGCATTGACACTCTTGAGTTGACTAGTGCTATGGATTTCTTAAAAGTAGCAAACGAGCAGCAAACTGATGCAGATTTAAGAAAGCTTTTAACCAGTACAAATGCTTTAAAGTTCAAGCGTCTCAAAGTTCCCGGCTGTGATGTAGAGCTGCTTTGTGACAGAAGAAGACAGAAGATTCGACCTTACATCCCGATCTCATGCCGACGAGAAATTTTTGAGAAATATCACTCTTTGTCACATCCAGGTGGAAGCGCAACATTGAAACTTTTACAGTCACGATGTGTATGGCCTTCCATGCGTAAGGATACAAAATCTTGGTTTAAACAGTGCATTGCGTGTCAAAAATCGAAGATTGGAAAACACTGCAAATCACCAATCGGAGTCTTTGCTGTTCCAGACAGTCGATTCGAGCATTTAAACATCGACCTAGTAGGCCCGCTGCCCATATCGAATGGTTTCTCGTACTGCCTCACAATGATCGATCGTTTTTCAAGGTGGCCGGAAGTCATCCCATTAGTTGACATGACAGCAGAAACTGTGGCGCAGGCTCTTTACAACAATTGGATTTGTCGATTTGGTGTGCCGCTAAAAATAACTACCGATCAAGGCAGACAATTCGAGTCATCGTTGTTCAAGGAGCTGAGCAGAAGACTAGGCATTGAACACATTAGAACTACACCCTACCATCCGTGTGCTAACGGAATGATCGAACGTCTACATAGGACTCTCAAAGCAGCTATAAAGTGTCATGACTCGTCTAACTGGACAGAAGTTTTACCAACAGTTCTCTTTGGATTACGAACATCTTACCGCAAAGATATTAAATCAACGGTTGCTGAGATGGTATACGGAACCACCTTACGGATTCCTGGCGAATTTTTCCATGAATCAGGAGACAGGACGTATACAGCTTTAGTTCTTGAGGGGGGGGGTCATGCCAAACAAAAATAACACAAACTAATATTTGTTAAAAGTCAAGTGCCTTATATTTTTTTTTTCATATTTTACTGTGCGTAGCTATATATGTAAAAGAAAAGGGAAAAGATCTTAATTAACTATACTTAAGGGTTTTCCAAAAGGGACGGGTTGATTTTGACAGCTCGTGGCAGCCATATTGTTTCTTTTACTTTCGGTCAAAATATCGTCTTTTAATCAGTTACTACAGACAAATCATCATGGTAAGTTACAACTTCGAGCAACACGTGCAAATGATGTTTTAGAGCAGTTAGAAGTTTATCCCAATTTTGGTCGAAAAATCATCTTTAGCGATGAGGCCTATCTTTGGATGAATGGGTACGTGAATAAGCAAAATTGCCGGATTTGGGACGACACTAATCCACGCGTGATTCACGAGGTGCCAATGCATCCAAATAAAGTTACTGTTTTGTGTGGATTTTGGGCTGGATGCCTGGAGGCGTCATCGGTCCGTACTTCTTCGAAAATGATGCTGGCCAGGCCATCACCGTCAACGGCGATCGCTATAGGTCGATGATCACCAACTTCTTGTGGCTTAAATTGGATGATATGGACACTGAAGATATATGGTTTCAACAGGATGGCTTTACGTGCCACACAGCTTAAGACACAATCGATATTCTGCACGAGCGGTTTCATGGCATGGTTATCTCGCGCCGAGAGGACGTGAATTGGCCACCAAGATCGTGTGATTTGACCCCTTTGGACTTTCTCTTGTGGGTCTATGCGAATAAGTTGCAAACCACCTCGACCCTCAAAGAGAACATAATCGATGCCATCGGTCAAATTCAGCCTGATTTATGCGCCAAAGTCATCGAAAACTGGACCTTTCGAAGCTGGGGCGGCCATTTGAACGATGTTATATTACTATAATAGGGCTCTCAAATAAAGATAAAAGCTTATTGATATCTTGTTTTATTCAATTTTAAATGGACCCGCCATTAAAAAATAAGTAAAAATATTTTAAAATAGTTCATATCCTGGAAAAATATATCGTTCCTTAACTCATTTAATTTTAAGACAGTTAAGAATCAAAAGTCGGCTTGAAATAGCAGACTACGAATGTAATACTACATTTCCACTACGCCAAATTAGGCAATTTCGTTGAAAATATATATTTCGAACTGCCAAAGCCAATTCAAAATGAAATGAGCTACCTATACAAAAAAAATTAACAAATTTAAGACGAAATCACTTTTTTGGTATTTGCAAAGTTACCTCATTTTTGGTTCCAAAGAAAAATAAAATAAACAACTGAGTGGAACGAACCTTTATTAGCTGGACCAGTGAACGCGCTCTCCGTTTTTATTCCTGACTGTTACATTTTTTAAATTGGGTTTTTTGTGTGATAATACACTCGCAGTTAGGCTGGAGAGCTTTCGCTCCGTAATTTATATTATTGAATGTTTGAATTTTCAACAACTACTTGAGTGGGCTACAACCATTGTATTTGGCTGGAATTATTTCAATTTCATGGCTGCCACACCAATCATCAGATTCCTTTCAGTGGTGCTTAGTCCTTATGTTCAATTTTAATTTATAAATTAGTGCCGTCAATTGGAATCGAACCTAGACCAGCTACCTCTGAGGCCTATGCACTACGCATTGCGCCACCGAGGTCACCTGATCATGCCCATTCAATGTAAGGTTTTGTCTTTATAAATTGCATATTGAGACAACCAGCATTTTTACTAGCCGCACACAAGTTGGTTATTGATCATTCGGGTTCTTTCTCTTTTCTCCGTACACTGTTTACAAACCAACATTTCGTTGGACAATTGTAAGGTGGGAGATTGTATGAAAGATTTGACACTGGTCAAGAATTGATTTATTTAAATTGGGTTTTTTGTGTGATAACACACTCGCAGTTAGGCTGCATAGCTTTCGCTCCGTAATTTATATTATTGAATGTTTTTTCAACAACCACTTGTTACATTTTTTATTTCGGAGGGCCTCAGCAAAAACATACAGCAATCTCCAGTTGCCTGACCAAAAAAAAATCAGTTTAGCTAGCTGTCAAAATACTGAGGAAAAAAATTTTGGATTCGCTTGATCATTTGTTTTGAATTTTATTCAGAATTTATTTTAATCCTATCAAAGTTTTTATTTCAGCGAATTGAAGTTGCAGGAAAAATTAGTAAAATATCAAAGGGACTGTGTACAGTTTTCTGTTTCTTAATTTTAGTAAATAGACATAAATATTCACTACTGAAAATGAAAACAATAGCTCTGATTTTCAAAAATGACCACTTGTGTAAATTGCTCTTTTTACAATAGTGGACAAACTAAAATACATTAAAAATTCGTATTATAATTTAATACAAAGATCCCTTTTCGTTGCGTTTCAAGAAAAGTGTGAACAAAGTTCACGAGTGATTTTGACATGCTTCTGATTTGAAAAAAATATATGTCTCTAAGACTGCCACCGATGGAAAAGTGAAAGGCACCTTCCAAAATAAATATGTACATCAAATATACCTTATCTTTCTTACCAGTAAGCCTTTCTGATAAAAATAATGGACAAAATTGTTAAATTCTACGAGCATAGTCGCTTTTCCTCCACAATTCCATCCGACTGGTCAAACGGTTCACCGCAAGGAGTTCCAAAAAATCTCCTTTACCATGCCTATTGGCTTTTGCATTATGGGATTCATAGGTTACTTTGTAAACGTAATCCACATCCAAATCAATAACAATATTGTTCGATCGTAATTGTTGAATAAGTGCAAACAAAATCCTTTCATAATAGGTTTTCATCATAGTTTTATATATTTATGTCTTTTATCGTTAACATTAATATTTTTTGGTTAGAATAACTGTAAATCGAAAATTATCACTCTATTTGCTTTTAGAAATAATCTGTCATACAGAAATCAAACAAAGCAATTTCTGTATGTGTTCTATAATGTGTTTAAAGATTTTATTTTCAGAAAAAAAAAAATGTTCTTTTTTTGAAAATCCTATTAGTTTTTACTTTACCGAGTGAAAATTTGGTAACAACTCCGCACTTTGATTTCTGTTTGGTTTAACAGGTTTTGGCTGTCACCTCAAAACGGAAACTAGCATATGCATATATTTTAAGATTTGAATGTTTTATCATATGATAAGTTTGTTGTTGTGTTAAATTTCTTATTGAATTGAAGTTACCAACATTTAAATTCTCTATTGAATTCTAAATTAACAATCGAAAATCCTACTAGCTTTCTATGTAACCAACTTTCATTTTTTTTTTTCTATGTGGTTACTAAATAATTATTTCAGATCAACAAAATAATCTTGAGTTCTCGGGGGGGGGGACATGACCCCGTGACCCCCCCCTGTATACGCCGTTGTCAGGAGATACAACAACAATTAATACTCATGATTTTCTAAAAGGTCTTTTATCGAGAATGAGAACAATTCGACCGGTGCGGTGGCGGCTTCAAACCATTCTAACAACAAATCGTTTATTTTCAAGGATCTTCAGACGTGCAGTCATGTGTTTGTCAGAACGGATGCAGTTAAAAAGCCTTTACAAAACCCTTATGAAGGCCCATTTAAAATTATTAGTAGAGACACTAAAATTTATAAAATCAATATTAAAAACATTAATAAATATATTTCTATTGATAGGCTAAAGCCAGCTTATATCCAAAATTCAGAAGAAAGCTCCGAAACCAACAATCCACAGCCATCATCCTGGAGTCATCCGGTTCACATCGAATTATCACCACCTACTAGTCCTACTGAAGCAACAACATCAAGACTAGGACGCAGAGTGGTTATACCAAGTAGATATCGCTAACACTAGGCAGGGGGTGCTGCGGCAACACTGTTTACGCAGAATCAGCATTCTTCCACAATCCTTATGCAGTCATATTATTTATTATTAAACAGTCTCACACCGACCGTCAGCAAACAAGCTTCACTTGTCTCTTTCATTTTAATTCGCAAATCAAAGTTATACTGTACCTTTAGTAATTTGAAGAAATAAAATATGTTGAATTTATAAACTTATAAATGGTTGCATTGTCATTTTACCATAAAGTATTTAAGTACAGTATTTAATTACTGAAGTAATGAATACAAATTTTGTAGATTCCTTTGTGGAATTTAAGTACAAGTACAATTCCTCGGTACTCGTACTTTAAATTTTCAAGTACAAGTACCAAGGAATTGTACTTGCACTTAAAAATTTTAAGTACCAAGGAATTGTACTTAAGTAGTACTTAAGTCACAATATATTTAATTACTTTACAGCTCTGGCCGTGACATTAGGTAATAAAACCCTCCTTAATCGATTGGTGCCCTTAGATTTTGACATCTCGACACACAACCTGTAACGGACAGAAGAGAGGAGCTGTAATACGGTTTTTGCTGTTATAGCATTGCTGTTACCATTTTTGTTATCATTGTGAATGATTTACTCTACGGCGCGAATGTTTCTCACTGATTTGGGAGATTGTAAAAGTATTCGCCGTGTTGATTTCAACACAACTAAATTTTCACAGACCATGTTAATCAAACATGATTGGTTAAGGTTTTACCTTCCACCACAATCCAATCAACAACCAGCGCATTTTTACTTACTTGAAAATTATATCATGCCACTCATTAGTCATTCATCACTACTTATTATATTTTCCAACATTCTAACATTCACTTACACATTCAACAAAAACCAGACAAAAAACTCATACGCACTTGAAACGTCGAATCTCATAGCTAAGCTTTGTACAACGCACATGTCTTGTTCAAAAAGTTATATTTTTCGGTTTGTCGCTGCATGGACATAGATTTTTTGGACTCCATTGGATTTTTTCTGGACTATTTCATAATCCTGCCATCTGTTTAAGCGTATTAGTCTTTAAAACTGTATGGTTGGTTATTAATATTTTTATGTATTTAAATGAGACAATGCCCTTTCCAAAGACATCTAAATTTTGAAATTCGGATAAGTACTTTTCGATTTATAGTCAATTTTATGTACAATTTTATGACAAATTGACAATTTTAAATTTTCTTCTGGATTTTATCTGTAAAAAATATTTCTAATGTAATATTTTAATATTTGAAATTATTTTGTGGAGCTTGTGATCAAGATTTATAATTTTAAATTCGAAAATATTTTATGGGCGTCGTGAAAATATTAAAATAAAATTCATCAATAAAACTAATTTTAGAGTGGATTTTGTTGAAATAATCACTTAACTTTTATAAGCAATATGTTAGAGGGGGATTAGAGCAATTAGTGTGTTGGTTTTGTTTTTCAAAATTTATCAATTTTTTATTAATTTTTGCATTCAAAGTTCACTAAATCACATTTTTAGTATGATTTCTTTTTTAAGATTTTGCTAAAATTTTAACACAAAAATTTAAATTATAAATTTCTACCGTAGATTCATGTATCATTTGTTATGAACTATTAAGTATAACTCAAGTTTGAAGCCTCTAAATTTGGCTTGGCTTGTGATTTATTTTATTAAATTGCCCCTACTTTTTTTTCCGTTAGAGTTATAAATACAAAATTACTTACATATTTGTAGAAGAAGTTACACCTATAAACGTACATCATTAGTTTCTTAAAATATATAAATTTTTCATTAACTTTTGAATTTAAAGTACGAAAAATCGAGTTGATTTTTCATTAAAACACATTTTGAGTACAAATTTTGTTAATATTTTGCAAATAATTTATACACAAAAATTAAAGTTATAAATTTTTACCCAAATTTCATGTATCATTTATTATAAACTTATAAGTATTACTCTAGTTTGAAACCTCTTAAGTTGGCTAAATGGAGCTTTTTTGTGATTTATTTTATTAAATTGTCACTAATTTTTTTTTCGTTAGATTTACAAATAAAAAATTATTCACATATTTATAGAAGAAGGTAATACCTATAATTATGTATCATTAGTTTTTCAAAATGTATACATTTTTCATTAACTTTTAGCAAAATACACTCAAAAGTATGAATTTTTCGCATTATGCTAATTCTTTCTCTTTTAACAATTTCTTTTGTCATTTTCTATGTCTTATAGCTTTTCATTTGATATCTCATTTATGAATAGTGTAAAAGTATTGCCCATGTTATGGCCATTTACAGGGATTTTATGCATATTTTAGCAAAATGAAACAATTTGATCGACCAATAGACTGGATTTTTGCAAAATTTTTATTTCAATTATGTTTAAAAATCCATATTTAAGCTTGTGGTTATCGCAGGAATATGTTTTGTATACCAAAATAATTGTTGATTGGTATAAATTGTTAAAAAATTTAAATTTTGATAATCGGTTGCATAAAAAGTTATATTAACTATTTAGTCAAAATAATGCTGTTTTATCTGTTTAAGCGTATTAGTCTTTAAAATTGCATTGTTTGTCTGTTAATGTTTTGTATGTATTTAAATGACCTGTCCATAGACATCTAAATTTTAAAATTTGGACAAGTACTTTTCGATTTATAGTCAATTTTGTGCAGACAAATTGACAATTTTATTTTTTTTTCTGGATTTTATCTATAAAAAATATTTCTAATGTAAAATTTTAATATTTGAAATTAATTTGTGATGCTTGAGCAATGCACAGTTATGTTTTATATATCAAAATTATTATCAGATTTTCAGGACTAATATTTTTAAATATGAAAATATTTTATGGGCGTGGTGAAATTATAAAAATAAAATTCGTTGAAAAAGCATGATTTTTTCGTAAATAGATCAACAAAACTAATTTTAGAGTGGCTTTTGTTGGAATAATCACTTAACATTTATTAGCAATATTCTAGAAGAAGATTAGAGCAATTAGTGTGTTGGTTTTGTTTTTCAAAATTTATCAATTTTTTATTAACTTTTGCATTTAAAGTACCAACAATTGAATTGATTTTTCACTTAATCACATTTTTAGTATGATTTTTTTTTAAGATTTTGTAAAAATTTTAACACAGAAATTTATATTATAAATTTTTACCTCAAATTCATGTATCATTTGTTATGAACTATTAAGTATTACTCAAGTTTGAAACCTCTTAATTTAGATTTACAAATACAAAATGATCACATGTTTGTAGAAGAAGGTTACACCTATAAATGTGCATCCTTTGTTTTTTTTTAAATATTTAAATTTTTCATTAACTTTATTTAATTTTTAGTACGAAATTTAGTACGAAAATTTAAAGTACGAAAAAATAAGTTGATTTTCATTAAAACACATTTTTAGTACACATTTTTTAATATTTTCCAATAATTTTTACACACAAATTTAAGTAATAAATTTGTTTCTAAATTGCATGTATCATTTATTATGAACTGTTAAGGTTTGCTCAATTTTGAAACCTCTAAAGTTGTTTCAATGTAGCTTTTTTTGTGATTTATTTATTAAATTACCCCTAATTTTTTCCCGTTAGATTTAGAAATACAAAATTATTCATATATTTATAAAAAAAGGTTAGACTTATAAACGTACATCATTAGTTTTTTGGAATTAAAAAAATTCCATCAAGTTTTTAATTTAATATATGTAATATAAATTTGACGGGTCATTTACACACCTTTTAGTATGACATTTTTCACCCCCCGTCAATAATTTTTATACAAAAATTTAGCCACAACTCATAGCTTAATTCTGAGATCATAATATCGTCCGAGTAGAAATGATAATGATGTTATAATTTTTTATATTAAAAGAACTCCAATTAGAAATTCAATTGAGATAACGGTGCTCTCCACTGGTAGACAATGTTGACAATGAACAAAGCAGACCATTTCTATTGATTTTATTCGATTTTTTACGAATTTTAAAAAATCAATTGTAACGCTAATGTAGGAGGTAGATTTAAAAGTGAGGTATCAAATTAATGGCTATTCTATTGAGATTAAATATAAGAAAAAACTAAATCAATCCATGCTCACACCCACATGTTATTAAGTAATATGTGTGAACAATATTATATTGTCAATTTCTCAGCTCAACGGTACAATAGGAATATAATTTTTTTTAAACAAGTTCCTAGGACATATATGTATGTATGTACATAGCAATAATTCATTAGTACATTGCAAACCTCTACGACTGTTTATTAAAAAGATATTGATAAAAAACCAAAAAAACAAATTTCATATAGGCGACATTTTTTTATTATTGTTAAAGATTTCTAAAAAAATTTTAATTTATTTTTTTTTTCAGAAGATATCTATC
Source organism: Melangyna quadrimaculata (assembly GCA_949320155.1). NCBI lineage: Eukaryota > Metazoa > Arthropoda > Insecta > Diptera > Syrphidae > Melangyna > Melangyna quadrimaculata. The sequence continues at coordinate 102,532,199 of OX439485.1, read as the reverse complement.
GGATAGCTGAGGGATAGACATTGTTGATGCCATAAAAAAAGTTAGTATTTTGATTTTTATGTTGTTAGTTTGGACACCCATACAGCCAAACTGACAAGAAAACAATATATTAGTTAAGATGTGTCGCGATACGGGTTCCAAACCAAACCGAGAACTTTGGTGCACTCCGAGGAACTATCGCAATCTCCCAGCAATTGGAGCTCCACTTGCTGAGCTCAAGACCTCCACATGACAGCATTTCGACGATCTGCTTTTTTAACTCCAATGTCTTCGACAACGAATCAGATCCGGTCATGAGGTCATCAACATACATATCATTCAAAACGGCATGTGACGCAAGGGGGAACTGGTTTTTGTAAGCAAACGCCATTTGACGTAGAACTTTCATGGACAAATATTGAGCTGGAGAAGAACCGTTTGTGACTGTGGACAAACGAAAATGCGAAATTGGGCTATCGGGCATTCTCTCCAAACGATTCTCTGGAAATCACGGTGCTTTGGATGCACCCAAACTTGCTGAAACATTTTGACAATGTCAGCACAGAACACAAACCATGAAGACGAAAACGAATACAAACGTTAACCAAAATACGTTGAAGAGGAGTTCCTACGTAAAGCATTTCATTGAGGCAACAATTTTTGGTATCCTTTTGTGACCCATCAAAGACAACTCGAATTTTGTTTGTAATAACGGCGTGGTGAGGCAAATAGAAAACACTTCCCGACGTAGGTTCTATTTCATCATCTGGCATACGCTCCATATGTCCTAATTCCAAGTAAGTTTTCATCAACTTGCAATATTCCACTTTGAGGTTATTATCACGCAAAAACCGACGTTCCATGGCAAACAGTCTAGACAAAGCTCCAGATATGGTGTTAGCGAACTTAACATTGTCCTTTCGAAAAGAAAGTTCTACCATGTACTTGTCATCCGGTGTACGCGTAAGGGTTTTCGAAAATTTTCCACCTCATCTTCTCCTACTATCAACGAAGAACTATGAGGAACCTCTTCAATTTCCCAAAAGGATTTCAAAATCACATCAAGGTCAACACCTGGCAAACAGCCTGTAACAACCCATCCAAACAATGTCTCATGTGCAACAACCTTTCCCTCTGGATCTGAACGGTGAGCACTTAGTAGAATACTCCAGGCCTTGTCAGCTCCTAACAAAACGTCAATGGGACCTGGGTTTTTGAATCCTACGTCCACTAACAGAAGATCGTCAAGAAATGTGAAATTGCTAGCTTCAAACGAAAGCGATGGAGTTTGGGAAATTATTTGGTTAGAATGTATGCCTCAACTTGCATAGTATGCGGAGTAATCCGGGACTTTAACTTTAACTCAACAGCACCTTGAGTCACACCCGCTTCAACCGACGAGATCCCGGATATGGGTAAACGAGCGTGTGAATGACGAATACCAAGCGCTTTCAACAAACGATCGGTTACAAACGAAACCTGAGAACCGCTATTCAATAAAACGCGCACGAGATGAGTCTTTCCCGAAGCGTCAAACACTTTTACAACAGCTGTGGTTAGTATCACTGAGGAACGCGAATCATTTTTCATATGATTGCTCACGACGGACGGAGGCTGAACTCTCGATATCAACAACATTTGCAGTAGCTAAACAAGTAGGTGGGTTTATGTTATCTAAATGTACCAGGCTATGATGACGAAAATTGCATGACGTACAACGTGCTTTAACTCTACACCGATTCGATGAGTACTTCGTACCAAGGCAGTTATAGCATAATCGTTGACCTCGAGCGAAACTGCGACGCGAATTAACCGCCATTGAAATGAAATCTGAGCACTGGGGAAGATAGTTTTCACCTTTACATTTCGGACATGAAGCGTTAAGTACGGATAGGCTTTTTATTTTCGTAAGATTTTACGCACGGGAGTTCTTGGATACGCGATTAGTTTTAGGATCACTAGCTTCTAAGGCACTAGAACGCTTTTCTAGGAAATCAAGAAGCTGCTTGATGGTAGACTCCTCTGACATTTTGTTTTCTAGAGCCCAAGCTTTTCTTGTTACCGTATTGTTTTATAAGTAAATATACAAGCCACGGATCCCTACCTACTGCCTTAACCGCTTCTAACCCACGAATAACCTCATCCGCCTTATCCACAAGCTTACGTAAGTGAGCACCATAAACCGTACCGACATTTGGCAATTTTAGAAATTGTTCAATGAGTGCATTTATAATGTGCAATTTTCTATGATATCGGCGTTCTAACTTCTCCCAAGCGAGCTTGATAGTTGAAGAAGCTTCCTGCCCTATTCTATCCAAAAGTTCAGTCTGAGACGCAACTAATTCTCTTAGCGAAGTGTCTCTATCTTCATCTTAATGTCTTTAATACGCCTTAAAACTGCATTGATGATTGCGGTGTTTGGCAATTTTATAAAAATGATTAAATTTGAAAAAAGTGAAAATTAAATTGAAAGTTAATTAATGAACTTTAAATAAAAAATTATTAAACAAAAATATAAAAACTCAATAAATAAATAAACAGCATCGTTCCTCAACAGCTGTATTAATGTCACTATGTTGAATCAATTCAGTTGACGATGGCAGCTCGCTGCAGCACACCGAATAGTAATAGGCCTGCCTTTAAGAATCCAGTCCAGAGTAATGGGAGCGTATGTGCTCTCTTAGCACAACACGTTGATTAAAGGCACGTGGACACACTGAGCACGCGTATGGCTTTTCACCTGTAAATTAAAAAAAAAAAGATGAGCTACCGAATATTGATAAGTTAAAAAAATGATTTTAGACAAAAACAGGACAAAAAAACGTTTATTTCGGGAGAAATGAACTTGACATAGTTATTATCAGTCAGAGGGTCATTAATGTCGAATTGGAATAAGAAGAATCACATTTCTCCTTTTTAGGATTGTATAGAGTATTTTTGCGTTTATGAACTCGGGGATACTTATTTAATTTTAAAATACCAATTGGAACGAAACCTCACCTGTATGAATCCGGTCATGTTTTCTCGGTGTTCCACCATCGGCGAATGCTTTCCAACAATAACGAAATCCGTTCGTCCTCTCACCAGTATGTGTACGCACATGAATCTGTTGTGAGCTTCTCGATCCGACAGTCTTGCCGCACTTATTGCAAGAAAAGAGTTTTCCCGATGCATTTACACTATGTGAATGCCTATGATTCGACAGGGAACGGCCGTCAGAAAATTCTTCCTGACAAACATTACAAACAACCGATTTATCTCGTTGAGATGCCATGTGGCGCTTTAAGCGTGCCTTGTTGTGGAAATTCTTTCCACATTTCGAACACGAATGGCATTTTCCCGCAAATGGTCCCAAGCGTGTTTCATAAGGGCCTTACGATCCCGACATTCATTGTGGCAGAGAATGCACGAATTGGTAGTCATTTCGGCTGAATGCAGGTTGGTAAGATGACGTTTAATGGTACACTCTTCGAAGAAGGACTCACCGCACAAAACACATCTGAAATAAAAAAATCGTAGTTATTGGTTTGTGTGTACAAAAAAAAACAAATATTAAAATGCTCACTTGAAAGGTGGATATCTTGCGTGAATCTCTGCATGTGCCAGCAAATCTAATGCCTCAACAAATGTCTCACAAATGAGTGACGATGCAACAGGTCCTGACGATGAAATGACATGCCACACTGTGAGCAATAGAAATCTCCATTGTAATGTATTTATTTGTACTAAGTAATGTTATTTTTTATTAATTTGCTTTACTAAGAAATGTTAAATGTAATATGAGCCTTGAGCTATCCTTATACTTTTATACTTTTATCATGCTACCTCGCGGTCATCAGGAGAACTGTCAAAAACAAACGAGAACTAACTTCAAGCGAAATTATTTGAAAATGAGAGAAGAAAAAAGAACATCTTTAAACCAACCGCCGTTGTGAATAGACGCTTCAATAAAGATAGATAATAAAGTAAGTATAGTTTCATTTAGAGTTTCATTTAGATTTCCTCATTATAGCTTCAGGTGTGGGGTTCAACCTAAAATAAAGAAAGTCACGCGAACAATATGCCAACTTCGACGAAGACAAAGAAGCAGACGGTGGTCGACGCCCTCATTGCCGCCGACATACAGATTCCAGCAGCAGCTACAATACAACAAGTAAGAGCCATGTATCAGAAGCTAACTAATGGTCAGTCCACCGATCCAGCTGATGAAAACACCGAGGAGCCTGTCGATAAAGACGATGACACAGTTTTGCTCCAAACAGACCAGCTGGAGGCTCAGCTCAAGGTACTGAAGCTGCAATACGAGGTGGTGAATCTGCAGCAACAGATTCGCACAATGCAGCAGGGCACAGCCGAAAGCAGTCACCATCAGGCGGTCAGCTTCGAACATCTGGAGAATTCCCTCAACACATTTACTGGCAAGAACCACTACGACATCAGAAAGTGGTTCAGGGAGTACGAGCAGTACACCGCGACATGTTTGTTCACGCCAGACGACATGTGCTTGGGCTTGGGTGTGCGCCGGCTGATGAAGGAGACGGCAAAAGATTTCATCAATGCACAAGGTGTTGTCGACTACCAGCAGCTGAAGGCGTCTCTCATCGAAACTTTCGGACGACAAGTTACGCATCGAGATATCTATCGACAGTTGGAGCACCGAAAGATCCGTCCAGATGAGTCATGCCTGGAATTTGTCATCGCTATCAAGTCTATAGCAGCCAAAATTGATGTGCCCGAGGGAGAATTGTGCACATTCATCATTGATGGGTTCAATGATGAGAGCGCAAACATCGCGCTAATCAATGATAGCAGGACACTCAGTGAGTTGTTGTCGAGGCTCGACCGCTACGAGCAAAAGCGATCAGTGACACGCCAACTGAAACCTATTGCTGTTGCATCAACCTCAGTTGCCAGCAATACGAAGTCAAACACCGCCGTAAAACATTAAAATTTATCCGAAGTCAGATGTTAGAACTTCAGCCGTTTTGGACGCTATAAGAGCAGCTGCCCGAAGCCTCCTAGACCCATTGATGCGTGCTTCATCTGTAACGAAATCGGCACATGCACTATAGTTGCCCGAAAGCACAACGAAAACATCAGAAGATTGTTGCAGCTGTTACACGTCTACTAGCCGACTCAGACAATGATAACGAGGTGGCAGGCCCAATAAGTGTCATGCAAATGGTAAGTGTAGCCTTTTGTAATAGCCAAGTTCGGCGTACTGAATTTACGAATGTTTTCTCTTTATTGGATACCGGCAGCGAAATTAGTATTATCCAGCGTTCATTAGTGCCAGATAGTGTTAGATTGTCGGACGTACCAAGATCAACGAGATATTCGGGAATTGGACGCATAAGAATCCAGTCGTATGGTATTATAAAAACTTACATAATGTTTAAAGACAGAATCCATCTTATATCTCTATATGTCCTTCCAGACAGCTCGATGACGTTACCGTTGATCCTGGGATGCGACTTCTACACAAATTTCACATCCATTTAGGGCAGAATGAACCTAAAAATAAAAATGTGAATTTACATATAAATAAAGATTTACTTTCAAAGCAATCGTATCTTCATGCGTTCGATTTGGTTGATTCAGATAAAGTAGTTGGTTGTAGTGGTAGTCCGATGACCCCATCGGATGTTGAGAATATTGTCTCCAGTGAAAGTGTGATTGGGAAGGCTGATAGTTTTGAGAGTCCGTTGTTTGATGGGGATGAAATAAGGTGTCAGTGTGTCTCCGTCCCGCCGAATGAAGTTGATTCGCCGATACGGTTTGCTGATAGTTATGAAGAGTGTATTTCACAGATGTGTGTGCTATAGATGTAGGTAGCTTAGAAGTTGACATGGACATTTGCCCAAGGTTGGGAAAAAGGCCAGTTAGAAGCATTGACAGCAATTATTGATAGGGCTTATTTAAAACCTTTAAATACAGAACGTTATCCCCACAATTTAAAAATGAAGATTCGTCTTACCGATGACACACCATTTTATTGTCCGCCTAGGCGATTATCAGTGTATGAACGAACAGAGGTACGGAAAAAGATAAATGATTTGCTTGAACAACAAATAATCTGACATAGTAAGTCACCATATGCTTCAGCGGTTGTTTGACAAAAAAAAATGGTGAATTACGTATGTTTATAGACTATCGCGCGTTGAATAAGAAAACCATTTGCGATAATTTTCCCCTTCCATTGATAGAGAATTGCCTTGAGTATATGGAAGGTAAGCGGTGGTTTACGTTACTTGATTTGAAGGACGGTTTTAATCAGGTTGGAGTCGAAGATGATTCGGTACAGAAAACATCTTTTGTGACCCCAGATGAGCAGTACGAATATTTGCGAATGCCATTCGGGCTAAAGAATGCCCCAGTTGACTCGCAACGGTTCGTCCATCAAATATTTCAAGATCTGATAGAGGCAGGGAAAGTTATTATATACTTGGACGACATAGCAATTGCGACAGCTGATTTCGATTCACATTTAGAAATACTTAGCGAAGTTTTGCGATGACTTTATGAGAAGGGACTCGAACTTAGAATGAGTAAATGCAAGTTTGGATACGACGAGATAGATTATTTAGGATATGTTGTTAATGCTTCGGGTATTCGACCGACAAATGCCCACATAAGATCTATAGAACACTAAACGGTACCCCAAAATCAAAAAGAGCTTCAAACTTGCATAGGGTTATTTTCATATTTTCGGCGTTTTGTGCCATCATTTTCAAAAATAGCCAAACCATTGTTAGACTTACTTCGCAAAGTAGTTAGGTATGAGTTTGATGACGAATGTTTGCAAGCGTTTAAAGAATTACGTAGTAAACTGGTTTCGGCTCCAGTCCTAGCCATTTTCAATCCAGAAAGGGAAACCGAACTACATTGTGATGCTAGTAGCCATGGGTTTGGCTCAGCTCTGATGCAACGTCGGGATGATGGAAAATTCCATCCAGTTGCCTACTTTTCAAAGACAACAACCGCATCTGAGGCAAAGTTCCACAGCTTCGAACTCGAGACACTAGCAATCATATACTCACTCCAACGGTTTCGGGTGTACCTTGAGGGCATACCCTTTAAGATCATCACGGATTGTAACTCTTTAACTCTCACTTTGAACAAAAAGCAAGTTAATGCAAGAATAGCAATTATAACTACTCTATTCAGCATAAAAGTGGTGCGTCAATGGGTCATGTGGACGCTCTAAGTCGAAACCCATTAATCGCTACCATCAATGGACACGAGGTTGTATTCGGTTGGTGATTTTGTAGTGATGAGGCACATTGACACCACTATAGGGACGAATAAAAAATGTATACCTAAATACCGAGGACCTTATGTCATACACAAAGTTTTGCCAAACGATAGATACGTCTTCAGGGACGTCGACAACTGTCAGTTAACGCAGTTGCCTTATGATGGAGTCGTTGAGGCAGTACAATTGCGAAAGTGGGTAACACCGATGGGGGATTCGGGATATCAAGACAACCAACTGATTCAAGGGCGCACTTCATCAATTTAAGATTAAATAATGATTGAGGTCAATCATAGTCAGGTTGGCCGAGCTCAGTGTATGAACGAGTGTATTTGTACTAAGTAATTTTATTTGTTATTAATTTGCTTTACTAAGAAATGTTAAATGTAATATGAGCCTTGGGCTATTCTTATACTTTTATCATGCCACCTCGCGGTCATCAGGAGAACTGTCAAAAACAAACGAGAACTAACTTCAAGCGAAATGATTTGAAAATGAGAGAAGAAGAAAAAAGAACATCTTCAAGTCAACCGCCGTTGTGAATAGACGCTTCAATAAAGATAGATAATAAATTTGTTAAAACGAACGTATAGTTTCATTTAGAGTTTCATTTAAGGTTAGACCGCACACAACCGCAGCGGAACTACACTTCACGACGCGGCAAAACATTATTTGTATGAAATTGTATGAGCTATATCGCACTAAGCGGCAACTGAACTTTATACAATTTCATACAAATTATTTTGAATCGCAGTTCCGCTGCAGTGCAGTTCCGCCTAGTGCGGTCTAACCTTTAGATTTCCCCATTATACCATATTTATATTCTGACTCAGTATCACTCTCATTATCGACATCGGGTTCATATTCGGAGTTGCTTGCTTCGAATTGTTGGGATTTCTGATGTTCTTGGAGAGTGTTGGCATTATACAACGGTAACGGCAGCGGAACCGCATCCTTGACCACCACCTCCTCCTGCATTAGCATTCCTACTTGACCCTGGAATTTTGTTGACTTGATGCATCATGGCAAGATTTTGCAATTGGTTAGCAATGAAATGTTGCTGTTGGCTCTTGGAAGATTTCCTAATTCTAGACGTCTTTATAATTCATGTTGTGGTTGGTTTCCAAGATGTGTATGTTCAAATGAAATGAAAAATAAAATATTTTATTATAATGTTTATTATAAAGTTTTATTATTTTAAATAAATAAATTGTCACAACTTTTACTTTTAATTTAGATGGCGACGCGTTTCGAAATCAAGATTTCATCTTCAGGCGCGATATAATTTGGTGCTCTTCTTTGGGTTTACCACTTTGTTTAATTTGATCGATGATCGATGGTTAATGGTTAATGGTGATCGATGGTGTTGTCTCTCTTTTTTAATTGTTTTATTGTTAATTATTTGTTTTTGTAATTTTTTTATAGTTTTCTTTTTTGCACTTTATGTATTGTTGTGATTAAATGGTGTCAAACAGTGCATTGAATTTGAATATTAATTTGTCGTTTAAGAGTTTGTCTTGTTCTATTTTGTTGGCTTTGTATATTTCATACTCTTCTAAAGCATCCATTATTCTCCCTTTCCTGCACAGGTGCATAGGTTCAAGATTTGCTTCGAAGTCTGTATAATTATGGTTGTTGTCGATTAACAGCCTTATGCATAAACGAATTATAGCAAGTGCATAGTGCTATGCACTCTTTATAATGCCTCTGAACGCGAAAACCTTATTCATAAACTTATGCAACGTTGAATAGAGGCAACATAAGCTAAACGCGTTTGGAGGTTGTATAGAGCCAACATAAGGGTTGTTTAGTATCGGAATGTCACTTTGACTCACACACAACAATTATGTAGATAGATATTAGGGGGGCGCTTATTTTTGTAATCTTTGAGGTGTTGAAATCTGACTATCAAAATATTTTATAAAATTAAATATAACAATAAATAATGTTAGTTTTGTTAATTTATTGTACATTTTTGTAGTGATATTGTTTAAATAAAATTAAGAATATTTTGTTGTACACTTTATTTTATAGAATCTACTTAATAAATGTAAAAGATTTTAAGATTTTCCATCAGATCTTACAACTTTTGCAAATGCTCGACGGCACGCGTGATTTAAATAAAATTATACAAAGATTCAACTTCATCACTTTCATGGGAAAATACAAATGAATTTTAAGCATTACAAAATAAGCACCATCACCCTTTTATTTTTCTCCTCAACAAAAACATCAAGATGTGAGTGAATGGAACAATTCATGGAATACCTAAATCAAAAACGACGTTTTTTTTGTTTCAAATATTTTTAATTTTATTTGCAAACACAAAACACCAACAAAGTAACTGGCTAATTATAATAATATTAAAAGAAATTATTAATAAAAACAAAAAGAATCCAATCGCCAGCAGAATTACTTCTATTGATTTTTCACACAGCACACACACAGCTGGGTCTCCTTTGTCAGTTTTAAAAGTAAAACGTAATAGATTTCTCCTTTATGGTACTAATTTTGACACAAGCTCATTATAACTATAATGGGATGAAAAATATTTTATGCATAACAATTTATGCAACGTTGTATAGTGGCTACATAAATCCTTATGCAGTGCATAACTATTCATCTGTTCAGCGGATTTTAATGAATACGGCTGTAAGTGTATAGCATAGTACGATTTTGTGTTTTGTTTTGGTTTATGTTCTTGAAATCTTGCATTAAGGCTGGTATTCACCGAGTGCTCATAACTTAAAAGCCTAATAAACCTATTCACCAAGCAATATTAGTGAACATTTACGAACGCTCGCAAAAGTTATGAGTGGTCTGGAGCACTCCTAAGTTACGAGCGCTCTCTTCGAAAAGTTGTTCGAAAAATTTCGCAATAAAACTTCACCTCTCTCAAACTGTCACTACTGTCAGTCACACAGTAAAAATTTGTTTTTCGTTTGTGCATTGGTTTGCGTTTTTCTGAAAAATGTTTGCATTAGATTACAACTTAATAAAATATATTTAAACAAAATAAAAACCCGATCAACCGAAAAAACGTCAACATCGCGTCGTTGTAAATTAGGTGTTATTGCTATAAACAAAACAATTAATCTGTGTATGGAATGGAACCAAGGAAAAATTAAAAAATCTCGAGTCGTATCAGTATCAAAAACGGGAAAACTACGTCTGCAGCTGTGTTGGAACAGTCTCAACATCGGGAAATTACTATATCTCCAAGTGCCCCCAACACAGCTCCAGACGTAGGGATGAAAAGTATCCAGACGGCACAAAAGACCCAACAAATCTTCAACATCAGCAATTGACGGAGCCCAAAGCGGAGCAGGTTGTATTCACCCACGACAGCAGTCGCCCAACGACAATTGGGTATAGCACGAGCAGAATATACACTTCTGGCTAGTATGAATAAAACATGGATGGACGAGTATTCTGGGCAGGAATAGATCAGCAGTCAGGGCTCATTCCAAGAATCGCAGTCTATTTCAAGTGAAATCGTGTAAATTTTTGTTTTAATTTAAAATAAAAGCTTATTATATATTATAAATATATATTATCATCGTGCATTTGTGAGATATATTTACTAAGGTATTTTGGAACCATTCATTTGTAGATACACTCTCTTTAATTGTTAATAAACTCGACCTAATGAACTTTAAAAAAAAAAATTATACATTTTGGAACTAATTCCTCATTTTTTTTTTTTCAGACTTTGTTCCATCGCCATAACCAATTATAAATACGTCCAGAAGTAAAAAATCTCCCAAGAGCCATTTGCAAGACAAATATCTGAATTCTAAAATCTCTAGAAAAAGGCACACTCCCGCTCTATCGTTGAAGAAAGGGTACCTAACAGAGGAACAAACACCGTCAACAGGGCTGTCGTTTCACTTTTAGATCTTGCAGTACTTTCAAAAAAATACGGCAGAACGGGGCAGTACAGCAAATAATACAGGAAATTTTTTAATAGTTTTTGTATTAAACAATAACTGGTATATTAACAAAAATAGCGCTTAACTCATCTGTATCTTTTGAGATCTCGTGTAGGCATGGATTAAGAGATAACTCGTGAGTTAAAACGTATATTTACTTTTCTTAGTTAACCCTTCGCTAATCTCCCTTGCTTGTTAGTTTAGCCAGCTCATAAGTGGCAGAAATCTAACTCCGTTTATTAATATGGGTGTAAAAGGGGGTTTATTAATATGGGGGTAAAAGATTAAAACAAAATTATCAAGAATACAGTTTTTTGATTCAATGAGTTCATTTGAGTACATACATATGTGTGGATGTTTCAATTTTAAAACTGTTAATGAAAAAAGGTTTTTTAAATGCTTTAATTTTTTTAAGTAATTAGTAATTAAAATTAGTTTTCTGTTGTTCATACATACATATGTACAAACTGGATCTCCAAGCCCCGCCACAGCCAAGTCTTAGATCCGCTACTGGTACCTACTAAATGTATGTACAATGTACATGTACAACATCAAATATATTTTATATTTTTAAGAATAAGGAGCGGGCTATCCTTATTCTTAAAAATATAAAATATATTTGATGTTCTACATGTACATTGTACATACATTTAGTAGGTACCAGTAGCGGATCTAAGATTTGGCTGTGGCGGGGCTTGGAGATCCAGTTTGTACATATGTATATATGAACAACAGAAAACTAATTTTTACATCACTTTTCCTTTAATAATAACCGTGTTTTGTGTGCCTTTATATTAGGCCTTTTTATTGTTAAGTGTATTTATTTATTAATTTTAAACTGTAAAGCAAGGCGCATATTGAAGCGCGTTCGACGCGAGTGACGCGACACAGCACAGCACGAGTTTTGTAAACAATATAAAACAATATAACGACGCATATTGAAAGAGCGACACGACATGACCTGACGACCGTTTGCCGAAAATCGCGTCACACAGTAATTGAAGCACAGTTTTTCTTACGAGTCCGACGCGTGTTTGTTTTTTTTTTTCTGTCAAAAAATTAAATAATAAACTGTCGTTGGTTTAGAAAATAAAATATCGTTTGCTTTTTTAGAAATTACTTGTTTTTTAAAAGTTTATTTCAATTATCAATATATCAGACGATTTTTGCTTCAATTAATATGTAGGGGAAAGGTTGGAACAGTGAGACACTTTTTTTCAAACGGTTATAATTCCGAATTCTTTTGAGCTATAAAAATGAATGTCGACATATTACCCCTACATTTTGCCATAAAAAGTTCATTGACAAAATTAAAAGCAACTTTCCCATGAGTAAAATTGTTGAAGAAGGTCAAAATGTCTCACTGTTCGGCAGGGGTTCGAAGACTGAGACAGCGTAAGGCACACAGTGGGACAGCAAAATATTTTTAATAAAAACTCGTCTTGAGCAATTTCTTACCAAAAAAATACATGAATTATTTTCGCTTAACATATTATTTATTAATTTAAAGGAACAAAAACAACAAAAAACATATCAAAGTATAAGATACAAAAAAACTAACTAAAATCACATTTCAGTTCACATTATTCTTTTAATAAGTTTTTGATAAATCAAATAAATGCATACTTTTCATTTGTTTCTTTTTTTTTAAATGTTGTTGCAATACAAGTAAAAATAAATAAATAACAATTTTTATGTTGAATAAAAGAAGACAATTTAAGATAAGACATGTCTCACTGTTCGACCTTTGAATCTGTCTCACTGTTTAATTTTTATCATTTTTAAGAAAAACTTTTGTGCATAAAAAAACTGGAAAGAATACCGTAGATTTTTGTTTGTATATTAAAAAAAACACAATAAAAAAAAAAACAATAAAAAAAAGTGCCTCACTTACCTAAATATTTGAAGATGCTACACAAATTTTAAAAACAAAAAAAAAATACTTTTGCTCTTTACTCACTGAGAACAAACGCGCAACTGGGTGTTGTTCGGAACAGAAATAAAAGTTGCGAAATTGAAAAGAAACGTTATTGTCTGCACTGAAATGTCTGTGCAAGTTTCTGGGAATCTAAAAAAATGAAATGTCTCACTGTTCCAACGTTTCCCCTATTTTGACATGAGACACGCGAATCAATATGCGGAGAACCGCATGACACGTTTCGATAATCGTGTCGTGCGACACTCATCAGATCACGTCACGCGCGTCGGACGCGTCTCAATATGCGCCTAGCCTCAACAACAACAAAGGAAAAGTGCGGATACTACATAACGTGTTATAACTTTGTTTTTTGATACTTAAAAAATATTATATATTTTTTAAACATCACAAAACAAAGTAATAACACGTTATGTAGTATCCGCACTTTTCCTCTGTTGTTGTTTACAGTGTACAATTTTGCTGCGCTGCGTATACACTTATACAAATTAAAAAGGCCTATCGTGTGCCACCTAAAAATGTTTTCTTGCTTTAAAATGTTTTCAAATATAAAGTACAATAACAAGAATTGATGTGTTAAGCATGGCAAATATTTTTAAGCGGATCTAGAAGCCAATATAAAGGCTTAGCAAAACATGCTACTATAACTAATTTTATAACTTTAATTTTTAGCCACGTTACAGCCTCAAACTACACGAACAAATTGGTTTATTTATATTGCTTAAGAATTGATTAGGTATCAGGTAAATGTGTCGATAAAGGAGAATGGGCATTTTGGTCAACCTATTGCCCACGAAAATATCGTTGTAAAGCTTATTCCTAGTACATCAACACAGTGAGTTCAGTTCGGTCATTCGAGATGTACGCACACGGAAGATTAAAGTTAATTTTTACAAAGTGATTTGCCTGCGGAATATTTAAAAATTCCAAAGAAAAAAGGGAACAGTGAAGGGTTTTTATTACCTGTTTCCTGCTACCTACATCAAAATTACCACGAACGATTAAGAGATTACCTACCCAGACTAAAATGGGTAAAAAGGAAAGAAGGAAGGAAGACGCAGGTGCTACCTACGACAACTTCATAGAAAATGTGAAGAGTGGGATTTCTACCCACGGAAAAGAGTTTCTCGTCAATAAACATGAGAAACTGGCCACTTTCGACGACCTCTACAACCAGCAAGAGGAAAGCGATGGTCTCCAATCGGACTATGAAGATCTGGAACCCCAAGCCAATGACATTATCCCTCAAGACGGGATGGATATTGAGGTACAACCGGATACACAGCCCGAGCCAGAGGCCATTGTGAATGTGGTCATGATAAAAAGGAAGAGAAAGAAGACGGCTACTTCTCCTGAGCGAGTGGACGCAAAGAAAACCGCTCCTTCCACATCAACAGCTGTCAAAGACAAACAAATACGAAGTAACTGGTGTAGAAATAGCATCAACAACACCAGACATCACAGCCAATACTGCAACTCCAGCAACACAAGTTAGGACAAATTGCTGAAGGAACACCAAGGTCACAACTAATGCCACCGATTGTGTGCTTTAAGCTCAACGTAGCGGAACTCGATAGGCACCTTCGAGGTCAGGACAGTACTTGCGAATGAGGAAAACCGAATTCAACACGTACACACCAAAAGAGGACAAGAAGGCTCTTCTATTACTTAAGGAGTTCATCATACTTTTGACGTCAAGCTAATTATGAAGGAACTGCAGTTTGAAGGGATCCCAGCGATTACCGTCAGCCCCCAGAACCCGAGGCCAAATAGAAGTTTCAACAACTTTGTGGTCGAAGTGGAGAAGAACAGTAACATAGCTGCTATCTCCAGTAAAACCCTTCTCCTAAATCAAAAGGTTTATTGGGAGAAATTCAGATCCACCGGCATCACACAATGCAAGAACTGCCAATCATTTGGACATGTAGCCAGCAACTGTGGTATGAGCTACAGATGCGTTAAATGCAAGGATCAGCATCTTCCAGGACAGTGCCACAGGAAAAAAGATGACAACAAAGACAAAAATGTTTACTGTGTAAACTGCCAGAAAACAGGACACCCAGCTAGCTGGGAAGGATGTCCAACTCTGAAAAGAAAGCTGGAAGAGAAGAAGAAATCCACTGAAAGGAAGAAGGAGCAAGTGAAAGCTGACAAGAAGACTACAGTAGAAGCTATTCTTAAAGAATTCTCGAACGCGGATGTAGCTGCTCTTAATTCTGCAAAGAAGCAAACTCCTTAGGTGATGAAACCTGCCAAAGAAGAAACACCCAGGAACCCGCAACCAGCCAACACAAAACCACAAAAACAACATAAGACCCAGAGCAACAGTGACGTTTTCGCGGACGCCGAAAGACTATTCGGTGCTGACCTTTTTACACTAGTTCAAAAGGCCAAACAATTAGTCCCCAGCAACTACGCAAGCCTTGATGATAAGGCTAAAACATTAATAATTGTTCGTCTTATATGCCAATAATGCTTTTAAAAAACCTGCAACTAGTAACCTACAATGTTAACTCTATTTACTCATTAACAAGACGGGTTTCTTTAAACTTGTTTTTAAAATCAAAGAAACCCGATATTCTTTTCTTACAGGAAACCTTCTTGAAGGCAAGCAACCTATATGAACCGGATGGATACAACATCTACAGAGAAGACAGGACCGAAGAAGGTGGAGGCACCGCTATACTTATACGGAACCTCATCCCGGGTGAACAAATCAAAATCCTTGGACTCAAGGCTACAGAAGCAACCTGCTTCTGTAGCATCTGACAGTGAAACTCTACTTCTTTTATCCATCTACATTACAGGAAACTTATCAAAGACAAACATACAACACGACCTTAAAACGTTGATGGACCATGCCAACCGCCATACACGTCATAGGAGGCGACTTTAACGCAAGGCATCCGAGATGGTTGGACAGCAACACTACGCTTCAGGGTGAAGCTATCGTAGACTGGCTGGACACAACCCACATCATCACTCAATGGACATAATTTCCCAACCCAGACCCACATTCCCACGCACGCCATCAACACTGGACTTCTTCCTGGTTACAACAAACTTCATCAGCATACTCCCACAGCTCGCGAACTATCATTGTGTGGCTCATACTTCCGATTCAGATCACCTTGCTGTGAAGCTGAGTATTCGTCTCACACGGAGGATATTGGCTGTCCAACCTGATCCCGAATACCATTACAGCTTTAATAGGATCAACTGGAATCAGTTTCGTTCTGACACCGAAGCTGAACTACCAGAGATAACTAGAAATGCTAACCTCAACAACACGGAAATTGACGGAGCTATTCACCAGTTTGGAAGGGCAGTCAGCAATGCAATGGACAACCAGAAGACTCTAAGGAAGAGTAAGGACAGATTTGCTAATCTACCTGCTCACATCCTTGCCATCAACCAGCATAGGCAAAGGCTAAGAAAATGAAGAGTATTAGAGAACCCACTCTGAACTGAAGCGCACCCAGGTCATGTTTGATCAGGCGGTAAAACATTTCCAGAACTCCCAACTACAGAAGAGACTGGAGGAAATCAAACTTGGACCAGATTGCTTCAAACAAATAAACAAGATTGTTGGAAAAATTAAAATCATACCGGAAACCATCAACTATGGTCAAAGTAGTAAGGCATCCACTCCAGCAGAGAAGGCAGAAGCATTCGCCAACCACTTCGAGGGAAATTTCATCGATCGTCCGCCAGTTCACCTCCCAGAGTTCTTGATGGAAGTCGAGGCAAGAGTGCAACAAAACCACCTCCCAACAACAATTACCACTTTCAACGAAGAGAATCCTGCCCACAATCCGAACATTGATGACGTGTTCACCAATCTTGAGGAAGTGGGAGATATCATAAATACAGCGAACTCAAAGAAGTCAACTGGACCTGACGGCATATCCAACTATGTCCTTAAGAAGTTGCCCAATATTGCTGTTTTCCTGTTGACGGTCATCTTTAATAACTGCTTTAACAACGGATACTTTCCAGCAGCTTGGAAAACTGCAAAGATTGTTCCAGTGCCAAAGAAGACCAACAGACAAAACGTGGAAGGATACAGGCCAATATCGCTACTTTGCTGCATAAGTAAAGTCCTGGAATCCCTACTACTAAGAAAAGTTAAATATTTCTGTGGGGAAAGAAATATTATACCAAACTTCCAGTATGGATTTCGGGCGATGAATATCAGTTTGCCAGATGGACCCATCATCCATACAAAAGAAACCACCAAATACCTTGGAGTGCACTTCACCAACAAGATGAAATTCAACAAGCACGCGATGGCAATTCTAAAGCGTGCAAACTTTTCGATTAATCTTCTTCATCCTCTACTGAGAAAACTGAATGGACGAAGCAAGAAGACGAAGCTTCCCATGTACAAGCAGCTGATCAGGCCGGTCCTAACCTACGCCTGCCCCATCTGGTTAACCATATCTCCTTCAGCGATGAAGAAAATAAAACTATTCAAGAGAAATATCTTGAGAATTTACACAGGACTATATTGGAACCCCCTTACAAAGAAGTACTGGCCAAACAAAATGCTCTACGAAGCAGAAGGCGTGATCCCCATTGACCACCATATGATGGAACTCACCAGCAAAATCATAAAGAACTTAGAAACAAATATATGTATTATATACTTATATAAAAAATCATTTTAAGTAGCCATAAGAAATAAGTTGGGCCCCTTCTGAGCCAACATTTAAAACATTAATTAATAATAAGCTTAGTTTTAAGTCAATTGTATATAAAATCTAGCTAAATAAAACAAAATCTTAAATCAAAAAAAAAAATTCCTAGTACATCTTTTTTTGTATGGACACAAAGTTGTAAACCATGGGGTTTAGGCTGTATGTTGCAACAAAGACTGCAATTAGATCAAAAATTAATTGCAATAGTGTTCCATTGAAATGCCAGTATTGGTCACTTTCGATGAACTGAATAGACCCCAAAATAAAGGAACTTGTATACCAATGGGTAATAATAGCGAATAATGTCATGGTTAGCGAACAATTCACTTAACAGTATGAAAATTCTCCTTTTTTTTATTCGATTTAGCGACATTAATCTAGTGCCCACAATTGCGGTATACAATATTTGAAAGCTTAGTTCAAGAGCATCATTTTTGTATATGGATATAGAACCATGGGGTTAAGGCAGTATATAACAAAATAAAAAACAATTCGTCTATGTTAATTCGAATTTGCAAAGTGTTTTTCTTATTTTTTTTGGTCGCTTATTATAGCCAACTCCCACTGTTTATGACAAAAAAAAATACTTGTACGTTGGTACACTCCATAGTACCCAATCCTTTTTATAGGTCTCGTTTCTGGGCACTAGGTAGACCAGGTCCCATATATTTTTGCCCAATCTCCTTTGCACGTCACTCTAGAGCCTATAGGGGTTGTAAATATTCATGACCACCGGCAAGATTTTTTTGAGTTCACAGAGTTTTTCATGCTTTTTTAATTTGGCTCTTTGACTGAATTTGTATTAAATTGCTTAGCCCAAAATTGATTTGTATGCACAATAGCATGGGAGCTTTGAAATTTTAAAAACTAAGCCCTAAAATTCTATAAGACCAGCCAAGGCCGTAAGAAACAATTACTGTTGTATTTATTGAAAATTTACACAAAGCTTTACACCCCGTTGTTATCTAATTGTTTTAGCCCCACGATTTTTTTAAATTATACCTTCAATCTTTAGCCCCAACTTCGGACTTTGACAGTTACTAGTCCTTAGTTTAATTTTTTTTTTTCAATTATCTGGGTTTTGTTTTTAGGGAAAATTTTCGTTGCATGAAACATGCCCATTAATCATAGCCCCCACTTGGTTTTTTGTCCAATTTAGGCTTGCTGCAACCTTACTGCTTAGAAAAAAAGTTACATTACATGTAAATTGTTAAGCTTAAACCACGTTATTTTGACCATTAAATTTCTCATCTTAACAATATTTTAGACGAATATAAAATTCTACACGTTGTAAAGTATTGCTTTTTATAATTCAAATTATTTTAGGAACCGGCTGTGGGGGGGCTTTAGCCCCTATAGCCACCCCCCTGGATCCGCCACTGGTAGGTACTTCACGATTTGATTTTTGTATTTTATGGACTGATAAATAAAATTTTGTTTAATTTAATTAGCAACAAGTGCCATTAAAGTTATTTTACAATATAACATACATTTCTTTAGTTTAAGTTCTAAAATTGTACTGCCAAATTCAGTAAATCATTAAAGATATTCATGCAACGAGATAATTTTCCGCTTTGCAGAAAAATATAACTTTCCGCGAGCTGTTTACATGAACTTTTAGATGAACCTTTAAAAATTCTTGCATAAACATGGGAAATAATCAAATTAAACGTCACTACTGACTTATCCCAGTGTATCAGTTTTCTACGCTTTTCGCGTCAAATTCACGTGATAAAATTATGTGTTTTGCAGAATATTGTTCCCGTATACAAATGTTGACAGTTCATTTTTACCGAGATAAAATTATATGGACAATCAGGTTTATCTGGGGTTTACGCCGTTGCATGAATACTTCTATTATATTTCTTTACTTTATTAAGTCTTTGAATATTTTTTTATTAAACTTGATGAAGGTTGCCATTGATGAGTACGATAGGCTATAGTCACCTCAGACCGCTTTCACACAAGGAAACTGAGTTGCCAGAAACTAGCTACATAGTTTGTTGGCGAGAAATGTGTGAGGGGAGATTTGTTTTCTTCCCCTTCTCGCATAAGGGGAATCTTCACGGCTTATTTACGGCAATTACTGGAATCCTTAAATTTTATTTTGGACTAAGAATAAAAAAGTGTTATGCTAACTTTACGCGTAAGGTTAGCAGAATTGCCCTTTTTGGGCAAACCATGGGCACGGCAATTTTTTTCTCTTCACAGCTTATATACGACAATTATTCGGCAATTAATGGCATCCTTAAATTTTTGTTTGGCCTACTAATAAAAAAGTGTCATGCTAACTTTACGCGTAAAGTTAGCAGGATTCCCCTTTTTGGGCAAACGAAGGGCGCGGCAATTTTTTTTCTCTTCACAGCATATTTACGGCAATTATTTGGCAACTTCTTGCATACTCAAAAGTTATTTTGGCCTAAGAACAAAAAAGTGTCATGCTAACTTTATATAAAGTAAGCAGGATTGCCCTTTGTGGGCGAACCCGTAGTGCGGCAATTTTTTTGATTCCACGGCATATTTACGGCAATTACTCGGCAATTAATGGCATACTCAGATTAAACTTTTTCGAAAGCTTGGCATGACAACATGCTAACTTTACGCGGCTGAAAATGTACGTATTTGAATGGCGTTAATTAAACTTTAGGCAAAAAGAAGTCACCTTGTATTTTTCAAAGATCTATCTGAAGGTATACATAACGAATTGCATCCCGGCTGGAAAAATGCCCAGTTTCTGTCTAGTTTCGACATGGTCAATTTTCTTTGCGGAAAATCTAGACGAGGAAAACTTGTCAAATATACGTCAAGCCCTTGCAAGTTTTCAGTAAGTAAAATTTAGACGAGGAAAATGTTCCATACTCTCGTGAGGTTTTCGCCAGTAAGAACTTGTTGATGCGTTCGATGAAGACGAAGGTAATGATTGTAAAACATGTTTGCGGTAATGAGGTGTTTCATTGTTCCGTTATTATTTCCAGATAACGAGCAGAGCAACCTAAGCTGCTGAATACATTTTAAAATTTGTATCACGATATTTCTTAACGTTCCTTTATTTTATAGTTATAATTAATACACTTAAAAAAAAACTGCTCCTGGCATTTTTATATTTAGGTCTTTTTTTGGAAACTTAACACATATGATTATTGGTACTGTTCTGGCCATTTTACGTTTGAATGGTCTTTCTAGGACAATTAGATATCCAGATATAGCCAAAAACCGAAAAATACAGATTATGGTACTTTTTTTTTAAATGGTGGTCTAACCCCAGCAGGGATTTTTTGGTAGCTTACACAAAATGATTGTTGTTAGTGTACTGAACATGTCCATAAAATTTCAGTTTTATAATAAATATTTATGGGACATGGATAATTTTTCCAAATTTGCACTGCAATTTAGTCTGATAAATTCATTTAATTTAAAACAGTAGTCATGTAATACCTTTAACTAATTTGTATTTACTTTCCTGTTTTTGGCTATTTAAAGCCGTCCATTTGCCACTTGAATGGTCTTTCTAGGGCAACAAGTTCCAGAGATATAGCCACAAACAAAGAGTGCAAGATGGCTGCATTTATTCAAGATTGTGGTCGTACGGCAAGCCGGATTGCTTGTCCGGGTCAATGTCTTATTTGATTGGGCTATTAATATTTTGTCTATTTTTCGCTCGATTTAAGCCATTTTTGGAATTAAGATCTTTGTACCCATGATAGAATACCTGAATTTTTAAAGTTATGTTTAGGTGTCGCAAGCATCACTTTTATGCAAAAAGCAGTTTTTGGAGCATTTAATTTGTAAAAAAAAAAACAAATATTAGTTTTTAAATAAAATGTTTGGTGTCAAAACCATGTCTGGAAAAAATTATAAAAATATCAATTTTTACCTCATTTATCAGAATGAAAATAGGTATTGTTTTTAATCTTTTGTAATTCGTAAAAGTAAGACAAAACAACTTACAAAACGACACTCGAAACCACCATTATATGTAGGTATATTTTTATAAGGGGTTTAAATATTCTAAGCTTATTCATTATTTAGTAACGAAAAAATTGGTATTACATTTATAACGGGCTGACGGGCACAAAATATTAAAAAAAAAATTATAAAAAAAAAATTTTATATTTTGTTCGTTTGGTAGCTACTAAAAGATTTTTAACTCAGTCAGTTTCTAACCTATTTTAAGTTACTTTTAAGTTAGTCTCTTTTTTATCATATACAAAAATCACAAATCCAGGTCCTTGTTTTACAAACAAAATTACTTAATAGTCCAAAATCAAAACCAGTTCGTCGTTTTTAAACGAGTAAACAAAAAAAAACATGTTTGCACTAAATCTTCGTTTTCATTATCGTTATTTTAGATAAACTGTTAAACTTGTACTTGATTTTGTAGCTTGAGGCAAAAATGTATATAATAAAAAAGGTCTAACATTCTTCTTTGAAAAACCACAGACACTTAAAATCGGTAAAAAACTGACTGAGATAATAATATTTTAGTACCTACCATAAAAAGGAAAACAAATATTCTATTTTTTGTAAATATTTTTTTTTTTGATCTATTGAGGAATCATTTCGTAAAAAATGTACAACCATTTGCTTCGTTACTAAACAAGGAATAAGTTAAAAAAAAAACCTAATAGTATATATAAGGGTGGTTTGATGGTGGTTTTGTGGGTTGTTTTGTCCAATTTTTACGAATTGCAATTTAAAACCTTGAAAATAATACCCGTTTTTATTACGTTAAATGATATACAAATTGATTTTTGTTTGTTGTTTTCCAGAGATGATTTTGACATAAAAACTATTATTTAAAAGCCAATATTTGTATTTTTTACAAATTAAATACTCAAAAAATGCTTTTTGCATAAAATTGAATCTTGCCGTAAACATAATTTTAAAAATTTGAAAAATTTCAGGTAGTGTGTCATGCTGTCAGTGTGTCATAAACATGTACCTTTATACGATATGAAGGCCGTTCTTATTGGTACTGGGCCCAAGCTCTATAAATCTTTGCCCATTGTCCTTGAACAGTTAGTTTTTTTTTTTTTGTCTCTTACAGCAGAAGCTGTTTTGTCATCAGCAGTTTTTCACATGGGATTTCAACAACACGAACCTATCTGGATAGCTCTACATAGGTTTCCGATCGTGGCCATTACTGTACGAAATTACACAAAGTGCAGTTAGTTGCGTTTCACTCATTTTTTTTTTTTTGACATATTCATAGGTATGGCAAAAGATAAGAAATGAATAATTTTAAACAGAAATGTAATTAAAACGAAATATTCGATCAGAAAAAAGTTTCTTATGAGAGAAAGTGAAAAAGGAGTTTAGTGAATTTTTAAAAATTGATAAGGAAAAAATTCCCTGACCGCTTCCCAAATTCCCTGACTTTCCCTAACCAAATTTTCTTCCCCGACTTTCCAGTTTAGCGGACACCATGGATTTCTAAAACAAACATACTTCTTAATATCTGGGAACCCCGGCTTATGGAGGAGACCTTTTCAACGACGTCGTATAATCGAAGAACCCGATAATCTGATGATGGTAAGTACATTTCGTCCGTAACAACCGACACAGTTTAAACGTTGTAACAATTATTATTTTTAGCCTATGTCCCCATTTAAGAAGATCACTCAACAATTAAGTGCACTTGATCTCAAATCTCCAGAATTGGCAGACTTTGCAGCACCGGTTGTTGCTCCACCTGATCTTTGGCCAAAAATCCAACGTAATTCAACCACTTCTGGTCAATTTTGCTGCTCGATTATCATGCGAATGAAATCACCTTCTTTAACCGACATCAATGCCATATCTTCTATTCAAAAAGCAATGAAAATCTACAGCGATCAACTTTGTGCTAGAGAATCAGCAGAAGAACTAACACATCAATCACTGCCGGCTTCGGTGAATTTTGAGAGATATGAATTTTCAACGATGGCCCAAGAACAGGACAACTTTGGGATGATATGTAGACATAATTAGGGCCTGGAACTCAGAACTCGACCTATAAATATGATGGTGAAAGTCTATTGCCTCCCATTTGTTCTTCGATTATCGATAAAAGTGCTGGATTTTTAGATACGAAGATGATAAGCCCCAGTCCTTTGGCGAACTACTATCGTCCGACTGAAGAACCAAAACCCCTAGACCTAGAGCAGCTGAATATTAAAAGCAAATTTTATGTGCCTTGTGAGCAATATTAAATTTCTTTGCGGTCGATGTTAGAGTCCTGCTTTTCGGTTGAGACATCCAAAAGATGTGTTAACAAAACGAACCGAAATTTCGACTCCCGTTCCTGATGTGTTGTAACCAATCAAACTCCATTTTCTCAAGGAACAATGTGATTGATGATAGAACTTTTTCTTGATTTGGAAATTAATCAAAATTTACAAGCTGAAATTGAAGTGGAGGCCGTTAGAAGAAAGGAAACAAATTTACCGATGGTTTAAAAAGATATTTTTTTTTTATATTTTGAATAGAACGTTAAAAAAGTGGTTTGCTTTTTTTAAGTTTGGATCTACATATCTATGACCACCGATTGGGTTTCACAGCTTCGGCCTTAAATGCGGAAACTTCGACATGCAATGGATGGGTTATTGAAAACCACATGACGAATGCATTCTGTTTAAAGGTTGCAACGCATAGGCGTGCGCAGAATTTTTTCCAGGGGGGGGGGCAGATAAAAAATTAAAATGCAATTTTTGAATTCGATGTGTTTTTTATTAAAAGTTTATTTATTTTGTATAGGCATAGGTCAGTTGTAAGTGTTTTTATTTTAGGACTAGAAAATGTGACATTTTATTCTTGTTGATGTTAAATACTTATTAAAGGAAGCAAATATATGATTTTTCTTCAACATTTGTTACTTATGCCGTTTTCCATTGGTTTCACTCAAGGTTCCACTCATTCTGAAATCCAATGGAACAGTTTAAAATGCTTCTGCTCAATTCTGACGTTTTATCTTTGTATTGGTTAATCGTCAAAAGATGTAGTGGTAGAGATGAGCGATATTGAAAAATCATCGATGTTAACATCGAAGAACCATATCTCGATGTCAAAAACTATCGAATCAGAAACACCGATTTTTTTTAACATCGATGTTTTTAATACATTTTTTTGTTCAACACAAAAATGCAATACATTGTTTTGAAAATTATAATAATGTTTTTGAACGTTATTTTATATTTTCGTAGCATCGATGAGTTCAAAATGTTAAGGTGCCTGCCAAATTTTCGATACAAAAATAGATTGAACTAGATTTCTACTATTTCGTTGATTCTATATTTGAAAATCGATCTAAGATTATATAGCATGAATGAACATCTAACAAGTCGTAAGTACAACAAATCATGTGTAAACGGTGCTTTAGTTTTCTGAACATCGACGATTTTAATGCTTGAATGTCGATCTTAAATAATTATGCATAAATGAACGTCTTACAAGTCGTTTATAAAAAAAATCATGTGTAATCGGTATCCTAGCTTTCAGAACATCGATGATTTTAATACTTCAAAAGCATTGAAAACTAATGTTGAATTCTTTTAAGCCTTTTGACAGCCAAAAAATTGATTATTTTCCAAACATATCGATTTGTTTAGAATAAAAAATCAATTTTTCTAAGCAAAATCATAAAGTGCCCTTTTAGCAAAATCTACAAACACTATTAAGATTTGATATCTCTCATTCTTGAAATCAATTTTTTTCTTTTTTTGCGGTCGCAGAAACAAAAATTTTAAAGTCAATAATTTATAATTTTAAGAAAATATTTGCAAATAAATACAAAAAATTGTTTGATAATTGGATAAGTAATAATCAGAAATATAATATAAGTGCTTAAAAGATGTTTTCAGTTGTCAAACGGCACTGCATATTTATAAATTTCGGGCGCAATAATTTGTGTATAAATATTCCTGTCAAATGGTACCAACACAATCACATAAAAGAATCGATTTTTTTTTACAAAATTCTTTTCAAACAAAAAAATTACCGATTTGAAATGGTTGAAAGGAATTCGACATAAAATAATTTTTTCGTCTAACATCGATGTTGAAACATCGATGTTCTTTCGTCTAACATAGATGAACATCGCTCATCCCTCATGTACGTCAAACTTGGCACCGTTATTAATTAATATTATTATTTGTTTTGCAAATTGCGATGGAGGCCGAGGCACAATTGGGAAATGTTAGCATAATTTTGGAGGAAAATGGAGAAGTACGTCAATATGACGGTAATATTGTTCTCCGAAACGGCTCAATGAATACAGACCGATTTTAATTACAAATTGTGGGTTTTATATTTTTATAAGATAATTAACTTGTTATACTACACAAACAGCTTCAAATATTTTGAAATAATGACCTTAAAAAAATAGACTCAACGTCCGAAAATTCAACCGAAGCTATGTTTAACTTAGACCCAGGTCTAAAATTACTATGAATATGCCCCAATATGTTTTTCTTTTATAGACACAAACTATCTATCTCACTTCCACTTCATATCAAAAAAATGAAGCACCATTTGAATGTTTTGCCATAATCCTCTTTTTGTGCAGTGGAAACACCAAACAAATCTCATTACCTAAATCTCGGTTTAGTGGTTGGTGGGAACGTAGTATTATGCTGATATAATGGCCAAGATAATTGAAAAGGATAACTCGATCGTCCCAGAAGTTCTTATTGGTCCAAACATAAAAGAGCGAAAGGATGACTTTTTGCTGAACAGGTCTACTCCTTCTACGTCGAATCGGTCCTCACCCTCACCGAGCAATTTCTTGGAAAATCAATCTCCGAGCGCGGAAACTTTATCAAATTCCAATCTGATGGACTTCAGCATTGAAAATCAAATAGATGATACGATTATGAGTCCCCCGCCATGTAAAAAACAGAACACAAATGAAAGGCTGGTTCTGAAGTTAATAGAACAAAATGGGCGGTCTCTTAACATCAAAGAAACAAATAAAGAGAGGAGACACAACGAAAAAAATGGAAATACTCACAAGACTGGAAAATAAAGTTGATACTTTATTGGACAAAATTTTGGAAAATATGTCCAAGTAAATACTATAGTAACCTGCACGATTATCAAATGTTCCTAATACCTTTGTCAACTTTGTTTATTTAGCGTATGCTGCTCAAGTGGGATTCATCAGGTCAATATCAGTGGTGCGTTCTTTTATTAACCAAGTTAACTATGGTTGATATGTCAAAAAAAAATTGTTGAAGTGTCATTGTTAGATTTAGTTGGAAATTGTTACATTTCATTTTGGAACGATTTATTGTTAGATATTGTTGATCTGTCAAACGATAACTTTGGAAAACTTTATTTTATCGTTAATTACCATAAAATCATGTTATTTTTCTACAATATAATCTCCTTTTTCATTAAAAATGGTAGAAAATTCAATTTTAATTCATTTTACTTCACCAAAAGCTTTGTTTTGATTCTTCAATTTTTATTTTTTTGTAAACAATCCTTCTCCCATGTGCTTTGACAGATCAACACTTTCAACTCATATCATGGAGATGAGTTGCAAATAGTTACGAATTGTAACTATTTGACACTAATAAACTGAATTTAGGAACGATGTGATGACGTCATATAGTTACAAATCGTAACTATTTTGTAATAAAGGAACGGCCATTGTTAACTATAGTTAACCATAGTTAACTATGGTTAATAAAAGAACGCACCACAGGTCAAGCATCTAATTCGAAATGAAGTGGACGAAATGTCATGCTGTCTGCGTCTACTAAACAAGAAATATATTTATTTATTTCATTATAATTTATTATATGAACAATAAATGTTACTTTTAAGTTTTAACTACGTGTATTTTTTTAATATGTGGAGATATAGTTATATATGCGTTGTGATACCGAAAACGTATGCCACACCACTATACTTTCAGAAACGATAGTTGGGTAAACCTACTACTTAAAAGCCACCAGAAGTAACACACAGGTATGTATGTTTGTACGTACATTCATCGGGTTTGAGTAGCACTTCAATATTGTTGAAATATAAAACAAGCAACAATTATAATTTCGTCTTATTAAGCCAACTGACCAAGTCAAATAATTTATTAAAAATATTTCATACATTTTAGTCAAAATGCTTCAGAGCTTAATCGTTTATAAATTTAAGTTAAAATATGTATGAAAAGTGATTTCTTTTACATAGCTTCTCCCAAGCGTTGCAAAGTATAATCAGGCTCCAAAGCAACAATTTCTGTTTCGTCTTCGTTTTCATTAACTTCTACATCTTGCAAGCTCCACCGGTCTTCACCATCGATGCATAAATTGTGGAGTACACAACATGCCAGAATGAATTTACCCATTCTCTCGACAGTATGGAAATCAAGTCGCACCAGTTGTCGAAACCTAATTTTCAACAGAGCAAAGGAATTTTCAATTTTTACTTTAGTTTGACTTAGTTTTTTATCGAAATTCCTTCGCCTAGTTGTTAGGTTACCGAATTCCTTATAAGGGGTCATTAGGTATTCCCTTAATGGATATGCGGAGTCACCCAAAATGTAGTACTCTGATCCGCAAATTTCTGGGAGTTTACAGTTGGAATACTCAAGCGTCATGGATTTTACTAGGTGCACCGACAAACACATAAATATATCGGGTATCCGCATCACAAATCCCTTGAAACGTTAGTGATAGCAGATTGTGCCTGTTAATATAAGTTGACCGAACTTTATTTGCAGGTTTTCTTATGTATATATAGCA
The DNA here is from genome assembly GCA_949320155.1 of Melangyna quadrimaculata. Lineage (NCBI taxonomy): Eukaryota > Metazoa > Arthropoda > Insecta > Diptera > Syrphidae > Melangyna > Melangyna quadrimaculata. Next base: position 102,503,673 of record OX439485.1, on the reverse strand, counting down.
TCCATCGATGCACCCAAGCACATTTGGAAATCCTGCGACCTTAATGAGGAACATTTAAGGTTTATAGGTTAAGTGTTGAGTATATTAAATTTCTTACCTGCTCAAATTTGGAAGAAGTTCGAAGCTTTTCTTCTACAGTTTGAGGAAACCGTATAAAATTTGAGGAAATCTCAAAAAAAATTCTAGCACATTTGTAAATACCCTATAAGTGGATGAAATTGCCACACCAAACAAATTGGCCACTTCCTGTTATGAGTTTTTGTTTCCGGCAAACCTAAAAATGAAACTTATATGTATCTAACACTTCATTATAAAGTTTAGTGAAATACCAGAGGAACATATGGATCTGGGTTTTGGCAGAAATTTCTATCCTGCCTCCACCTCCCTCCTTTTTTTTTTAAATGAGCTGATAGCTCATATTTTATGATCAAACTTTCAGCGGTCGCCTTATGCACTCGGAATTGTTCACGGAACTGTGATTAAATATTTTTTAATTTATGTGTTTACAAAATTTAATGAATTTAAATAATATACTTCGTCTTCCGCGTAGTTTTCCACAATTTCAAGAAAATTTTTAACTTTATTTTTGTTTTCATTTGTTGTTTTTAAAATTTGTTCCAAAATAAACACATTATCGTCGGCCGATGAAGAAGAAGACATCCATTTTTAGTTTGCAATAATTTATACATATTTGCATAATAATAATTTTAATAATAATAATAATAGTAATGACTGATCATTTAAAACATCTAAAATTTTTGTTTATCTTTCACAATTTGCTGTCAAAACGCTTGAGTGAGTTTTTTTTGACATTTGATTTTAAATGTATTAGTGCTTCTTGAGTGGATTCTGATTTTAAAACAAGAAACGAATTTCTCTTCTCAGAATTGTCAGAAGCGTACTTTTTGTGCCAATGGAATGGTTTCAGAAGACTTCCGGACTCTTCTGGACGCTTCCGGACGGCCAAAGGCAAACGGCATTAGTGAATAGCAACTGCAACCGCCTGTGCTCTTTTCGAAAACGGTCAATTATTTCGTTGTAAAAGTTTGTTTGTTCTTTGACAATATTTCGATGAATGTACTCACAACGAATAAAGTCGTTTGTCGGTCATTGTGGAGCTAAGCCAAGTTTTTACTTTGTGTAAGGTGCTGAACGATCGCTCAGCGGTGCAAGTAGTTGCTGGAATTGAGAGCCCTATACAAAGAGCTGACAAAAATAGATGGATAAAACCTCTTACATTGTTCAATAAATCAGAAATGTTTGGACAATCATTTCCATTAGTCTGCATTTTGTTAAAACTCTACCACATCTGGAATCCGCCAGGAAATTATCCAGAAAGCAGCCATATTTCTCCATTATTTTCTGTATAATTATATCGAATTCTGGAGAATCCATAACTTGCTTATTTTTTGGTGATAGTTGAAATAGTGAATGTAGGTTCATTTTCTTCTGAAAATCGTTCAATTTACGGAATATAAATAGCTTTTCTAAAATAACTTTGGGGGGAATTTGAATTATTTTTGGACAGCTTAAAACTATGCCTGATTCACTCAAGCATTTTTCCATTACCTTCCATAGAGATTTAAATCAATTGTCAGCATCCTCTCGATTTTCTTGAAACAATTTATTCAAAACATTGGCCTGATCTTTTACTGTTGACAGATTTTGGTCAACGCCCTGTAACATATTAGCAACAGGTTCTAGCTTCGATGAGTAATGTGACATCACAAAGAAACTAGAAAGGTCGAATTAGTGCAAGAGTAATAAAGTTGGACGGCACGTTGCTTTGTTATTCTATTACCCTCTTCCAAAAGCTTTTGCAGTGCCTCAATTACAACAACGATATGCTCTCTCAGAACTCGAACTTTTGTATTTTGCCGTATCGAATTTCTATTATTGAGTCCAAGATGGCATGTTTGTTGGTTGTTCTAAAAATATGGGGTTTAATCGGCTAAGATGATAGTTGATTATTATATGTGCTGATTCTCCTTTTTTATGATTGCTCTCTCTATCTTTGCCTATAGATGTGATAAAGACAGCTATCTTCAAATCGACAATCAACACAATTGATTCCACCCCTGATAATGATAAAATCCCAAGGCAAACCAAGGACCTGGAAACAAAGCCGCCAAGAAAATAATCACATTTCCGAACAAAACAAAGAGTTGAATGAAAGCGGCTATACGTGACTTGGCTGAGAGTCAGGGGTGGGGAAACCATGGACTCTGACAAAAAAAAGTACATTTCAGCAGTCGTTTTTGTTAAAATTTCCTAGTTAATAATAAAAATAGAACTAGAATGATTCGTCGGTTAGAGCCAGGAGGGGGGGGGCAAGTGCCCTCCCCTGCGGGTGCCTATGTTGCAACGCCTTATGAAACGAAATAGTGTCAATTTAGATATATTGTACCAAACAGATGTGTGTTTCTCTCAATCAGTAAGTCGAGTAATTTGTGTTTATTTAAAACATCTTGATGTTAAACTCTTATTTACTTTAAATTCACGGTTTTACTTTTAATAAGTGCCCTTATAGTTAGGGTGTCCATCTTATCTCTTTAAAAGAGAACATGTTCTCTTTTTTCACTCTGATCTTTTTTACACTATCTGTTTCTTTTGGGATCTATTTTTGTTCTCTATTTTTCTCATGAAATTCGCTTTTGTTTTATTGCAATAATTTGTATTTCAATGTCAATTAAAAGACTAAATGGCCCTATTCTGCCGTTGCGAGGCTCACAGGTCAGAATTTTTTGTGAGCGAGGTTTCATATGAGGTGGTCATAATTTCGTATTCTGTGGGAAGCCCCCATAAGAAACCTCACAAGAACAACGTGAGTTGTGATCTGCCAAGGAGCAAATCATAATTTTTACGTTTTTATAAGGCGAGTTCACCACGAGTTGTGACTTGTGAGGCATCAGTGAGGTTGTCAGAATAAGGCTGTAAAATTTCGTTAGGTAAATTTTATAATAAAATAGGAATATGTTGGCAATGCTTCTATACAATTTTTAAATGATAGAGTTATATAAGAAAAAAAGTACAAGAGAAACATAATAAGAGTAGATAGATAGATAAATTCTTTATTATACAAAAAATGTTTTACAATATTTCTTTTCTTAAGAATAAAGCCATGGCTTTTCCGCCGTCTGCCTGATTAGACATTCCATTTTAGTGTTAAAAAAAGAACAGAAAGAATAAAATAAAAGTAACTAGTACTAATTTCTTAGATCATATAATGAGTAAGTTTACTTATAATAAGTTTATATTTTGAATAATTTAAATTAAAAAGTTACAAAAGTTAATAATTTTCTTTAAATAATCGCTAGCTACATAAAAATTTTAGTATGGTTTGAACACCAAATAATTTCAATTTTAAACTGATTTGAAACACAAAATAATTTAAATTTTAATATGATAATAAAACTTATTAAATTTTAATATGATTTGAAACACAAAAATTAAAATACCAATTTTGAAATGATTTGAAACACAAAAAAGTTTGAAAAGTTTACAATTTTAAAGTGATTTGAAACACAAAATTAGAGGGCAAATTAGGGTACTTTAAACTGCATTAATTGGTAGAAATATATGTTTTAAGTTATGAAACTGTTGCGATAAGTTAAGGCGTGTTTGCAGTACTTAAATAAGGTAGACCATCCAAGTGCTCCGTTAAGTAATTCATAAAGTCGACCTGGAGAAAGATAACTCTCGTTGAAATATAAACGCCGGATTTCCTGCAATATGGGGCAGATTGCAATGAAATGATTTGTATCTTCATTCTCTCTTCTGTTACAAAGACTACAGATATTTGGCAGGTCATCTCGATGAGGCATAAAGTTTATGTTAAAAAGTTCAACACGAGCTTTGAAAATATAGCTTATTGCTTCAACCGAAAATTAATTGCTGAAGTAGTTTGCTTCCGTGGGCAACTGGTGATCAAGGTTCCGGTATGTATTCCTGGATGTTGAAGAAGTTGCTCTGTTAAGATGCTGGGTGTAAAGCTTCTCGTCTATTCTAGCAGTGACATCTGCAAACTTACCCCGCCATTCATCGACATTTGTTTCCACTAGTGATAGTTGAGCTTCATGGGATTGGGCTAACTCATTCCATTCCTTGAATGGGGAGGCATTAGTTTGCAGAAGTTTTAACATGATTGATTTATGAAGACTTCTTTCACTTCTTTTCTTCACTCTTATCAAATAATCTGAGTTGGCTTTGAGATTTTGAATGTAAAGAGGCGTAAGACCCGATTCAACATAGATGGCATAGTTTGGGGTAGAATTTGGCAGTCTGAATAAGCGCTTGAAAAAATATCTCTGCAATTTTTCAAATGCATCAAAGAATATATATCCAAAAATCTGGGCATCAAAGCACATGCAGGTGTTGACAGTGGCGTTAAAAACACGATATTTTGACACCAGATCGATTTCTTGATTCGCAAAGAACTTGGGCCACATTAAGCTCAAAGCTAATTTGGCCTCATTGCTTTTTTGTTTTGCGTATTTCGAGAAATTTAGGTTATGTGTGACTAAAAAACCAAGGTATTTAAATTCCTGCACAACTTCAATAGACTCATTGTTGAGGATCCAATTTTCTTCGGGTTGCCTTCTTCTTTGACGCGCTTCAAAAATCATCACCTTAGTTTTTCTTGTATTAATGAGTAACCCCCACTTCTCGCAGAATGTGTTCAACCTATTGATTTGTAACTGGAGGCTGAAAGGGTTGTCCGCCAGTAATACTAGGTCGTCAGCGTAGAGCAAGACTTTCACTTCAATATCGGCAAAAAGTATTCCTCCTGGAAGTATGTCGCAAAAATTGTCAATAAATAAGGCAAAGAGGATAGGACTTAAAATACAGCCTTGTGGAACGCCTGCTGTCGTGTCAAACCAATCAGAGAATTCCGATCCATCCCATACCGAGGCACTCGAAGATACAAGAAGGTGGAAGTACATCATCAAGAATTTCCGGGAGACTCCCAACATTGAGAGCTTGTACAACAAAGCCTGTCTATTAACGTTGTCAAATGCTGCTTTAAAGTCAACAAAACAAGCGTATAATTTTTTCCTTTTTTCAATTGATTTTCTGGCAATACTCGTCAATGCGAAAATATGGTCCATCGTTGAGTAACCCGAGCTAAAACCGGCTTGAAACATACTTAGAAGGTTTCTATCTTCGATCCATTTGGTCAGCCTTTCGTAGAGAATTGAAGTGAAGATCTTGCTCAGAGAGCTAAGAATAGAAATACCTCTATAGTTTTCTGGAAGGTTAGCATCTCCGTTCTTATGAATTGCAAAAATAACAGCTTTAGTTAGGTTGTTCGGGAAATATGATTCATTATATAGTCTGTTGAAGTAAACTAGAAGATATTTCTTAAATTGCTCAGTACTATTTTTGTAAAATTCTATTCGAATTCCATCAATGCCTGGTGCTTTCTTATTTTTTATCTTATGTAAAGTTGAATCCATTTCACACAAAGATATTGGACCATCCAGTTCATCGATAACAAAGTTGGGTAGAGCGTAAGAGAAATTATGGTGATTCACGTCAGCCGACAAAAGAGTTTTAAAATGTGCTGCTAGTGTCTCAGCTCCGAGAGTATTCACCACATTTCTATTACGTCGACCCAGCTCTCGAACATTATTCCAGAATGTCCTTGAATTTTTACATTCAACTAGATTGTTCGCTAGAGTTTTATTATAATCCTTTCTTTTTACTGCACAGAGTATTTTATATTCCTTATTTACGTGTAGATAGATGTTTTTGAAAAACAAGGCATTCGTCGAACGAAATAATTTGAGGTACACAAAAGATAGGTTGCGGAGGCTCTTACATTCATTATCAAACCATACGTTTTTAGGAGTAAAGGAGTAATTGTTGTTATTGCGAGCAAAAGGAGCCGATGTTTGAATTACTCTTACTATTTGCTGATCCAATTGTTCAACCCTGGTTGTTAGATGGGAAGGAAGGGAGCTGCAGTGGCGATTTAAAAGGGATTTATAAAGGGGAGCACTATTATCTTTCCACCTTAGTTTAGGAAAATTACTTGAGGTTCTTTGAATACCTTCATTAGCAAATTTAAACTTGACTTCTATTGGTAAGTGCGCTGAAAAATTCGATATACCCACTTTGAAGTCCTCAAATGAATCAATCCACGCTGCCGATACTGCACAAAAGTCAATATCTGACTGTCCTTGTCCGCTGATAAAAGTAAATTCTCCAGAGGTGTCGCCTGTAGTTGCCCCATTCAGCACGAATAGACCAAAGTTTTCGAAGAATTCGGTGAGGAGTCTTCCACTTCTGTTAAATTGTTCATCTTTGGAGTTCCTCATAGCATTAAGTGAGTCTTGAGAAGATAAATTAAGAAGAGGAGGATTCTGATATCTGCCAATTCGAGCATTTAAGTCTCCAATGACCATAATGTTTTCCAGGTTAGAGTTATTGACAAAGTCTATTAAACAATCGAATTCAATCTGCCAATTATTACAGTTTAAGTACACTGGAATTACTGAATATTTACAATTATCATTACAAATTTGAAAAATTAGTCTGTTTTCTATACGAATAAGGTTGACAAAATGATAATTTAAAGTTTTTTTGACCCCACACAAAATTCCCCCACTGGCTCTGCCGTGCACATTTGATCTATTTGCAGGTGTACACATTATTTTAAAATTATTAAAATATTTTAAAAAATCATTTTCATTTTTTCCTCTATAAATGTTTCTAATAAAATTATAATATCAAAATCTTGAATAAAGTTAAAAAAATCAGGTTGTAAAAGTTTACTTCTAAGACCTGTAATATTATATGATAAAATTTTTAAATTTTTGATATTGTGGCAGACGACGGGATTCTCCTATTGTGTAGACACCCTTGCAACGTGTAGATGTTGACTCACAGGTGGCGCTTGTATCGATTGAGAGTAAGAGGTAAATAAAGATGGCGGATTAAAAATTGGAGCCAACTAATAAGAGTATATTATTGATGATTAAGGCAACTCTACTCCCTTACCCTGAGGCTACACGGGCAAGTACTGGCAAGCAAGTTGCTATACAAACACATTTTTTTACTGATACATACAAACCTAAGCAACTTGCTCGTCAACTGGTATGGAATTTTTGAAGCCAGTGGAGAAGCAAGTTGAAAGGCAAGTGGACTCGTTCAGACTTGTATATAAAGCGATATCTGGATAGCTTTTCGTGAAATATTTGAATTGAATATTCTTTCTGACACAACTTTTAATGAGAGGAGGGACCAAGAAATTTAAACATTTCCAAAATAGGCAGCTACTGTCAAATATGATTGAAAAATGGTTAAGATTATGATGTATTATACAAAATCTCTTTAAAATCCTAATATTTTGAGAGTATATTTTTTGCTTGGACAAAATAGGAGTTTTGGGGATTTCGGGTGACATTTGGAACATTCTGTTACCGATTTGTCAAGGCATAGGCTGTCAAATTAAACTGAAAGATTGCTACGGAAAAGATGCATTGAAAAAAACTTAAAGAAATCTGAATTTTTTTAATGTCGAATTCCTTACAGTCAAAAAAAATCGAATTTTTCTGAACAAATCGAATTTTTTCTAAACAAAATCGACTTTTATGCTGTCAAACAAATCTTGCGTTTTTAGCTAGATTTCACATCAAATCGCACACACACTATCAAGATTTGACATTTCTCATGCATCAAGATGGAATTAAATGTTCTCATTACAATTTTGTGACGAAGTTAAAAAAGAAAACAAATGTTAAAGTGTTCTTAATTGTTTAATATTTCAGTGATTGATGAAAAAAAGTAAAGATAATTGTGCGTATCTTTAAGAAACAAAAAATCCCATTAAAATAACATACAATTCGCGAGGAAATCACGTTGCAAAATTATTTTTCTTCGTCCTCTAGTGAAATATTCAGAATAGGTCCTTGCTGCTGTGTGTGGATTAATTTTGGATTGTAATTTTTTTACTTGATTACGCGCACAATTGTTTTTGATGTTTTTCAATTATCAGACGAAATATATTTGTTTTTAAATTATCAAAACAACGCGAAAATAAAATACACTTTAATATTTGCTTTGCGCGCATTACTTCTTAGTTTTTGTGCGACAACAAAATTCCTGTCAAATTGCACTCACACAATCACAAAAAAAAATCGACTTTTTTATGAATTCCTTACAAAAAGAAAAAAATTTTAATGAAATCGACTTCAAATGGTTGTAAGGAATACGACATAAGATTAAATTTTTGCGCGGGAAAAGGCGATTTTAGCTCCTTTGGGTGACATTTGGAACGAAATATTCCTCATACGACATAATTTAGTTTCTTAGCTATCTGTCAAGCTATGAATTTGTCAAATTCCATCAAAGGATGCCTTTGATAATGATGGATTAAAAATCATCCAAAAAAAAACGATTTTTTAAAGAATTATTATAAAAAAAATCGAAAATTTGGAAATTAAATTTTTAAATTAAAAAACCGAAATTTATGATTCAGATGAACTACATACCCATGTGAGATTGCGACTTTGTGGTTTTATTTTCATTTTCGTCATTAAAGTACGATTTACCATATTTTAAGCAATTTTATTAAAAATGAAAGATCGAACCCTAGAAAGCTAGCAGAACGTAACCAATAAAAAACTTGAAAACAACTTGCCTGGCAAGTTGCTTGCCGCCTACGTCACAGCATATTCACCTATAGGAATTAGACAGTCAATCTATGTAGCCAACTTGCTTGCCAATACTTGCCCGTGTAGCCTCAGGGTTATCAAAACGAGCAGACCACATTTCTTATCAGAAGAAGATAAACAATAACAATAGAAAAATTGTTTTTGTTTTTTGTAAGTGCAATTTTTATACGTCGATAGTCATCGACTAAAAACATGTGTCGAAGAAAGGCAACAGAGTTGTCAGAGCGAAACACATCTGCACTAGGTCGCAAAAACCTTCCACATTTCTCACCTACTAGTTGTATTTTGTTCAGCAATTCATACATCTACCAACGTGTGTATGATTCTTGAAAATTAGGACGCTTGATTCTTTTAATTTGATTTTTTTTATTTTGTTGTGTTCTCTTTTTTGTTTTCTATTTTGCTCTTAATGTTCTCTTTTTTATAGCTTTTAGAGCAAAATGTCCTTTTTTTGTAAAGTACCCAGATGGACACCTTACTTATAGTAAAGTTCTGGGGAACATACGTTACAGCGAAGTATATAAAAGGATTACCCGACTTAGGACCTATAGCTTATTTTGAGAGTTTGCTATCTCTATACGGAGCTCCGTACATATCTGTCTCACCTCCGCGGAGCTGAGACAGATATGTGGGGAGAGTCGCCATAGAGGACTTACTAACAGTTAGGTTTACTCTTGTCAGAAGCAATATTCAGAGGTTTGTTTAAAATTAGGCCATAAGTTTGAACGCATAAGTATGAACTTATTTCTCGTCTTCAATTCTTCGCAAATGCCATCACATTTGTAGGTTTGAGGTTTTATTGAACTGATTTTTTTCGGTCCAAGTGTGGAAACAAAATAGAAAAGTTATTTTCAAAATAAGTATTTTCCGATCTCATAAAATGTCATCCCAATCCCATTTTTTGTTTATAAATTCCATACAATAGTCATGCAAACATTATTTATTTTTCATTTTCATAACTCGAAAAATAAATTCAGCCTCAACGGCTCTGTAAACGCTAGAAGTTTGTGATAGTAAACTTGGTTAGACTAAACTCCGCAGACATGGCCACCAAGCTAAGGGGCTCTTTAATGATCAAACACGATGCAGATAAACATTGAAAAATATCCGAATACTTTTGATCTTGGTAAGCCCAAATTTGGATTTGATGATTCCAAAAAATTGGTACTAAAACCAGCTCGCAGACAATTAAAATCAACTCGAATATAGTACTCGCACCATTTTTGAGAGGATTTCTTCCTTCGTTTAATATTTTCAACAGAGTCTACAAAAATATCTGTGGTTTAAGGGTGTTTTTTTGACGGAGAGATGCATGTGAATGATTATTACCATAACATCCATGAACAAAATCTGACACTTATGAAATTTGCTAAAAATATTAAATTTATATTGGCACCCAAAGATCAAAAGAGTCCATACAAATATCTAAGGTCCAAGGGTGTTTTTGAGGGTTTTAATGTTTGACCTGCTTAACGGAAAAAACAGTAATTTTTCTTGCAAATTTATCTCACTTTTTTTAGGTTGCTTGTATCAAATTGATTTTTCTTTTATTAGATTCGGCGTTAAAAAATACCTTTAAATCATATATCATATGTCATATGTACCATCTTGATTACCCGAAAATACAATTTTTCGTAAGACCTAACATTTTGCTCCGTATAGGGTAGGTCAAACATAAACTCTCTAAAAAAACTCTTTGGATCAAGTTATTTTAATGGACTCTTTTGATACTTGGAAATCATGAAATATTTAATATGTTTAGCAAATTTCATCAGTGTAAAAACTTATTCATAGATGTTATGGTAATAATGACGCACATAACGCCCACCCTTTCACCACATATATTTTTGGGGACTCTTTTGATTCTTAGTGCCAAATGAAACATTTATACCAAATTTCATTAAAATCCCATTGTTTTAAAATGGCTTTGGGTAATATATTACTTGTTGTACTTTAAAAAAAGTGATCATTCCATAAAAAATGACATTAACTTTCCACAGGATACATGTATCTTTTCAGTTTTGATCTTATTAGAATCAACGTTGAAAAGCACCCTAAAAACATGTGTCGTATGATTAGATTGTATTACAACATATTTTTCAGCTAGCCAAACTCCCGCTTTCCTCCCCTCTCTACCTCTTAAAATGCGCCTGTACAAAAAGCCAGTGCGGGGATTTTGGGGGACTTTGGATATGTTGTTGAGGATAAAATTCTGCGTCGATACCAGAAATAAAATTTCATGAATTAATTTGTCCCTGGTCCAATCCTATCTTTCTTAGACTACTAGGATAATGTAAAATCCGAGGGTGAAATCTGCCCCAAAATTTAAAATAAGGTTAATTCTCTTAAACATTTAACTTGCTTGGAATATGTATTGAAAGTAAGCAATAATAATCGTTATTTTTGTTTATATTATAATAGTTGTTTGAGATTTAAAAATGCATCTCTTTCGGCTGTTTTGGTCGTAATGATATGTTAATGAATCAATTTCATTTCCTTTCCCGACGTTTCGACGGTGGTTGCTATCTTCTTCAGGGGATCTTTTATTTACAAAAATAAATTGAATTTATTATACACATGAGAACATTTGGTGTAACACTTAAGCAAACTTACATTAGGTAGATGTTTACAATTTACATAGATAAATCAACAATAAAAGTAGAAATAATAAATACATGACAATGTATTGAAAACTGTAAAGACAATTTGAAAAAGAAAATTCTAAACAAATAAAAAAATTTTGTGAAATAATAAAATTACTTTGAAAAATGTTTTTGTTTTATTTAAAACACTTCAAATGAAGTTTAGTCGGCTTTAAACTGTCAGAAATTCTGCCCAGTCACTAATGAGCAGTAAACCGATGAAATATTTTGGCTGTCTTGTTTACGATTCATATTGTTTTTGTTATTTATGATATATTATATTTATGAGAGTCGGTCTTTTACACGATGAATCTTGACGTCCAAGAAAGTTATCGCTCTGTTTTGTTCCCTCTCAACGGTAAATTGAAATAGATTGGCCAAACCAGTTGGATGAACTGTTGTTGAAAACTGCAAACCTGTAATAGAAACCAATGCAGAGGAACCAAATGGGTTTCTCTTATAATTAGGTAAGAAGTTACACTTAAAAATCAATCAATTATTAAATATGCTAATCTCTGTATTCTGTATAGAATTTGGTGGTAATGGGTTACCGCATTGCAAGTGGAAGACTGTTGCGTGGCAAGAGGATGGGATGCGTTGGGAAGGATGGAAAAAGGAATAGGTGGGAAAATAAAAAAAAGGAAGAGTTCGGAAAGGGAACGGAATGTTAGGTCCTGGGGGACGTGGCCTGCTTGCGGTTGCTCAGCTTGAACTCACATAAATCAGGCCAGAGAAAAACCACAACTCGAAAAGACTGCGGGCGGACCATATCCCCCCCTGCCATAAAATCCGTTGGCACTATTTGGATTTCCCCAAGGCTTGAAAAATGCGAACACTAGTAGTGTTATAAAGTTTTTACACCACTAGGTGTTCAATATGTTCGGTGTTCCCCGCATAATCCATTCCGATTGTAACGAGCCGCTTTGCCTGTGTGGGGTCTTGGCTGGCAAACTTGAACCCGTAGCTCAGCGGTTGCGAAGGTTCTTTGACCCTGGGCTCATCACAAAAAAAATTAAAATTGCCAGACTTGCATCCTGGTGGTAGCGATGCGCGAGAAATTTGCCTCCCTCCCTGCCTTGGTTGCCTCCCTCGCTAGAGCAACCCCTTTTCCAGGCTTCTTCCCCTTCCTCCTACATTATCCTCCTCCTTTTCTCCTTCTCATCCTTTTTTATTAAATAAAATTAACCACTCATTTTTTGTTTTAAAATAACTCTATCAAATAAAAGTTAAACCATTTATTTTAAACATTGTAATTAATAAATTTAATATCTTTTAAAATTTCATTAAAATTTATTTTATGAAGTTATTTCTATTTATTATACAATTCAGTAATAAATTTAAAAATGTAACTATAACTCTAATGGCAACCGCGAAACTTCAATCAAAATTGTTATACAAAAAAAATTATAACTCCGTCTTCGTTTTATTAAACAAAATTGGGATACATACAATCCTCTTTTATCTAATTACAATTTAAATTCTTTTTTCCCCTAAATGAAACCCCCCTTTAAATCGCGTAAGTTTATTATATGTTATGAATATTTAATAGTTTCTTTATGTTTCACACAAAATTTAAATAATTCAGTAAAAATCAAACTCACCCCTGTAAATCCTTGTGTAGTGGCCACTGCAGCTGGAGTTGTTGGGGTGTACCTTTTAATTGCACACTTTGTGTGTACACTTTTTCTTTCTATTTTTATTTCACAAAGTAAATTATTAGCTATGTATATGCATAACAATCACTTCCGCGATTTAAATTATAAAGTCACGGTTCGCGAAGCTATAAAATTCTTTATAACTATTCAATTTCAATTATCGCGGCTATCCCTTCGAGGCACAAATTAATTATGGAATTATTTAATGATAACAAAATTAAATTTAAAAATAAAAAAAATATAACGTTTGGCCGAGGTGATTTGAACCCCGGATTTCTGGAGTTGGAAGCGTATTGTATCCACGGTTTTACCCACTGCGCTATCGAGCCTATGAAAATTTATGTCTCCAAATAGGGTAGTGATGTGACCCGGGCTGCCACTGCTAAGTCCTATTGGATAGACATTTATATCACACCTTTCCTTTTTTTTTTTACACTTTTTAAATGATACCTCTTTTTTTTCTGATGCCTTGATCAATAGAAATTTTGTTATGGGTTTCTTCAATAGTTTTAAATGGATAATTTTATTATCCTAGGGCAATTAATTTAAAAGGTAATCCCGAATAGTCTTTAATTACGGCCGAATTCGTTTCTATAAAAAAATTAGATATTAGGGGCAATGGTCAGTCGAAATTTGTTAAAGCACATTTCTTTCTTGGCTTACTATATTCACTATATTATATATATATATATTTTTTTTTTTTTTTTATTTATTTAGGTAAGTAGCTTGACTTCACGATGTCTGCATTAATTTTGTTAATTCGAGTTAAATGCAACTTTTTGAAACTATGCAATTTTAGTGCGAACAAAAAGAACGTCTTTAAAGAGCCGGGAACGTTATGACCGTCCGATTATACTGTTCACTAACAATTAACAGTCCTATACTTGTCCTGCATCGCAACCAGTTAAATTTGCCAAATTCCCCTCATTCCAGGATCAATGAACTCTGTAGGCATTAATCTTTAAACTTCGAGTCAAAGCTTCTTGAATCCTAACCGACTCGTATTCCAACGCAAATCTGTGAGTCAGGAACCCTGCAAGCTCTTCCTATTGAGTTGCAACGCCGAAGCCCCCCCCCCCCTCACAGACTAGCTAAAGAAATCTCCAACCTTTTCTTTCCTTCCATATACCTAAACTCTTCTTTCTCGCTTGTGAGCTCCTCGACTGTTTCATCTATGCTAATGCCATAGCTTGTTTACCTACTCGAGTTACCTAAGGTCAGTTCCTCGAACAACAAGACTATTCGCTATGTTCCGCGCTGCTTGACGATGTTCGCCGTCGGAAACCTTGGGTCGTTACATTTTCAAATTAAAATTCAACCTTCAACGTTCGATTGAACTTAGAAAGTAGGATCTGTAACAGGGCTTTGCCTTTTCTGGGTTGGTATATCGATATCCAGAAAATTGCAAATGAACCCACGCATTGTTCAGTAAACAAGAAATGTTTTTCATAGGCGATTCCGAACGAATCTTAAATTTAATCGATAAAGTTTTCATTAATAGTGTTAGGTGCAAATCATTTCATCATTTATTATTTTCATTTCCATATGAAATTAGTGAGCACTGTAAACAAAAAGTTACACTGGAAAACAAAATTTAAATAAATAAGTTTGTCAGCAAAAAAAAATTTACAAGAAAAACGTGGGTCGCGAACCCATTTACCTAGCCGGGCTAAAATTAAATCTTTGCTTTTATTGGCGCATATCTTTGGCGTGAAATATTCCCAACGGTTTTCCTGCTCGCGTCTCAAGTTCGTACATGCAGTTGCCAATCACCTTACGAACGCGGGATTGTACGAATTTGGGAAGTAGCTTGGCATTAACGCCCTTAACAAAACTACTTTGTGCGAAGTTTCGATGGAACACTTCTTGCCCTTCTCGGTAAGTTACCGGTTTAGCACGTGAATTATAGGTGTTTTTGGACTTAACGTGTGCCCTGAATAGATTATCCGACAACTTCCGTCTGGCCAAAGCTGTTTTCAGTGCGTTAGGCAAAACTAACATTTCCGGGTCGTGTAGAGCATTTAAATCGCGTAATATTCTATAAGTTGAACCGTGATTTGCCATATTTTGTCCGAAAAGAGCATAATACGGTTGACATCCAATCGAATCGTGGGTGTCCGAACGTAGGGCGCATGCGATGCTAGACAAATGGATATCCCAATCGTTCTGCTCTTTCGAAATTAATACCCTTAGCTTGCTCAAAACACTTCGATTTACCCGCTCGGAAATGTTAGCCTGCGGCGAATACACCACCGTGCGAACATGTTTAACCCCGTAATCGGCCAAAAAATGTTTGAATTCTTTGGATACGAACTGCCGGCCGTTGTCGGAATGAATCCATTCAGGGGTGCCGAAAGTATGAAAAATTTCCGTTTCTAAAAACCCAAACACCTTAGACGAAGTTGCTTTAGACAAAGCTTTGAGAAAAACGAATTTTGTGAAGTGGTCCACCACAATGAAAACGAACACATTTCCCCGTTTCGTGCGTGGATACGGTCCCAAAAAATCGACGTACAACCGCTGCATAGGCCTTTCTGTCACAATCTGCGAGATGATAGGTGGACGAAGAATCGCGTTTGGAGCCTTAACCATTTTGCACGTTTCACACTCACTCACGAATGCCTTGATGTCGCTCACCATTTTTGGCCAGTAATACCTATTCCTTATCCGAGCATATGTTTTGGCAAAGCCGCTATGACAACTTAGCTTGGTATTGTGAGACAATTCAATGCATCTGTGAGTAAGTGTGTCCGGCAACCAAAGACGCCATAACGAATCCTCCTCGTTCACCTCACCTGTCCTGAACCTAACCCTTTTGTACACAAATTTTCCCGATACAACCAGGTCAGGAAGCGCAGATTGATTCGAAGTGATTTTCTCTCTCAACTGGGCATATCTCTCCGAATCGAATTCAACTGAATCGAGGTCGATCTCACCACTTAACAATGTCGAATCGTCCACCTCCAGCTCATTTTCACGCCCGGTTACTTTTGCAGAAATCTCTTCCATATCCATACGAGATAAGGTATCTGGTACTACGTTGAGGGACCCCTTTCGATGTTCAATGGAAAAATCGAAACCTTGGAGCTCCAAACTCCACCGAGCGAGCCTTCCACTTAACTCCTTCATTGACATCAGCCATTTGAGGCTTGAATGATCCGTAATTACTCTAAAAGGTAATCCATCAACGTAGGGCCTAAATTTTCTTATACTCAGGACCGCTGCAAGACATTCCTGCTCAGTAACCGTGTAGTTTTTCTGAGACTTGTTTAGCTTCTTCGACATGTAAGCGATCGGCCTCTCGTTGTCGTTCTCATCCAATTGAAAAAGAACACCGCCTACTGCTTCCGAAGACGCGTCGCACTGGATCGTGAATGCCTTGCTGAAGTCAGGTTGTGACAACACAGGTGCCGAGGAAAGTGCAGCTTTCAGATAGTTAAACCCCTCCAGCGCCTCCGGTGTCAACTCAAATTTACTCTTCTTTTTCAGACAATCGGTAAGTGAAGCAGCTAAATCCGAGTAATTCTTAATAAACCTTCGATACCATCCGGTCAACCCTAAAAATCTCCTAACTTGTCTCACGGTTGTAGGGATGGGAAAATTCACCATTGCCTCGATTTTGTCGGGATTGGTTTTTAAAATACCTTGACCGACAATGTATCCAAGATACTTAATCTCCCGCATGCAGAACTTGCTTTTATCGAGGTTAATTGTCAGGTTAGCCCTGCGTAGACAGGCAGCCACTTCGTTAAGGATGCGTATGTGCGACTCAAAGTCAGCCGTACAAATTAATAAGTCATCCAAATAAACGAAGACGTTCTCACGAAGCGTACTTGGCACTACCTGGTCTATCACTCTACTCATCATTTGACCTGCATTGCTTAGACCAAACGGCATGACCTTAAACTGGTAGAGTGGTCTACCAGGCACCGCAAAAGCTGTCTTTTCCCTAGATTTTTCGTCTAATGGTATCTGCCAATACGCATCCTTTAGATCGATTCCCGATATGAAATGAGTATCCTTGATTCGGCTGAGTAAGCCTTCAATGTGGGGCAACGGGTACGCATCCTTAACGGTGACTGCGTTGACTTTTCTGAAGTCTAAACACAGGCGCACCTTGCCAGGTTTTCTCACCAAAACGACAGGGCAACTCCAAGGGGAACTGCTAACCTCGATAACCCCAAGTCCCAGCATGCGGTCCAATTCCTTGTACACCTCTTCTTGACGAACCGGAGACAAGGGGTAGTGTCTAGATTTGACAGGAACCGCGTTTCCCGTATCGATGACGTGACAACCGAGATTCGTCTTACCAAGCCCTAGCATAACAAAATTAGGAAATAGCTTTTTCACATGCTCTAGCTGAAAATTTTGCTCCGGTGAAAGTTTGATTAACTCAGCCTCATCCTTAAAATTCACCTCTCCTTCACTTGATCCGACGTCGGCTTGTATCTCACTTATTGCAGGCATCAAATTAAAATTTCGCCAAAAGTTCATTCCTAAATACAATTTCTGAGTTAAGTTGGGAATTAAGTAAAAAGAAAGGGATTTCGTGATACTATTGTACTGCGTCTGAATTTCACAGTAACCTATTATGTCATGTGACTTACCGTCTGCAGTTCGCACGACGTTTTTGTACGGTTTCACTTCCACACCAATCCTTTTTACCAATTCCCAACAGTCATTCCCTAAAACCGATATGGATGCCCCGCTATCTAAAAGTCCAAAAACTGATTCGTCGTTCCATTGAACATTAGCGTACATCCTACCATCTGAGTTTGACGTTATGATGGTTTCAAGAATCTGCTTGCGAAATTTTTTTCTATTACGAAACCGACGTCGGCATTTTTGAACTTGAGCGCTAGCTAAACCACTTTTAGTTCCAAAAATTCGAGCGCGAACTTTAAAGTAGTTTAGCTTTCGCTCGTGAAGGGATTTTAATGCGTAGGTGGTTACTGGATGAGACTGAGGGGTCAGAGAGCTGAGAGGCTCTATTCGTTCCACGATCTTAATAGGAACGTAAGCGGTATTAAAGGTACTGTCTTGTTTTATTTCTGTGGGTCGGTTTTGTTCCTTGAGGAACGAATCTCTTCCTTTCGTCCCTCGCGTAGTTTCCCGAATGTTTTCCACACTCTACTGTATTTACCCCCTTCGCACCGCACAGAAAACAAAACAAATTCCTAACCTTCGACGGGCAAAAATGATAGGCGTGCCCTTTTTGGTCACAGTTCCAACAAACATAGTTGGCCGTGGAAACAGGTTTTCGACCGGATGAAATGGCCGCTATTTCCTCACCTTCCGGATCTACATCCGATAAATATTCGTTTTCGACTGCTATTTCGTGAACAGTTTTTTGAGGCGAAGAACGCTTCGCTAAGAACCTCTCAGCTTCTCTCGCCTTATTTCGCAACTGCTCTAAGTTTTTAACATCAGCAGATAACAAAATTTCCCCTATTTTGTCTTTGGCATTGTTCCGCATGACATGGATTAGTTTCCCACTATCGAAGAGCTCTTTCAATCGATCGTTAAGACTTACTACTGACGTATAAAAGTCGTCGAAAGATTCTTTCACTCCCTGTTTCCTAGTAAGTAATCTCATGTAGATGTCTACGTCACTTTCCAACCTACCGAATTCCTTCTTCATCGCCACCTTAATCTCCGCCAATTTCGCCGTACGGTTCCTCCTCAAAAACCCCCAAAACCATTTGTTGGCTTTTCCACTGAGCAAAATGTGAAATTTGGAAGCAATTTGTTCATCGGTATATGGTGACGATGCTTGCAGCCTCTCCACTTTGAACAGAAAATCCGTTACGTTTTCAGATCCATCATATTTTATGTCCCATCTGTCGAGTCTACAAGATTCGGATGATGTGCTGAACATAGACGGCGTGGTAGAGCTGCGTGCTGCTTGAATGGGTTGGAAAGTTTCGTTTGACCTACCCTCATTACCTGTGCCTAAGGAGTTTTCTCGAGCGCGAGTGTCTTGTACCGGAGGCGCTAAATTCAGATTTTCCAATTTTTTTAACACATTGACCATGAAAACGTCCATTTGCTGAAACAACATAACTTGGTTGTCGATCATGTTTTTTTCTATTCGAGTCGCTAACTCTTCAGTTGGATCTCTCCGTTGAGGATTAATAGCGACTTCATCGTTTTCATGGCCCTCATTGGGCAAAACATTGTTCCCGCCGGGCGAATTACCCTCGTTCGACATATTAAGCGTTGAGTTACAAATGGAATTTAGGTACTCCGAAAAACTGAAAGACGAGTCAAGGTTAAATCGGTCGATGGTATCTCGAAATTGCCTGTGAAATTCCTCAAATCTTGCTTCGGAATGGGCGTTAATTACGGTGAGGTCGTCGTATATTGAGACTCGACGCCTTCTGCTCATGGCTATACTCACACAAGATATTCTCGCAGAACTTCCAAACCCCAAAATCTACTTCTGGAATCGAATCCCTCAGAATAAAAAAACTCAAAAAAAAAATCCAAAAATATATGCGACCAGAGTTCAAGGTCCCCAAAATGAAAAGTTATGCTTTGAACTTCCAAAAAAAAAGAAAAGAAATCCAACAAAAATTTGGCACCTTCAACTCGAAAGTAGGTAGTAAAAAAAATCTCCCACCAATAGTTTTGGTTCTCCGAAAATTCCAAATCACCGTAGCCAAATATTTAAATAAAAAAAAAAAACGAAAGCAAATTTAAAAATTATAGGTAGTGTTCGAAAAAAAATTTTATTTCAATTTCCAAATGAAAAAAATAAAAGAAAATCAATTCAAAATTTTTCAAAAATAAAGTTAAAAAGGTCCACTGTTTATATGTATTATATTCGTAAAAATTATAAAAAAAAGGATGAAAATTCAAACCGGAGAAGGACGATACCCCATGTAAAAAAAAAGAAGAAGAAGCCGTAGTCCTATGAGCCGAAATAAAATGAGCAACAAAAAATTTAAAATATACTACATATAAGAGTTATTGACTATTGAAACTAGTGATTATATAAAAAAATACTGTGTTTCTCCTCAGTCTTCAAGACATCCACTGACAAATCCTTTCATCAGCGAAGGCTTTGGAAACCTCGGAGAATATAAAAAAAATGTTTTAGCAGAACCCCTGAAGACGCCCCTCGCATCGACGGGTCTCTCCCAAAAATTTATAAAATCCTAAGTGTGTGCTAATGTGTCCGGCCGTTTGAACACCTGCTATTCCAATGTACAAAGGCTCGAACTACTTAGCCCACACTTCTTATATTTGTATGTTAGGTGACTGCCTCTTCCCTGTGGCAACGCGGTACCAAGTGCTGTGCACCCAGTAACCGGGACTCACCGGAATGGTGCAGCCACAACCGATCATTAAAATTGCAAAAAAAATGTAATATTGTAAACAAAATTAAAAAAAAATTAACTGAAAAAAAAATAAAACTATTTAAAAAAAACAACTGAAGGCTCACAAAAAATCTAGCCACACTATCTCTAGATTTTGTAACGAGCCGCTTTGCCTGTGTGGGGTCTTGGCTGGCAAACTTGAACCCGTAGCTCAGTGGTTGCGAAGTGTCTTTGACCCTGGGCTCATCACAAAAAAAAATTAAAATTGCCAGACTTGCATCCTGGTGGTAGCGATGCGCGAGAAATTTGCCTCTACCCTCCCTGCCTTGGTTGCCTCCCTCGCTAGAGCAACCCCTTTTCCAGGCTTCTTCCCCTTCCTCCTACATTATCCTCCTCCTTTTCTCCTTCTCATCCTTTTTTATTAAATAAAATTAACCACTCATTTTTTGTTTTAAAATAACTCTATCAAATAAAAGTTAAACCATTTATTTTAAACATTGTAATTAATAAATTTAATATCTTTTAAAATTTCATTAAAATTTATTTTATGAAGTTATTTCTATTTATTATACAATTCAGTAATAAATTTAAAAATGTAACTATAACTCTAATGGCAACCGCGAAACTTCAATCAAAATTGTTATACAAAAAATATTATAACTCCGTCTTCGTTTTATTAAACAAAATTGGGATACATACAATCCTCTTTTATCTAATTACAATTTAAATTCTTTTTTCCCCTAAATGAAACCCCCCTTTAAATCGCGTAAGTTTATTATATGTTATGAATATTTAATAGTTTCTTTATGTTTCACACAAAATTTAAATAATTCAGTAAAAATCAAACTCACCCCTGTAAATCCTTGTGTAGTGGCCACTGCAGCTGGAGTTGTTGGGGTGTACCTTTTAATTGCACACTTTGTGTGTACACTTTTTCTTTCTATTTTTATTTCACAAAGTAAATTATTAGCTATGTATATGCATACCAATCACTTCCGCGATTTAAATTATAAAGTCACGGTTCGCGAAGCTATAAAATTCTTTATAACTATTCAATTTCAATTATCGCGGCTATCCCTTCGAGGCACAAATTAATTATGTAATTATTTAATGATAACAAAATTAAATTTAAAAATAAAAAAAATATAACGTTTGGCCGAGGTGATTTGAACCCCGGATTTCTGGAGTTGGAAGCGTATTGTATCCACGGTTTTACCCACTGCGCTATCGAGCCTATGAAAATTTATGTCTCCAAATAGGGTAGTGATGTGACCCGGGCTGCCACTGCTAAGTCCTATTGGATAGACATTTATATCACACCTTTCCTTTTTTTTTTTTACACTTTTTAAATGATACCTCTTTTTTTTCTGATGCCTTGATCAATAGAAATTTTGTTATGGGTTTCTTCAATAGTTTTAAATGGATAATTTTATTATCCTAGGGCAATTAATTTAAAAGGTAATCCCGAATAGTCTTTAATTACGGCCGAATTCGTTTCTATAAAAAAATTAGATATTAGGGGCAATGGTCAGTCGAAATTTGTTAAAGCACATTTCTTTCTTGGCTTACTATATTCACTATATTATATATATATATATTTTTTTTTTTTTTTTTTTATTTATTTAGGTAAGTAGCTTGACTTCACGATGTCTGCATTAATTTTGTTAATTCGAGTTAAATGCAACTTTTTGAAACTATGCAATTTTAGTGCGAACAAAAAGAACGTCTTTAAAGAGCCGGGAACGTTATGACCGTCCGATTATACTGTTCACTAACAATTAACAGTCCTATACTTGTCCTGCATCGCAACCAGTTAAATTTGCCAAATTCCCCTCATTCCAGGATCAATGAACTCTGTAGGCATTAATCTTTAAACTTCGAGTCAAAGCTTCTTGAATCCTAACCGACTCGTATTCCAACGCAAATCTGTGAGTCAGGAACCCTGCAAGCTCTTCCTATTGAGTTGCAACGCCGAAGCCCCCCCCCCCTCACAGACTAGCTAAAGAAATCTCCAACCTTTTCTTTCCTTCCATATACCTAAACTCTTCTTTCTCGCTTGTGAGCTCCTCGACTGTTTCATCTATGCTAATGCCATAGCTTGTTTACCTACTCGAGTTACCTAAGGTCAGTTCCTCGAACAACAAGACTATTCGCTATGTTCCGCGCTGCTTGACGATGTTCGCCGTCGGAAACCTTGGGTCGTTACATTTTCGAATTAAAATTCAACCTTCAACGTTCGATTGAACTTAGAAAGTAGGATCTGTAACACGATAATGGAAAACAGTTCCTCGCGAAGGAATTTCAAAACTTTGTTCAAAAATACGGAATAACCCATATGCGAACTACAAACTATTCACCCCAATCGAACGCGTCAGAGAGTGTCAACCGCACGTTGTTGGCAGCAATCCGAGCATACCTCAAAACTGATCAACGTGATTGGGACTATTATCTCAGCGACATAGCATGTGCCTTGAGAAGTGCAGTTCATAGTTCTACCGGTGTGTCTCCATACTTCGCGTTGTTCGGTACGAAGATTATGATGCACGGTAGTGCGGGGGTTAATTCCTTTTTAAAGTGGTTATAAGGCCAACCACAAAAAAGAACTAAGACCCGCGGGTGGTTTTTGCTTTTTGGAATTGGCATGCATTAAGACCCACACTTTATTCATATATGATTCTTAAATTCTTTTACCCAAATCACTGTTTATTAGAAACACTTTGAAAAAGGGAGTTAAAATCCTTGAACCCGCGAAGCGGGGCCACCCAAAGCCTACTATTTAGTACAAAAACTTTGAAAGCAGACTGACACAATAGGTGGCTTCCAGATAGGGTTGATTTTCATTTTAAATTGGAATTAAAACCTACCAGAAAAAGGAATTAAACCCCGCGGTTGTTAGTTCCTAATTTTAGAGGGATTTAACACCCGTGGGGATTAATTCCTTTTTTTTTTTTGGGAAGTAACACCCGCGGTTGTTAATTCCGTGGGCGTTAATGCACTGCTTCATATTTTACTTGATTTTATTTACTAAATTGGCAATGAAATCGAAAATAATATTTGTTTCTTTCCTTTGAAACTAGGAAGGAACTTTATGAAAGTAATTCAATTATTTCAACTAATAGAATTTTCATGGAGATAAAAACTAATTTTGGTCCCTTCCTTTAAAAAATAAAATTTATTTAGCAGTATTTGCCCACCCTACAATTTTTTTTATGCCGATAGCGGGTCTCCCGCTATTTATATTGACTTTAATATCTTTTTTTTTTACAAAAACATGTTATCAAGTACCCTTTTCTTATAAAACCCTTATTTGTTCTCTAAACTTATATTACTTTGTTGACAAAAAATAAGTTCAAAATTATAAACAAAATAAAACGATTAAGAAGAAAACGGAATAAAAACTACGTCTAAGCTAATGAGTGCTAAAAAGATCGAACTTTTAAAAAATAATAAACTAAATCCAACATTCAAAATTTCCTTTTTTTAGTTTTAATAATTTCTAATGGATTTTTTTGTTAAAAAAAATATAAGGGAGCCTAAAGATTACAAATTGGGTTTTAATAAAAAAAGATACCTACTTAATAACTGGATTTTGTAAAAAACTGATATAAGAATGAAAAAAAGGCATACAAATACAGACAAAATGGGTAAATAATAAATTGCGTTGCACGGTGAGTAGAAACTATTTATTGTTCTTGTTTAAATACAAACAAAAATTCAAAAATTGGCTGCAGTTGGGCAAAGTTAAATCCAGTTAAAAGAAATTGAATCAAAAATAATAAAAATTATTATAAGTCGAAAAGGTAGCGAAAACGAGAAAATTACCTCTTAATTTTTTCGACTTTTAATAATTTTCGTATAGGCCGGGGACTGTGGGATACCCTGTATATATATTAATTTACTTATAGAAACTATATTTATTTATTATTGTTATTATTGTACTATTCGTACTAGTTTGTCAGCTTATCAGGCTTGATCATTCTTTATTTCGTCAATTTCATTGAATTTTTGAACAACAACAACAACAACAACTTAAAGGCGCTACAACCAATTGTTTAAGTTGTTGTTGTTGTTCAAAAATTCAATATATTTATTTATTGTTTTTAATTTAAAATAAGTTGATCTTAAATCATAATAATTAACTAATAAAACATTGATTAAAACATCATGTTCTTGTATTTTAAAGTGTGCCAATAATTGTAGTGCCTGGGTACCAATAATTATATTAGGGTGCCAATAATTGTAGTTTTTGGTAAGCTTTTTTCAAATTGGCATTATTAATATAATCCAAATAATTAAATCTTTATTTATAAAACTTAATCAACGCGGAATTTAATAAAGTATACTACAGTATACAACATACTCAAATTACTCTACAAATAAATATGCTATAGTTGATCAAAGTTGAAATTTCCTTAGGGGTGCCAATAATTGTAGTCGTTACTATAGAGTAGTATAAGTAGTATTTTCTCTATGGTCGTTACGCTATCTTCCTCAAAATTTCTCAAAACCGATTCAGAATGTTTTCAAAAACACACAACTTCGTAAACACGTCCCGAATGGTGACTGGCGAAAACCGAGAAAAAAATATATAGTACCACCGAAAGATACCGTACCCATATTCCACATTGTACCTGATTTTCGTAAATCGTTGATTGTATTCCATAAAATTAATTAAATTATTCCCAAACAAATGTCACAGTACCCTTTGGATTCAAAACAAAAAAAAATTTAGTTCATATATATCATAGATAAACAATATTGTTTATCTATGCATATATCCAAGGAAACAAGAACCAAAACAATGATCATTATCACTTTAAGGCACAAGGTAGTTTTAGCTATTCCTCAAGCTATTTTTTTTATATGCGCACACTGTACCTGATAACAACAGGAACTTCTTATGCAATCACCCCTCAGCAGCTTAAACAGAAGAATTTCACAAAGTACCTGAACCACACTTTAACATTGAGTCAAGGTAGAGATGTTATTTATTTTCACCGTTTACTTATTTATTCATATAGAGTATTTGAGTTCTTAAAATTATTTATTCCTAAATTAGCTTAATTGCTTTTCTTAACCTATTCAATCGGTGATAACTACTCGAACTGTGATACTTGATCTGCGATATTAAGATATAATACCCAAGTGTTATAACTACTACTGTGATATTTTACATAGGTATAAGATTAAAAAAAAAAATTCCATCTGTGATATAGCATCTTAGTTCCTTTACAATATATTTATTAGCTCTTTATTCAAACTGTAGTTTAATTATTGTTCCTGTCTACTAGGGGTTAGCTTTCTTTCAATTTTTTTTTTTTTTTTTTATACTAACGCGGATATAGCGAACGAAACTCGGACACTGTCTGAAATGGGAGAAGATCGAGGGGCCGAGTCCCAAATGGAAAGGTTTTCGGTGCAGATGGGTCGCCTTGACGATATCATGGTGAGCTACCCACGTTCACCCAAGTCGGGCACACTTTTTACCGCTAGGCCACCCGTAAGTGGTATTCAAGGTACAGTGTTGATGAATCGGTTTCTAATATTTTTTTTTTTTTTTTCAGGCGAAAAACTACGGTCGTATATTGCAAGTGCCGACTGTATTTTCGAAAGGACAGTCGTTGGCTTTGCATTTTTTTTGCGGGTTCGATTTTTGGAATGCTTTCCCGGTGCTTTGCGGGTGCAAAGAACTATCTTGAAAGATGCAGATACAAATAAATTATTAATTGCTCCCTGGTGATATCAATTTCCTGAAAAGAATATAAATTAGTAAAACGGGCGAAATGAAGAAGCAGATGGAAATTAATGCGTGATGATGTGGTACTGGCGGGACGAAATTCGCATATTATTCGAAGCGACCGAAGATCTAGGGAGTCGAGTCCCAATGGAAATGTTGTTGGTGCCGGGTGGGACGCCGGAACCGTTGTCGTGGTAACCTAGCCGGGGATTGGCTGTATACGTGGGGCGTTACCCACGCTAACCAAGCCGGGCATATTTACTGCTCTATGCTATGCCGTTATGGCAAGATATGCGTAAGCATAGCAAGGTACATTTTCCATCCTTCCCAACGCATCCCATCCTCATGCCTCGCAACAAATTGCGCCCAACGTCTTAGCTTTTTTAGCCAAGATTTTTGTAATTTTCGTTTCCGTGATAGTCAAATCAAACTTGCTGTGGATTTTTAAAACTCGTATGTCTGCGTCAGGAAAGTCTTAGACATACCTAGACATAGCGCGACGAGATTTTGGAAATTCACAGTGACTGCGGTTAAAGTGTGTTTTTCGCTATCTTTAGCCAAACTTGCAGTGGATTTCAGGGTTCGTAAGTCTTCACTAGGAAGGTCTAAGACGTACTTAGGTGAATTGCGACGAATTCCTGGAAATTCGTTGCAAAGGCGGTTAAAGAGGGCAACTCTTTCATTTTTGTTTTCTTTTTAGCTGGAATTGTTGCAAGTTTTTGGATTCGTAAGTCCTCCCTAAGAAAGTCTTAGACATACTCAAGCGAATCGCGACGAATTCTGAAAACTTGCAACGACAACAGTCACTTTTCTCATGTCTAGTTACACCTACATTTCTTATCCCAAATTTCATCTTTTCTATCTAAATTTTCAATTTCTTTCCTCTTTTGTCTAGTATTATTTGGTTTCAATTTGGACGCAGTTACCATGTTTGAGGATTCCGTCGGACATCGATGCACCGTTCCAACTTTCTTCTTTCAATCCGTTTCATGTCTTCTAGAGACGGACTAGGATTACGGGAACGGTGAGGCGAAGCACGTTTGCTTTCTACTTTTTTCTACTTTTTGTCATTCCTTTTGCTACCTTACTTCTTCAAGGGATTTACTTTTGTCCGTCTGTCTGTCTTTTTATATAAAGATGCCATTAGCAAGGTCGCACCATGTCGCTAAGAAACCACCGTGAAAGCTACCTGGAGCACCCAGTATGTTTGCGAAAAACTAAATTTCAAACTACTTTTTGAAATTTCATTTCTTATGAGTGAAAGAATCCTTCATTATCATTTCTCTTATCATGTTCTCTTTTAAGTTAGTTTTGGCAATTACTGTGAAATTTCTGATTTATTTCTTAAGTTTTTTTTTTCAAGTTTTCAAATATTAGGTTTACTACTGCAAGTTTTTTTCTTCCACAATTGCACACGGCATTTAATATAAACAAAGGAAACCTTCTTTGAAACTCACCTTATTGAAAAGTTTATATTTTTTTTTCTTGTTCTTGAGTTACACTTTGTGAAACATATAAAGATGTCTTATTCTAATAAAGAAGAAGATCAAATCAACCGGCTGATTAGGGATTCGGAAATCGAGGAAAACGTCAGATTGACTAGGTCAGCAAGTCAGAACTTGGATCTAACCGAGAGACGCAGAGTGATGCATGCTCCTCTCATATCTGACAGGCACATCCGATCCACATCCGGCCGATAACAATCCCGCTTACAGCAACATCGAGTCAGTTTCTCCTCCTTCCTTTAGCAATCTCAGTGGGTTGGGAGCAGAAGAAAGGCCACCTCAACGATCGAGTTTCGGTTCGATGAACGAGACTATAATGCCCAAG
The DNA here is from genome assembly GCA_949320155.1 of Melangyna quadrimaculata. NCBI lineage: Eukaryota > Metazoa > Arthropoda > Insecta > Diptera > Syrphidae > Melangyna > Melangyna quadrimaculata. Next base: position 102,475,809 of record OX439485.1, on the reverse strand, counting down.
TTAGGCGGTGCTTCCGCCCCTAGGCAAACTGGGGCAATCTCGCGAAATGTGGGTGGGTGTAGGGACATATTAGATTACACTTCGAATAGACCTCCGGGAAATAAAAGGAAGGAAAGAACCATACTTCCGGAGGATTTAAAAGCTTACATAAATTTACTTTGGCATCGTATAAGCAGACTATCCAAACAGAGGTTACCAACTCCCTAAAAGATGAACTCCAACACCAGCTAGGTGGGTTCCTCAGGGAGTTGAACCAAGGTAGGCCGTCTCCGTCAACCACCGAGCAAGTACCGACACCAGCAGCTCCGGTGTCGGAGGTGTCAAGGAGGAATGATTTTGAACAACCTCAACAGCGACGAAGACCTCAAGAAACATTCCGTCAAAGCCAAGAAGGGTTATACCCTCCAGACTATCGGCGAGATGCTCATCTGGGACCTGCAAGGAATCCAATTAATTATGACTCCCACGAGAACCAAGTCGGTTATCCATCGCACTGGTGGAATTCCGGATATAAGGATCCAATACGAATTGATCGCTGGAATATTTCTTTTGATGGAAAACCCAGTACCTTATCAGTGGAAAACTTCGTTTTGCGTATAGAGGCACTTTAGGTCAACCATAGGTGTCCGTGGTCCGTAATATTGCGCGACTTCCACCTGTTGATGAAGGGAAACGCAAACGAGTGGTACTAAGAACAAATTACAGACCCGACTGGCCCACTCTGTGAGAAGCTCTGTTGCGACAATTCAAAAATAATCGGTCAGATTACGTCATTATGCGAGAGATAATGGAGCGCAGACAAGGTTCCTCGGAGGACATTGATGATTTCTTGGCTGCAGTCAGTAGAATCAAATCCCAGCTGAGAATACCAATTCCGGAAGTGGAGTTGGTAAAAATACTGAAGAAAAACCTGAATGACAGAAGCAGTTGGTGTATCCCATGATGATGTACTGCTTGGATCAGCTGAGGAACGCTTGTAAGGATGTTGAGTCAGAGAAAGAACTAGACTTCCCAAAATCCACGAAGCCACCGAGTAGATACCTGGCTAACGAGCTGGAATACGAAGAGCAGTACCAGTATCAGCCTGCTGACGAACAACTGACGACATATCAGTTTGGTGGTGCTCGGGCATAACTTTCTCCACGGAAGTACGCTGATCCCTCAAAGTTGGTTTGCTGGAACTGGAAAACACAGGGTCACACTTATTTTGACTGTGAGTCTGACGTGCGCAACCTGTTTTGTTTTGAGTGCAGTTTAGAAGGTGTAAAAACACATCATTGCACTCGGTGTAACCCGGGAAACCAACCGTTGGACGTGAAGGATCCGGGGGATTCGCGTTCGACCCAAAATTAGAACCCCTGTTCATTCAAAAATTCCCAGTTGTTGATGCTGAAAAAAATCATCGGAAAGAGGGCAACACCAAAATCACTATTTTAAAGAGAAATTTTAGTCAAAATTCACACGCAGAAAGTCCCACAAACTAAAGTTATTCAATATTAAGCCTTTACACATTAGAATCGAGGAATACTATCGTATTCCAGATAGGATTTTTAACGATAAAGTGCATTCGCCTTCAAAAAAAGTTCTTAAAGCTAGGAAAAGATTCAAAATTATAAAAGAATTAAAAAGTCGTATTGCTTCTACCATTATAAATTTTTCATCAGACCCCAGACCATACGCGCAAATAAAATTAGAAAATAAAGAAATCCTAGGATTGTAAGATAGTGGGGCAAGTGTCGGCATCCTAGGGAAAAACTGTATAAAGCTGGTCGAAGAACTTAAACTCCCGATAATTAATTTTTACTCAGGAGTCAAAACAGCTGACGGTAAGAGTCAGTCAATTACAGGGAAAGTACTTATTAAAATTACCTATAAAAATAAAGTAGAGGAAATTACATTCTATCTTGTCCCTAACCTTGATCAAGAAATCTATGTCAAAGTAGATTTTTGGAAAACATTCCAACTAGCTCCAAACATAATAAGTTCAATCACGTTAACTGAGTTGCAGATCATTCGAACGCTCATGAACTAAACCCTGAACAGCAAGCCAGGCTGGATGCAGTCAGGCGGAGATTTCTGTGTTTTGACCGGAATGGTCTTGAAAAGACGACGCTCATGGAACATGTGATTGATACAGGAGATGCACTCCCTGTGAAACAGCGTCACTACCCTGTTTCCCCAACGGTACAAGCCATTTTGTATGAAGAGTTAGATCGGATGTTGATCCTCGGCGTTATTGAGAGCGAGAGCCCGTGGTGCTCACCAGTGGCTCTCTTGCGAAAACCGCGCAAAAATAGACTTTGTCTCGATTCTCGCAAGGTGAACGCACTAACAAAGAAAAATGCTAATCCTCTTCCTCATATCGAAGGGCTCCTCAGCCGACTACCGGAAACGTACTACATCAGTAGTATTGATCTCAAGGAAGCATTCTGGCAAATACCTCTGGAGAAACAGAGTAGGGAAAAGACTGCCTTTGCGGTACCGGGAAGACCCTTGTACCAATTCACTGTCATGCCCTCTGGGTTGTGTAATGCTGCTCAAAGGTTGTGCCAGTTAATGGACAAGGTAATTCCTGCACGACTTCGGGATCGTGTCTTTGTGTACCTTGACGATTTGTTAATCATGGCGCCGGATTTCGAGGCGCCTTTTGCCCTGGTAAGCGAAGTAGCCGACTGCTTACGCAGGGCTAACCTCACCATCAACATGAAGAAATCCAAGTTTTGCTTCAAAGAGCTAAAGTATTCGGGCTTCATAGCTGGTGGGGGTCAGCTTAAAACCGACCCTGCTAAGGTGGAGGCAATAGTGGATTTTCCAGTTCCCAAAACCCCAAGGCAGGTTCGGCGGTTGCTTGGTTTAGCAGGGTGGTATCGGAAATTCATTAAAGATTTTTCCAGTCTGACTGCACCCCTGACGGACCAATTGAAAAAGAGGAATGAAAAGTTCCAAATGACTGATGAGGCATTGAGAGCGTTCGAGGATCTGAAGAAGACGTTAACTACGGCACCGGTTCTTTCGCATCCTGACTTTTCGATAAAAAATTCTACATCCAGTCCGATGCTTCTGATGCGGGAATCGCGGCCGGGCTTTTTCAAAAAAACGGAGAGGACGAAGAAGTTCCTATATCCTTCTCACAAAAGTTCAACAAAAGCAAGAGAAACTAGTGTGACCGAGGAGTGCATGGCAGCGGTGATGGCAGTGCAAAAATTCAGGCCGTATGTCGAAGGCATGGATTTTACCGTAATAATGAACAATTCCAGCCTCAAGTGGCGCAATCGTATGCCTTCGACATAGAACACTTTCTCGGGTACACTTAGATTCTCTGGACATAGAACAAGTAGAACCCCTAATTGACTTGAAATCCGTTGAATTCAAGTCCGACGAATATCTCAGCTTGATCGAAACAATAAAGAAAAATATTGATGAACTCCCGGACCTTAAAGTCGAAGACGGTTTTGTATACAAATGCGCGTTTAGGAGGGTAGGACAAGAAGTTATGCTAGAGCATTCTTGGATACTTTGGGTTCCTTCCGGATTAACCTAAGAAATAATAGGCAAAGCTCACAATCCCCCTAAAGCAGCTCACGGCGGTATCGCTTAAACTTTATTCCGAATTCGTGAAAACTTTCATTGGCGAAACATGACTGTGCAAGTGCGCGAATATGTCTCTAACTGTTCTTGTAAGAATGTAAGGCTTCAAGCCAAATATCTCGTCCCCCCATTGTGAACTCGTATTACTCTGATCGTCCATTCGAAAAACTTTATATAGACTTTTTGGGTCCTTATCCCAGATCAAAAGCAGGGAATGCGTATGTTTTTGTTGTATTAGACCATATGTCAAAATTTGTCTTTCTTAAAGGCTTGAAAAATGCGAACACTAGTAGTGTTATAAAGTTTTTACACCACGAGGTGTTCAATATGTTCGGTGTTCCCCGCATAATCCATTCCGATAATGGAAAAGAATTCCTCGCGAAGGAATTTCAAAACTTTGTTCAAAAAAAAGGAATCACCCATATGCGAACTGCAAACTATTCACCCCAATCGAACGCGTCAAAGAGGGTCAACCGCACGTTGTTGGCAGCAATCCGCGCATACCTCAAAACTGATCAACGTGATTGGGACTATTATCTCAGCGACATAGCATGTGCCTTGAGAAGTGCAGTTCATAGTTCTACCGGTGTGTCTCCATACTTCGCGTTGTTCGGTACGAACATAATGATGCACGGTAGTAGCTATGAACTGCCACATAAGTTGAACGCGGTTTATGATAGCAGTTGTTGATACTTCCTCGACGCGATCGATTGGAGTGCATACGTAAACGAGTACGTGAAAATATCTTAAAATCGAATGACGATCGGCTAAAACATACAACACGCGAACACGGGAGTTGAGATACCTGCCAGGTCAGGAGGTATTTCGAAAAAAATTTGATTTGAGTGACGCTTCAAGAAACTTATCAGCAAAGCTAGGCCCGAAAAATGTAAAATGCCGAATAGTCAAAGCCATAGGTAACCATATGTACGAACTAGAAAATCTTAATGGTTAGAAAATCGGTACATTCCATGCCAAAGATTTAAAACAATAACCGACAGAAGCAATCACTCAAAACTGAAACCACCGATAAATTTTTTCAAAACGCTCTATCTAGTCCTAAAATATTAAGTTCAAAACGTATGTACATCGAAATTCCCTTTAAAGTTCTAAAAAAAAAAATAAAAAACCGTATTATCTTCCTCAAAATTTCTCAAAACAGATTCAGAATGTTTTCAAAAACACAGAACTTCGTAAACACGTCCCGAATGGTGACTGGCGAAAACCGAGACAAAAAATATGTATAGTACTACCGAAAGATACCGTAACCATATTCCACATTGTACCTGATTTTCGTAAATCGTTGATTGTATTCCATAAAATTAATTAAATTATTCCCAAAAAAATGTCACAGTACCCTTTGGATTCAAAACAAAAAAAATTTAGTTCACATATATCATAGATAAACAATATTGTTTATCTATGCATATATCCAAGGAAACTGGAACCAAAACAATGATCATCATCACTTTAAAGCTCAAGGTAGGGCTAATTCCTAAACGCAAAACTTGCGCAAATTATGCTTAGCAAAAAGTTCCTAAATGCAAACATTAAAATCCCTGCAAAGCAGATTGTTCCAAAACGCAGTCGACTTTTTTACTTGCGCAAATGTAAAAAATATCTTGCGCACTTCACTTGCATTTGAATTTGTTTGGCTTTAGTTGTGTCTGGAATTTTGCTACACTTAATTTATTTGTTTTTTGAAGAAAAGTTATTTATATTTACTAAAAGACAAAAAATAAATATATTATGACTAATTTTAAAAGTATGGAAAACTGAAGTCTAAAAAAGCGTCTGAGGTCAAGTTCTTAAGGAAATATTATATCAATTTCTTTTACAAAAGAACAAATGCTTCGTAAATGGAGCAACCTTCTTCTAACATATAAAACAAAGGAATGGGAAAACTGGAGGAGGTGCAACAAGATGGGAGTACCTACTATGATTTGTTTGTTTCATGAAGTTTAGATATGGAACAAAGCAACATCAACTCAGTAAAATCTTTATTAAAATAATTTTTGTTTGGGGGCCCATAATTCATTCCAGCAAAAATCAACAAACAACGCAAATGTCTCCTCCGAAACGTCATATACATATAGCATATAGCTATGCAAACATGCTTTTAACATTTCAACTTGCTATTTACAGATGCTTTGCATGTATTTTGCTTTGCAATTTGGCCAAAGTATTATACAACGACGGCGACGGTGATGATGAGAATGATGGTGATGAGCGAGAGGTCAAAGAGGAAGGTGACAATAATGGAGTGAACAATTTGAAAACCGATGAGCACGTAAAAAAAAGATGAGTTGTTGCGACGGGAAGTTGAGATGTTAAAAACAGATGGCACAATTGAACAGCAATGGATCGACAACGGGAGTGGCAACAAGCAACAGAAGAGAACAACAGTTTGGGATTTTTAAGGAAATGATACCGAATAACGACGGAGGCGCAAACGTAGAGTATGGTTAACACAACTGGCATGGACCTAGTAGTAGTCTACTAGGTCCATGACAACTGGAGAACGTGAAGTTTATAAATTGGAAGATGATAGGTTGCACACATTGATGGTGGCACAATTTAAGGGGAAAGCAGAAGAGGCATGCGCAACCAAACTTTTTGCGCACTAGTCTGGAGTCCCTCTGCAGTGGTTTGAGAGAAAATTTTGAAAGCCAAAAACGATTTAAGGGTAGAAAATGGAGGACCACTGTGAGTTTTGGGGAATATTTTAATGAAAAAATAAGATAACGGGATTGCACATGGACGAGTAGGAATTAGTGGAATATGTCATCGAAGGCTTTACGGATAACAATTTGAGAATGTATGCCCACGTAAATAATTTTTCAACCAAGGCGGGTTTGTTAAGTCATTCCACAAAATTCAGCAAGCAAAAGACAGACTGAACCAAAAACGACAACGGCAACAACAACAGAAACGACAACGTGAGCAACAGAAGGTCAACAACAACAGGATCTAAAAAATTTATTTCACGAGCTACAATATGGTGCTTTAATTGCAATTCAGTGGGCCATATGCCAAAAGAGTGCAGAAAACCGAGACGGAAGTATGGAGCATGTTGTGCAGAGAAGGGACACATTGTGGCTGCTTGCCCCCAGCGAAAATCGGCCCCTGTGGTACATCAAGTGAATGAAAAAGACGAGTTAAGCGATTATGTAAGAAATTTATTGTTTTATTTTGAAAATTGTAATAGAAAAGAAATTTTCTTAGATTGCCTCATAGATTTGGGAATTCCCATTAGTATGGTGAGAAAATCGTTGGTTTCACATGATATTAAATTTCATACATGTAATTTAAAAAATAAAAGTTATTTTGGTATCAATAAAAATACATGGAATGTTTTCATGCGCCATTATTTTTAAAGAAATTGAAATTAAAATTAAACTGAAGGTAAGAGATGCCAATGCAACCCTATATGAGGCAAGGATTCCTTAAAAAAAGGGAAATTTAAATTAGTTTCAGAACTTTACAAAAGTAAGTATGAAAATGGTAGTAAATATAACAACTTATGATAGTGAAATGAATTTTGAAAGACAATTTATGTTAATAGATATAGAAAAAGATAGTAATGAAAAGTTAAGTTTAGAAATTGATGAAAAAGTTAATTATAAAACATGAAATGAAATTGCAATAATTCCAGCCAAATGTAATACTCGGTGGTAGCCAGCACAAGTGGTTGTTACTGCAGCTGGCAGCAAAATTCTCCGGAATATTTAAACTGCAACATACCTCCGGAGTTAAAACAACAAATATTTGTTCTGAAAAAAAAAAAACAAATTAATCACTAATAAACATACACAATTTTGTTGATAATATTACCATTTGAAGCAGTTACACACAGAATCATATTGTCTTTAAGAGTATACTCTCCTTTTTGGTTCACAATTGCAGTAAATTCCATTTTAATTTTTTAATTTTATTTTTTTTCAGTCTATTTCACTTCACAAAAAGGTTTGTTTTGATTCTTTAATTTTTTTTTTGTAAACAAACCTTCTGACATTAGGTGACTGATCTGTCACAACACTTTCAACTCATATCATGGAGATGAGTTGGAAATAGTTACGAATTGTAACTATTTGACACTAATAAACTGAATTTAGGAACGATGTGATGACGTCATATAGTTACAAATCGTAACTATTTTGTAATAAAGGAACGACCATTGTTAACTATAGTTAACCATAGTTAACTATGGTTAATAAAGGAACGCACCACGGTGGTAGCCAGCACAAGTGGTTGTTGTTCATTCAAAACCTTCAACAAAAAAGAAGAATGATTGAGTTATACGAACAAAATTATTTATGTGCCGATCGCCCAAATGAACCGTTGGTTAAAACAAAAATGAGTTTAGTATTGAATAACGACAAGTCTTTTCACTGTCGTCCACGTAGGCTGTCGTATGCTGATAAGGGTGAACTCAGTTTATTATTAGACGAATATTTAAACAAATGCTATATAAAGGTTGCAACAGGATCGCCACAAGCGTACGGTCAGGTGGAAAGAGTAAATAGGAGTTTAGGGCCCATGTTGGCTAAGTTAGTAAAACGTGAAAATGGAGTTTTTTGGGATCATGTTTTGGAAAAGGTAGAACATACATTTAACAATACAGTCAATCGTACGATAAAGCAGCATCCAAGTATGATGCTATTTGGAGTAGATCAAAAAGAGAAGTTGTCAGATGAATTTAAGGAAAAATTGATAGAAACTGAAGTGATAGAAGTGAAAGGGATCTTAAGAAAATAAGACAAAAAGCAATTCTAGAACAAGAAATTTCTCAGAAATTTCAACAAACGATAAGTGGATAAAAAAAGATCTAAGACGGGAGATTATGTTATGGTAAAAAATTTTGATACGCACCCAGGTCCATCAAAGGAATTAATACCAAAGTTTCGAGGTCACAAAAGTACTACGAAATGATAGATATATACATATACTCAAAGACGTGAAAGATTTTCAACAGACGAGATTACCTTACCAGGGAGTGTGGGCGGTCGGTAACATGAAACCTTGGTTAAGTAAAAATGATAAAAAGAAAAAATGTAAACATAAATAGAGATCAGGTTATATATAAGGTCAGGATGGCCGAATTGTAGTAGTTATATGTAAGCTACTCAAAGCAAAATAGGGCCCACCCGAGATTCATCTTCTATTTTGCCTTAAAAATACTTAATTAGTGAACATTATCGAGGCGAAGCATTTTATTGTAGAGTTTGCATGTGTATGAGTCCATATCAATGCTTTGAACAACAATTTTACCGTTATCTCCAAGTGAATAGGCAAAAAAAAAGCCCATCGCTCGGAAAACATGCAAAGCAAAAATTATTGCATTTGTTTTCTCAGTCCGTTGTTGCTGTTGCTTTGTTTAATTGTTGTTCCTTATTTTTTCGTGATTAAACGTGATTACTATGCCCCGTTCTAGACGTCATTTGGATACTGAAAACGCAATTAGAGCGGTAAGTATGATGGAGCAAGGAGTGTCTCAAAGGGCTGTTGCAAATCGTATCGGTGTGTCGCGGCGTGCTATCCGAAACGTGTGGAAACGCTTCCAGGAAACCGGAACTGTAGCAAGGAGACCTAAATCAGGAAGAATTCGAGCCACAACTGAAATTAAAGTTAAACTGAAGGTAAGAGATGCCAATGCATTCCTATATGAGGCAAGGATTCCTTAAAAAAAGGGAAATTTAAATTAGTTTCAGAACTTTACAAAAGTAAGTATGAAAATGGTAGTAAATATAACAATTTATGATATTGAAATGAATTTTGAAAGACAATTTATGTCAATAGATATAGAAAAAGATAGTAATGAAAAGTTAAGTTTAGAAATTGATGAAAAAGTTAATTATAAAACATGAAATGAAATTGCAATAATTCCAGCCAAATGTAATACTCGGTGGTAGCCAGCACAAGTGGTTGTTGTTCATTCAAAACCTTCAACAAAAAAGAAGAATGATTGAGTTATACGAACAAAATTATTTATGTGCCGATCGCCCAAATGAACCGTTGGTTAAAACAAAAATGAGTTTAGTATTGAATAACGACAAGTCTTTTCACTGTCGTCCACGTAGGCTGTCGTATGCTGATAAGGGTGAACTCAGTTTATTATTAGACGAATATTTAAACAAATGCTATATAAAGGTTGCAACAGGATCGCCACAAGCGTACGGTCAGGTGGAAAGAGTAAATAGGAGTTTAGGGCCCATGTTGGCTAAGTTAGTAAAACGGGAAAATGGAGTTTTTTGGGATCATGTTTTGGAAAAGGTAGAACATACATTTAACAATACAGTCAATCGTACGATAAAGCAGCATCCAAGTATGATGCTATTTGGAGTAGATCAAAAAGAGAAGTTGTCAGATGAATTTAAGGAAAAATTGATAGAAACTGAAGTGATAGAAGTGAAAGGGATCTTAAGAAAATAAGACAAAAAGCAATTCTAGAACAAGAAATTTCTCAGAAATTTCAACAAACGGTACGTGGATAAAAAAAGATCTAAAACGAGAGATTATGTTATGGTAAATAAATTTGATACGCACCCAGGTCCATCAAAGGAATTAATACCAAAGTTTCGAGGTCACAAAAGTACTACGAAATGATAGATATATACATATACTCAAAGACGTGAAAGATTTTCAACAGACGAGATTACCTTACCAGGGAGTGTGGGCGGTCGGTAACATGAAACCTTGGTTAAGTAAAAATGATAAAAAGAAAAAATGTAAACATAAATAGAGATCAGGTTATATATAAGGTCAGGATGGCCGAATTGTAGTAGTTATATGTAAGCTACTCAAAGCAAAATAGGGCCCACCCGAGATTCATCTTCTATTTTGCCTTAAAAATACTTAATTAGTGAACATTATCGAGGCGAAGCATTTTATTGTAGAGTTTGCATGTGTATGAGTCCATATCAATGCTTTGAACAACAATTTTACCGTTATCTCCAAGTGAATAGGCAAAAAAAAGCCCATCGCTCGGAAAACATGCAATGCAAAAATTATTGCATTTGTTTTCTCAGTCCGTTGTTGCTGTTGCTTTGTTTAATTGTTGTTCCTTATTTTTTCGTGATTAAACGTGATTACTATGCCCCGTTCTAGACGTCATTTGGATACTGAAAACGCAATTAGAGCGGTAAGTATGATGGAGCAAGGAGTGTCTCAAAGGGCTGTTGCAAATCGTATCGGTGTGTCGCGGCGTGCTATCCGAAACGTGTGGAAACGCTTCCAGGAAACCGGAACTGTAGCAAGGACACCAGGATCAGGAACAATTCGAGCCACAACTCAGCAAGAAGACCGGTACATTCGAATAACTGCACGTCCACCGTTACCGCCCGGGCCTTACTCAACTGCGGCAGTCAACTGGTACTCAAGTCAGTGATCAAACCATTCGCAATCGACTCCACGAAGATGGTCAACGTTCCAGAGTGCGTGCTATTCGGCCGAAACTTACACCGGCCCATCGGGCAGCGCGATTAAGGTACGCCCGTGAGCATTCAAATTGGACCATGGACAACATGAGGTCTGTACTCTTTACAGACGAATGCAAAATCAAGTTTTTGAGTGATGATAAACGAGTACGCGTGTGGAGAAGGCCAGGTGAACGTTTTAACGAATCGTGCATTCACGGAAGTGACCGATTTGGGGGCCCAGTGTTATGGTATGGGCTGGAATAAGTTTGCTAGGCAGAACAGAGCTGTTTATCCTGGATGAGGGCACCGTTTCCGACGCCAGTTACATTAAAATGGTAATGCGACCTGTTGTGATCCCATTTTCACAAAGAGTTGGCGATGGGTTTGTTCTTATGCAAGACAATGCTCGCCCAAATACGGCCCGTATCACCCAAGCAATATTTCACTTTTGCCATGGCCAGCAAAGAGCCCAGATCTCAATCTCATCGAGCATTTATGGGACCAGTTCAAAAAAGCCTCAAAGAAAACCACAGCAGTGTCAACACTAAACAGGAGCTCATAAACGCGTTAAAAGCCTGTTGAGAGCGCATACCCGAACAAAATGTGAAGCATCTGATCGAGAGCGTACCAGATAGGCTTGTACAGTGCATACGGAGTAGAGGAGGCCCTACTCGCTACTAAGAAAAACAAATCAACAAGAAATCATAACAAGCTTAAACATAACCAACAAAAAAAAATATAAACACTTTTTTTTTCAGATGAAGCCCAAAAAAACCTAGTGAGTCCTATTTTGTTTTGAGTAGTTTATATATGTTAAGGTATCGCATGCTACCAAGTATCTATCGTTATATTTTTATTAATTTACTATCAATCTTTAAAAAAAACACACACTGTCATTGTATATAAAATACCATAAACCGGTCGTTATTCTTGCATTATATAATTTCTCCTTATTTCTGTTGTATATACTATTCTCTTGTCCCTTTGTTAAAATATTTATCACATTAGACTTAAGAATAAAGATATAAAAATGAGTCTGGGTCGACTCACACTAGTAACTTCCCATTGGTGAACTTGAAAACCATAAACATATTTACCTAACTGGTGGGTGGTAGAGTATATATTATCGACAATGCTATACAATGCATATGTTGATACACTTTTAAATGAACTTAACACAACCGGTGATCGACAAATCAAATCAATTTTAACATACGCTGATAACATTTTTATTTTGGGTTCTGGCAACCCAGAAGACTTGCCCTTGCTCTTAATCGAACCGTACAAAAAGCACAAGCATGTCATCAAAAAACTGGCGCTAAGTACCCGTTGAAAAAATGGAAGTTCACCATAAATGCAAAAAGAGAAATTGTCAAAACACTACATCGATAAATCTAGGCTGCTCGGCATTGCCAGTTAAAGAAAAAGCCAGAATTCTTGTTCTTATTTGCACGAAAACTTGGAGATGGCATGCTCATGCCATGTTTATAGCTGACAAACTTAATAAATCCTTAAACTTGCTCAAAATCATATGCCAAAAACACCGAGGACCACACCTAAATACATCTATAAACATAGCACAAGCGCTTATAAGAGGTGCCACACAACACAGTTTCTCTATTTATTCGCATTGGACAAAAAGCCCAAATGATCCATATTGAAATCAACGCCTTACTGAGAAAAGCTACTGGTGCTCTACCATCTACACATATTGATGCATTGTTGGCAGAAAAAAAAATACCCCATATTTTGTTTAAACTAAAAAGAACACCCAAACCAAAATGGTTGTTAAAAGCCTTATAGACAGCAAAATCAACCCCAACATTCCAAATGCATTTACTTACGACATCGACACAACTCCTTCGCAATTCACTAAAAGCACTATAAACATATCCCTAGACCAAATGTCTAAGGAACATACCCTGCCCCTCATCTACAGGAAAAAGTTTTGCGAAATAATTACGAACGGACAATTCGATTGCATACTGTACACAGACGCCTCCACAATTGACGAGACAACTAGTTATTGTGTACACGATAACAAATGTGATAATATCATTACACAAAAACTCACAACACCTAATCAAAGTCCATTCGTTGGAGAAGTAATGGCATTGATTGATGCATTCAAAATTGCTAACGAACGAAATGACAAAACAGCAATTTGCAGTGACTCTTTGAGTGCAATACGGAATATTCTCAACTATAAACACAAAACACCAATTTCCTGTGTTCAATAATACGCTCTAACTTTCCAGGAATTCACCTTATATGGTCTCCAGGTCATGTAGGAATTCCAGGAAATGAAAAAGCAGACACAGTCGCTTGAAAAACCATGACTGTTTGACTGTAGCAAGGAGACCTGGATCAGGAAGAATTCGAGCCACAACTCAGCAAGAAGACCGGTACATTCGAATAACTGCACGTCCACCGTTACCGCCCGGGCCTTACTCAACTGCGGCAGTCAACTGGTACTCAAGTCAGTGATCAAACCATTCGCAATCGACTCCACGAAGATGGTTAACGTTCCAGAGTGCGTGTTATTCGGCCGAAACTTACACCGGCCCATCGGGCAGCGCGATTAAGGTACGCCCGTGAGCATTCAAATTGGACCATGGACAACATGAGGTCTGTACTCTTTACAGACGAATGCAAAATCAAGTTTTTGAGTGATGATAAACGAGTACGCGTGTGGAGAAGGCCAGGGAACGTTTTAGCGAATCGTGCATTCACGGAAGTGACCGATTTGGGGGCCCAGTGTTATGGTATGGGCTGGAATAAGTTTGCTAGGCAGAACAGAGCTGTTTATCCTGGATGAGGGCACCGTTTTCGCCGCCAGTTACATTAAAATGGTAATGCGACCTGTTGTGATCATATTTTCACAAAGAGTTGGCGATGGGTTTGTTCTTATGCAAGACAATGCTCGCCCAAATACGGCCCGTATCACCCAAGCAATATTTCACTTTTGCCATGGCCAGCAAAGAGCCCAGATCTCAATCCCATCGAGCATTTATGGGACCAGTTAAAAAAGCCTCAAAGAAAACCACAGCAGTGTCAACACTAAACAGGAGCTCATAAACGCTTTAAAAGCCTGTTGGGAGCGCATACCCGAACAAAATGTGAAGCATCTGATCGAGAGCGTACCAGATAGGCTTGTACACTGCATACGGAGTAGAGGAGGCCCTACTCGCTACTAAGCAACACAAATCAACAAGAAATCATAACAACAAGCTTAAACATAATAACAAAAAAAAAAATATATAAACACTATTTTTTTTCAGATGAAGCCCAAAAAAACCTAGTGAGTCCTATTTTGTTTTGAGTAGTTTATATATGTTAAGGTATCGCATGCTACCAAGTATCTATCGTTATATTTTTATTAATTTACTATCAATCTTTAAACAAAACACACACTGTCATTGTATATAAAATACCATAAACCGGTCGTTATTCTTGCATTATATAATTCTCCTTATTTCTGTTGTATATACTATTCTCTTGTCCCTTTGTTAAAATATGTATCACATTAGACTTAAGAATAAAGATATAAAAATGAGTCTGGGTCGACTCACACTAGTAACTTCCCATTGGTGAACTTGAAAACCATAAACATATTTACCTAACTGGTGGGTGGTAGAGTATATATTACAAGGATCTCCAATATCGACAATGCTATACAATGCATATGTTGATACACTTTTAAATTAACTTAACACAACCGGTGATCGACAAATTAAATCAATTTTAACATACGCTGACAACATTTTTATTTTGGGTTCTGGCAACCCAGAAGACTTGCCCTTGCTCTTAATCGAACCGTACAAAAAGCACAAGCATGGTATCAAAAAACTGGCGATAAGTACCCGTTGAAAAAATGGAAGTTCACCATAAATGCAAAAAGAGAAATTGTCAAAACACTACATCGATAAATCTAGGCTGCTCGGCATAGCCAGTTAAAGAAAAAGCCAGAATTCTTGTTCTTATTTGCACGAAAACTTGGAGATGGCATGCTCATGCCATGTTTTTAGCTGACAAACTTAATAAATCCTTAAACTTGCTCAAAATCATATGCCAAAAATATATTTATTCTCAACTATAAACACAAAACACCAATTTCCTGTGTTCAATAATACGCTCTAACTTTCCAGGAATTCACCTTATATGGTCTCCAGGTCATGTAGGAATTCCAGGAAATGAAAAAGCAGACACAGTCGCTTGAAAAACCATGACTGTTTGACTGTAGCAAGGAGACCTGGATCAGGAAGAATTCGAGCCACAACTCAGCAAGAAGACCGGTACATTCGAATAACTGCACGTCCACCGTTACCGCCCGGGCCTTACTCAACTGCGGCAGTCAACTGGTACTCAAGTCAGTGATCAAACCATTCGCAATCGACTCCACGAAGATGGTTAACGTTCCAGAGTGCGTGTTATTCGGCCGAAACTTACACCGGCCCATCGGGCAGCGCGATTAAGGTACGCCCGTGAGCATTCAAATTGGACCATGGACAACATGAGGTCTGTACTCTTTACAGACGAATGCAAAATCAAGTTATTGAGTGATGATAAACGAGTACGCGTGTGGAGAAGGCCAGGGAACGTTTTAGCGAATCGTGCATTCACGGAAGTGACCGATTTGGGGGCCCAGTGTTATGGTATGGGCTGGAATAAGTTTGCTAGGCAGAACAGAGCTGTTTATCCTGGATGAGGGCACCGTTTTCGCCGCCAGTTACATTAAAATGGTAATGCGACCTGTTGTGATCATATTTTCACAAAGAGTTGGCGATGGGTTTGTTCTTATGCAAGACAATGCTCGCCCAAATACGGCCCGTATCACTCAAGCAATATTTCACTTTTGCAATGGCCAGCAAAGAGCCCAGATCTCAATCCCATCGAGCATTTATGGGACCAGTTAAAAAAGCCTCAAAGAAAACCACAGCAGTGTCAACACTAAACAGGAGCTCATAAACGCTTTAAAAGCCTGTTGGGAGCGCATACCCGAACAAAATGTGAAGCATCTGATCGAGAGCGTACCAGATAGGCTTGTACACTGCATACGGAGTAGAGGAGGCCCTACTCGCTACTAAGCAACACAAATCAACAAGAAATCATAACAACAAGCTTAAACATAATAACAAAAAAAAAATATATAAACACTATTTTTTTTCAGATGAAGCCCAAAAAAAACCTAGTGAGTCCTATTTTGTTTTGAGTAGTTTATATATGTTAAGGTATCGCATGCTACCAAGTATCTATCGTTATATTTTTATTAATTTACTATCAATCTTTAAAAAAAACACACACTGTCATTGTATATAAAATACCATAAACCGGTCGTTATTCTTGCATTATATAATTTCTCCTTATTTCTGTTGTATATACTATTCTCTTGTCCCTTTGTTAAAATATGTATCACATTAGACTTAAGAATAAAGATATAAAAATGAGTCTGGGTCGACTCACACTAGTAACTTCCCATTGGTGAACTTGAAAACCATAAACATATTTACCTAACTGGTGGGTGGTAGAGTATATATTACAAGGATCTCCAATATCGACAATGCTATACAATGCATATGTTGATACACTTTTAAATTAACTTAACACAACCGGTGATCGACAAATTAAATCAATTTTAACATACGCTGACAACATTTTTATTTTGGGTTCTGGCAACCCAGAAGACTTGCCCTTGCTCTTAATCGAACCGTACAAAAAGCACAAGCATGCTATCAAAAAACTGGCGCTAAGTACCCGTTGAAAGAATGGAAGTTCACCATAAATGCAAAAAGAGAAATTGTCAAAACACTACATCG
Source organism: Melangyna quadrimaculata (assembly GCA_949320155.1). Classification (NCBI taxonomy): domain Eukaryota; kingdom Metazoa; phylum Arthropoda; class Insecta; order Diptera; family Syrphidae; genus Melangyna; species Melangyna quadrimaculata. The sequence continues at coordinate 102,458,987 of OX439485.1, read as the reverse complement.
ATAAATCTAGGCTGCTCGGCATAGCCAGTTAAAGAAAAAGCCAGAATTCTTGTTCTTATTTGCACGAAAACTTGGAGATGGCATGCTCATGCCATGTTTTTAGCTGACAAACTTAATAAATCCTTAAACTTGCTCAAAATCATATGCCAAAAACACCGAGGACCACACCTAAATACATCTATAAACATAGCACAAGCGCTTATAAGAGGTGCCACCCAACACAGTTTCTCTATTTATTCGCATTGGACAAAAAGCCCAAATGATCCATATTAAAATCAACGCCTTACTGAGAAAAGCTACTGGTGCTCTACCATCTACACATATTGATGCATTGTTGGCAGAAAAAAAAATACCCCATATTTTGTTTAAACTAAAAAGAACACCCAAACCAAAAAGGTTGTTTAAAGCCTTATAGACAGCAAACATCCGTTACACCAAATATGTAGAACTGGTTGGACAATGTCCAAAAAAAAAAACGAAAATCAGAAGCGCATTATTCAATTCGATCCGTTATCTGGCTTCAATCAACCCCAACATTCCAAATGCATTTACTTACGACATCGACACAACTCCTTCGCAATTCACTAAAAGCACTATAAACATATCCATAGACCAAATGTCTAAGGAACATACCCTGCCCCTCATCTACAGGAAAAAGTTTTGCGAAATAATTACGAACGGACAATTCGATTGCATACTGTACACAGACGCCTCCACAATTGACGAGACAACTAGTTATTGTGTATATAGACACGATAACAAATGTGATAATATCATTACACAAAAACTCACAGCACCTAATTAAAGTCCATTCGTTGGAGAAGTAATGGCATTGATTGATGCATTCAAAATTCTCAATAATAAACACAAAACACCAATTTTCCATTTCCTGCGTTCAATAATACGCTCTAACTTTCCAAGAATTCACCTTTATGGTCTCCAGGTCATGTAGGAATTCCAGGAAATGAAAAAGCAGACACAGTCGCTTGAGAAACCATAAAAATGCCGTTAGAATGCATGATACCACCTTTCGCATCATCAATATTCAAAACGATCTCAAAAAATATACGACGAGAGGCAGACGCATGTTGGAACAGCTCCAAATCCTTTTTGAGACAACATAAGACAACATTAGGGCAAGTGACTTATAAAGAGTCGTGGAACCGATTACATTCAGTACTGGTCTGTCGCATAAGGAAGGACTACATCCTGTTCAACAAAGTTCCTCTCTACAAAAAGGAACCTCCTCCAATCTGCAGCTTTTGCGAAGATACTCTAACTCTAGAGCGTGTTCTACAAAGATGCACATTAACACTATTACAAAATCTTCTGGATGCAACCACTCATCGAAACAAATCATTGCTCTTCCCGCTACTAAATAAACATAAACTAAGTCAAATATAAATTGCATAGCCAAAAAACTAAAATTAAAATTAAAATTAAAATTAATTTAAAAATCTAATTTAAAAAAAAAATACAAAATGCTTTCAAGTATTATATTAAAATTTTGAATTTGAATTATATGATACATAATAAGCATTTATATTAACTATTATAACAGCCATATGGGCTCAGTGCTCCGGCGTCATGTATTCCGGACAATACAAATTTATTTGTATTGTTTTCTGTGGTAATAAATAAATAAATAACTTTGGGTTTTTGGATAATCAGTATATTGGTAGTTATAGATATAGAGATACAGGGCAAAATGTGGCATTGCCTATATTTTGTACTTTAGCTATATATAACTGTAAAATATTTTTTTTTTTTTTTTTTGTAAATAGCTTACAAAATTCTAAGAATCTTACTTATAAAACTTTTTTTCCAAACTCTTCTCGGTATGGAGGTATTAATTATTTAAGCCAATTATTTCAAAACAGACTATTGGCTAAAAAAATACAAAAAATCAGGGGAGTGTACTTAAAAAAAAACATGGTTTCAAAGAATATCTATAAAAAGGCAAAAATTAAGTGTCGTAGGCAAAATTTCGATTTCGAAGCGATTTTGATGGTAAGAATGTTTCGAATTAAAACATTTTTTAAAAGTTTTTTCTTGCCACATTTTGATTTTTAGCTTTTTAAAGTGTGGTTTTAAAAATCTCAAAATTACACAACATTTAGATAGCATAGGTAATACATTTTTGGTAAGAATTTGAAATCGATATCATTGTTTTTTTTTTTTTTTTTTCAAAATATTTTAGTTAAAAAACATTTATTAAGAATTTTAAATATATTTTTTCTGTTTTTTGCTCTAAAAAAAACTGTTTCTTGAATTAAAAAAAAAATTCCAGTTGTTGACTCCGTCATTATATGTAAACAAAAAAAGACTGTCAACTGTTTTTCTTAGTTTGAGAAAAGTGTCTGTTGTATTTCTTTTAATATTTACCCATTTGGTATTGTGTAATTATGTGTACAATAAAATTAGTCAGCTCCTTTTTAAATTGCTGTACGTTATGACAATATTATCTGTAAAATAAAATTTATCCGAGGTCGATATCTTTATGAGTTCTTGAGATTTGGTGGACGAAAAATTACCCGGAACGTACGTACATACACACATCTTGCTAAAAACGACGGATTTTGATTCTAGAAACCTCAAAACGTGAAGATATGTCAAAATTTTCAATTCGACAAATCGTACCAATTACAATAACTTCCAATAGTGAGTTAATAAAATAGTAAGTTGAATTTGAGAAGCCAAGCCGTGAAGACGTGTTTTTATAAATCGGAACTTTAGTTTTTACAAGTCGCCTATACTTCTTTCAATGAATATTCTGAAATTTACAATTGTATCCAGATAAACGCAAACAGCAGGTAGCGTCCTAGTCGTTAGCCATCTTGATTTACTACAAGTATTATCCACAAAGATGAAAAAATATTTATTTTTAGATAATTTCTATATAATGTGTTTTAAAGACAGTTTTATTTATAATAAAAAAAAAACTTTTTCACAGACAATATTCTACTTTGAAGCCTTTACTATCTTCTGATTGACAGTTCTCGTAACTGCTGATACGCCTTCTTCAAACTTCGTCCTAAATAATACATTTGCATTGTTGAACATACCATCTTTGAGAGAAACAATTATAAACTGAGAACTTGTAAAATGAGCTTTAAGCATGTTTCCGATGTTCTGAGTATGAGACATATCCAATGCCGCATCTACCTCATCCAAAATGTACAAAGGGGCTGGGGAGAACTTTAACATGGCCAGAACAAGTGACAGTGCAACAAGTGAGCGCTGGCCTCCACTCAATTCACCTAAAGAATCCTTCCACACGCCGTTAAATCCCACTTTAATTTCTAGGCCAAGTAGACTGTTATTTTGCATAACGGGATTGAGACGTGCCTGTGCACCTTGCAATAATGTACTAAAAATACTACTAAAATTTTCATCTACGACCTTCCAGGCTTTTTCCACTTTTTCTTTTTTTTTCTCATCCATTTTGCATATTATATGTTGAATCTTTTGTTTGTCCTGCTCAACAATTTTTTTTCGACGTAGCGTTTCTTGATATTGTTCTTCTTCGCGATCAAGAAGCATCATCGCTTTTAGATTAATATTTCGTTCCATTCTATCCTTCTGATCTCGCATAACATTTAATTTTACGCCGGCTTCAACAGGATCTTCTTTTGAATAGTCATACCTTGTATTTTTGGTGCCGAAAAAATCTCTATCTTCTTTAATCCAACCGTATTTTTCTTCCAAGGCTTCGATTTTGTGAAAACTATCCTTGTTCTCGTTTCGTACTTTATTAACTTCATTTTCCTTTTTTTTTATTTCAAGATTCATCTCTTGGGTTTGCTTGCCCAACTTTTCCTTCTTTATATAAACAAGCTTCAATTCTTTATTTTGAGAGTTAATTTTTTCTTTTTGATCCTTGATTTTAAGTTTGATTTCGTTAACAGCTTCAACTAAACCAGAAGATTCTTTTTTGAGTAAGTCTAAGTCGCTTTTAAGTTTCTCAAGCGTTGCAGTCATTTCTTCTAGCTGCTGTTGTGAATTTTCAGTACTTTTTTTTAATTCATCAATTTCTAACTGTAAGGTGTCGAATTGTTGTTCGTGCTTTTTCCAGTTATTCCGACTTTCCCCACTTTTAGTTTTAGCAAGTTTCATGTCTTCAGCAGCATTTTTAAGTTCCCTTTCACGGAATCCTTTTGCATCTGCCAGCTTTTCTTCTATATCTTTGACCTTAGCCGAAGAAGTTTTAAGAATTTCATTAGCTTTTAAAAGAATCTCTTCCAGCATAACTGACAAATAAAAACAAAATATCAAATGATAAAACTGTAACCAGAATTTATAGTTTTTTATTGATTTTAAATAAAAATGCAATTTTGTAGCATTTTTTGCGTGTTTTGTGACGAAATAGAATAAACAAAAAAAAAAAACATTAAACAGAACTTACCTATTTTTTCTTTGAGAGACTTGATCTCTTCTTGCTGTTGATGGAATGTTGTTTGTGCTAAACGCTGAGTACACGCATGCAGTTCATGTTGTCGCAGTTCTAGCCGTTCTTTAATAACCCTATATGCTCTAGCAAGTTTTTCAGTCGCACTTAAATTTAAAAAAGAAATTATAATTTTATTTTTTTAAATGAGGTATAGCTTTATTTAAATAACTAATAGTCTAGGCAAATTAGATTTTGGCATGGATACAACATATAGTATCCTACATTTTTGTGGGATTCGACACAAAATAATATAAACAATGAGAATATGAGGTTGCTCCCGCTCAAAAAGGTGTGATATTTGCAAGAAAGTCCATAAATCACCCCGTTCTTTGTTATTTAACTATACAGCGTGTCCCTTAATTCGTCAAAAGTATTTAAGGGCATGATTCTTGGGTGTATTCTAAGAAAAAAATTGTCCTACAGTAAGGGCATATCTCCAATTTTGATATAATTTATCGGCGATTTAAGAAAAGCCTTATTTTGGTGTACCCTGACCCATGTTAACATTAATTGCGCTGTTATTAATAACGATAGAAACGCTGTTTAGGCCTTTATTTTTAGAAGAAATACCAGCCTTTGTAACTGCGTTTAAATAAATTTTATATCTTTTCTGAGTCTTAAAATATTCAGTTTTAAGCCTGTTCCATTTTTCCTGCACATAATTTTTTGACTTTGGGGTCAATTTTCTCCAAAGAAATAAATAATTAACATGATGTTTTAATTATTTTTTTGAATGTATGTAACAATACTTAAAATAAAAGTCAGTAACAAGTTTGCCGAAAAACCCATAGATTTTGTGATGATTTGGAAAAACAGCGGCAGGTAAAATTAAAAAAAAAATTTTTTTAGCTTTAAGCTCGAAAAGCTATGAATTCAAATTATTTGTGTGGTTTTAGATAATTTTTGAAGTATGTTTTTTACTAAAACAGTGACAACGGGTGCACTCTGACATTCATTGGTTTGAATAAATAAACAAATCGGGTGGCACAACGGCTCATGAAGAACCAGGGCCTAGTGACTAACAACTCGCAACCATTCCTGTGTGCCTTTCGACACGAATGGAAGGGACCTACAATTTTATGCCGAATCCGAACGGCTAGACGAGAAGCACTTATTCGTGACAAGTGATACTCTTGGAGGATTTGTCAATTCCTCGCAAGAGGCAGTAGCCCTGAAAAAAAACTTTTTAGTTTTTAGGTGGAGAGGCTGGGAAGCGATCCCAGACCCCCAACATGACAGTCGAACGCACTAACCATTACGCTACGGGCTACTACACTACTTTGGTTTGAATACATGCTAACTTTAGTAGCCACTTAAGTTGAATTCTACAAACTATCTGCTGTTGTTGCAAAATGATTTATCAGAACTATTGGAAGACATTCCATAGGTTCAACTAGCTTCATCTTATTCCTAACTTGATGGTGCTTCAGTCCAATTTGCTCGAGAGGTTAAAAATTGACAAGACAAAGAGTAAGCGGTAATCGTTGGATAGGAAAAAGTTATTAGACATTGCGCCACCCAATTTATTAATTTAATAGATGATGAGTAAACTTAACAAAGAAGTATTTTGTATTTGCATCTGTAATACCCTACTATTTCAAGCTAAGTTACAAATTTATAATTGAGTATGGTATTATAAGCTTCCCATATGCAAAATTATAACTTTCGTTTTTTTTTCAATTTTGTGTTCTAATTTTTTGTAAAATTTTCTACACAGAAAAATGTTTTTATAAAATATCCCATGTTCTTATACTACAACAAATAAATATAAACAAATTTTCAAATAAATTTGGACATACTAACAAACAGTTTCACAGTAATAGTAGTGCCACTTTGATAGGATACAGAATGCCAATTTTCGCAGTGCACACTTACCTGAATAAGTTGCACTTAAGTATTCTGTGTTGGGCACTTAAATGTAACTTACGCGAAAATTACCAACAAGTACCAATATGCAAAACTTAAGTGCAACTTATTCCGGTAAGTGTTCATTGTGGATCTGAACCTGAACCTTAGAAACAATACTGATGATCATCAGATTTTCATCAAAAAATTGTGTCAAGACGAAAAGTGAAAAATATGTAATAATTCTTTTAAAATAAATTAATTTTACGAAGGTTTTTATATAGTATACTGTTTAAGAAATCATTCACACACCAATAGCAAAATTAACTAAAAACTCAAATAAATAATAATATGTGTGTTTCTTATGAGTTTTTATTTCATATTATGATTGAAGAAATCGCAAAACCGCACTGGGTCCACCATTATTCTTGGAGTTTGACAAATGCGCAGAACTGTACACAATTAAAACGCTAATGACATTACCTTTAATATAATATATGTATGTACATTGGGTTTAACTTATACAAAGTTCAAAAATTAATTTGGATAGTTTCTTTTTTTTTTAATTAGCGACAACAGAATGTACTCACGTCAACTCTTGGTCCACAGCCTGCAAATCAATATTGCGCGTTTGAATTTCATTCTCTAAATGCTTAATTTCGGCCAATTCTTGAAGAATATTTCCTCCTTTAGGCTTTGATCCTCCAGAAAGTGTACCTTCCGGGTCTACAACATCTCCTTCTAAGGTAACTGATCGGCAATATATTTGGCGATGATATGTAACCTATATTTTAGTTTTTCAAAATAAACAAGCATATATTTTAAAAGATCAGACTAAATTTATGTATGCGAACGCAAGCTTCAAGATCATTTTGTGTTTATCTAACAAAAGCGATCATGTCCATTTAATTAAATTCGCAGTGCTTCGCATTGCAGTCTTTTCATTCACTATTTCCATAATATGAATTCTAGATATTTCAAAATATGTTTGGCTTTTGGCTATTTTGTATTTTTGTTTACTCGATTAAAATATCTTAATTTCACTTACTTGCTTAGCGACATTGAGATCTCTGCAAATAAGAGTTTGTCCAAACACAAATTTCATGACAGGGTCAAAATAATTGTCATATTCAATCAGTGCAAGCGCTGAGTTTACATTTTCTTTGCCCACCTAAAAAAAGAAACGTTTCGAATTTGTATTTAAAAGATAAATTTAAAAAAAAATTTAGTCTGGCCCAATAATAATATAAATGTGAAAGTGTGTTCGTCGGTCTGTTTGTTCCACTTTATCTAAGAAACTACTGAAATGATTGTTATGAAAATTTGTAGAGCGAGAGCTAGGAAGGAGGGATTGAACATAGGCTAATAATTTGTTTTTAAAAATTTAAAACAGTGCAACAAAAAACAATTAAAATGCAAAAAAAGGATTAAGATGAAAATTGTGAAGCGATACGCAATAGTTTAGAATATGAGATGGACATTAGTTAATGGAGATGCTTAATTTGGAGTCACCATTTCAACTTTTCCATCCGGTTTTCAGTGGTTGACTGTGAATCGATTGGATCATTGAATTTTGAAAACAAAAATAGTACCTGACAGAGTAAGCTTTTGAAAAATAATTAGTTTTAAATTTTTGTGTTATTTTTTTTTTTTGAAGTGAAACTTCTTTGGGCGCGTTGAGAGTGAAATTTCAAGGTTGAATTTCTGTGAAACGAAAAAGTGTAACGCCACATGTGCAACGCTGAGATCATTGATTAGCTAAGTGGTGGGAGGTAGAGTAAAAGTAAAAAATTTTATTGATAGGCTAATATATTTTATATTGCAATAAGTTTGGATGTTTTTGGTGGATAGATAATGAAATTCTAAGAATCTTACTAGTTTAAGATTTTTGTCTTTCTCCTACTGGTATGGAGATTTAAATTAAAAAAAATTGAATTAAATCAGGAGAGTCCGCTTAAAATATATATGGTTGCAAAACACATAAAACCAAATTAAAGTTGTCATATACAAATTTTTGATTTTGCAGAGATTTTGAGTGTAGGAATTTTTGGAAATAGTCGGAAAACCTACTCAAATAAACTGATTTATATCTTTTAAATGTTCACCTTTTTTTATTTTAAATATTCACCATTATTATTTAATTTTCAAGTTTACAACCCCAACCCATCGATCATCTTTATATAGAAGTGTTCTGCGTCTTACGCATATAAGCTTAATATCCCCATACATATCGAGATTTTAAGATCGCCAATCTTCAGCCACGAGTACTGAGTTACACGCGCGCTTTTTTTTTCAAAGTTTTAAGTTTGAAAATTAATTTTTCGGAAACTGTTCACTAAAGTGTTGGATTCAATAAATTTTGGTTTTATTTTTTCGAAATAAAAATGTGAGTTTTTATTTTTTTTTGTTTAATTAAAAGTATTTCTTTCATTTATAGTAATTTTCTCTCATATATAAGTAGTACTTTCAATAATATTTTAAATATAAAAAGTTGAAGCTATACGGAGACTTTTTTGATTCAGTGTATATGTATTTGTAAAACTCTGAAACAAGGAAATTCTAGAGTTTATCGGTAAAATTTTGAATTTTTCACCTTAGGGTTCGTTTGGTCGCCAGGCAGCCGACTTTCAAATGCAGGCCACCAAAGGTACAGTTGTCCAAGAAAAACAGTTTCAAGTAGTCCGGAATGAATTATGGAAACAAAACGTTTTGGCTTTGATGTTTAAAAAAAAAAAAATATTTCATTTGTGTTTTTTATATAAATTGTTCAAAGAGTATGTGAATCGTGTTCTTCAAGAAAAAAATATAAAATTAAATATTTTATATTAAAAAAAGATTAATTAAAAAAAAAGAAATTAACTACCATGGTCCAAGAAAATTAAATCCGGAGTCTACGTATTATTATTATTAGTTTTATACAAATGTAATTAATAGCAACAAAACATGGTTTTAAAGCCATACCTGACGAGATTATCAGCTAATAGTCTAAGAGCCCACAGCAAATTTTGGGAGTGGATTGATAACCAAAATATGAGAATGAGGGTTTGCAGGTGCATATATCGTGGTATCGAAAACAATCGTCTGGCAGGTTTCTTTTTTAAGCATTTGGCGGGGGTAGGGGTTTGAAAACAGCGATTTTACAATTTATTTTGTCAGAGGTATTACTACTTCAATACATTTATAAAATATATCGGATTTCTGCGGAAGGATCTTTAATAATGTATAGCATGGTTTGTTTTTGAATATAGTTTTTCTCGAATTCCGTTGAAGAGTAAATAAGGAATGGTGGGACATCTCTGCTGTTTAAGGATTACAATTTATTTGAATCATAAAAGATTATGAAAGTTCAGGGCTACTGCCTCTTGCGAGGAATTGACAAATCCTCCAAGAGTATCACTTGTCACGAATAAGTGCTTCTCGTCTAGCCGTTCGGATTCGGCATAAAAATTGTAGGTCCCTTCCTTTCCATTCCTGTTGACAGGCGCACACAGGAATGGTTGCAAGTTGTTAGTCACTAGGCTCTGGTTCTTCACGAGCCGTTGTGCCACCCGATTTATTAAATTTATTATTTTTTTGTAATTTTAGTTGGAAAATAAGGAAATACTTTTTTTTCACCACCCATATGGCAAATACTTTTTTCAAATTGGTAAATATTAACAATACCGAGTTTAAGATAATTTGGCTTAAAAAATGAAAGATAGCATTTTTAGAAACACCCTATTTTTAACATATACATAATTTTTTTTCTAGAATTACACGCTTTACTTCTTTTCGTGATTTAAATAAAAACTAGGGAATCAGTTTTTTTTGCGCCAACTTTATAGTAAATGGGGTTTTCCGCAAACTGAATTCATGCGTATTTTGAGTGAAAGTAAAATAGGCTTTGCAATAAAATCAAATTCAAATATAATGTATGTTTTAGTTTAGTTAGTTAAGTTTTTATTTCTTTGACAGCAGTACCTTGGGTCCGCCTACCAAATGCGGGCCATCCAAGGTACTGCTGTTCAAGAGGAATTGCTGAAAAAAGTCCGGATTTAAATTAAAATATTTTAGACTTCTACTAATGCCACTGACAAATTCAAATTTTGCAGGTCGTTCTGGAATCTTCTTGTTTCGGAGTTTTATCGTAACATACATACATATTTCGCGAAAAAAAAAAATTAAAATAATATAAGAGTATTTTCATAGTAGGGAGTCTCTGAAAAATAAATGTCCGTCTTAAATAAAATTAGAACTGGGGGGTCATTCCGTAATTTTAAAAATGATTATCGACAAATCGATAATCGTGAGCGTGATCGTGATCGTGATCGTCATCAATTTGCTTCACGTAACTCAATCAATATCGTCTCGACAATTGTTTATTTTAATCACAGTTTGAGAATATTTGAAAAACTAAATTTCGATTTCATAAATGACAATTTTGCAGTTTATTTTGTTTTATTGTCTGTTTGGATCGACCGTAAGATTACCTATCTCATCGCGGCTTGCAAAAAATGGACTTTAATTGATAGCTCTAGGCTACATGATATCAAAACCGGTGGTCCGTTAAAGTTTTTCAGGTGACATGGGTTCGAAAAATGGTAATTTCCGGTGCCATATTTGATGACTAACCTATCTCATAGGTGCAGTCACAAATGGGGTATCAAATGAAAGCTAGGTCTGTCCTCTTTACGAAACCAGTAGTCGAACAGTTTTTTTCTGGTGATTACCACCAGTCCGACCATTTTTATAACAACAGGTGTTTTTTTTGCACTTTGCGTCTTTTGTATTGAAAACTATAAAAAGTGGTATCAAAAAATAGCTAAGTCATTTTTTTATGCTAATAATATAAGTTGGATAAATAGAGTCTGCTAGGTAGTGGTACAGTAACTATATACATTCACGTATGCATCAAATCTGGTTTTTCTGATTTTTTGCTGAGTTCTTCAGGACATTGGCCTAGCCGATGCGTTTTTCGCAAAAACTATCGATTAAAATAAGTTTATTTAAAAGGAAAATTCAAGAATGGGTTTCTGGGTTCAAGATAAGCTATAGGAAAATATTGTGGGTGTTACCATTGTCTTTCAATAGTGTTGTTTGAACGTTAAGTCATTCTTTTATATAATTCCCCTCCCATTTTAACGGGGGTATATAGACCCCCCTTCCGGTATGATTGTCCTATTATTTTGGCTCAACCTACACGCTCCAGTTCTTTGATGCATTTATGTCAACCATTCTTTATTTTCCATTATACTGTTCGTTAATACTACTTGTTATATTTTGTTTTTTATCGCTAAATTTTGAAATGCTGTATTTTGAAAACCATTCGGTCTACAGAGATGGTTTTGGGCTCAAATTGGAGCAAAGTGGGTTACTTTTAAATCGTAGGACAATGTTTTTATTTAAAATTACTTCTATAGGACTAAAATCACCAATAACTGAAAAAAGCGCGACAAAATCGCGTTTTTTTTCGATTATTGACCATGGATATTAATTTCTCAAAAACTATCGATTAAAATAACTTTATTTCAAAGGAAAATTCAAGAATGGGTTTCTGGGTTCAAGATAAGCTATAGAAGAATATTGTGGGTTTTACCATTGTCTTTCAAAAGTGTTGTTTGAACGTTAAGTCATTCTTTTAGATAATTGCCCCTCCCATTTAAACACGCTCCAGTGCTTTGATGCATTTATGTCAACCATTCTTTATTTTCCATTATACTGTTTGATAATACACTTGTTATATTTTGTTTTTTATCGATAAATTTTGAAATGCTGTATTTTGGAAACCATTCGGTCTACAGAGATGGGTTTGGGCTCAAATTGGAGCAAAGTAGGTTACTTTTAAATCGTAGGACAATGTTTTTATATAGGACTAAAGTCACCAATAACTGAAAAATGCGCGACAGAATCGCGGTTTTTTCGATTTTTGACCATGAAGCGGTCGACGCTTGAGGTCGAAAACTTAGGTTATTTACTAGGCCATTATCCAGACAACTCAGCAAAAAATCAGAAATACCAGATTTGACACAAAAGGTGCCTTACATACAAACGACAAGGTTACTGGACTATAGGTCCTTCAAGAGTATTTTTGGAATTTGTATAGGCATCAAAAAAAATCATTTTTAATTACATTTTTACCCATTACTAACCTATAGGTCATTTGGATTTCAAAATATGGGGTATCAAACAAAAGCTTAGACTATTTTCTTTATCAAACTAGAGGTCAAACAGGCTTATATTGGATTATACCACCAGTCCGACCACTTTTATGAATTAGGATATTTTTTTTTTCACCTAGCGTTTTACATGTTAAAAATATCTAAAACCATATCAAATATTTACAAAAGTGGCACTAGAACATAGCTAAGACTGTCTTCTATGCTTATAATATCATCATAATATCATTACCTTAAAGCACACATGTGCATTTTAGCTGTTTTTGGCAAACTCAAAGTAAAGTTTTGGTACGTGAGCTTTAGTGGAGCTCAATTGGCTTTGATATTTAAGTAAGTTACGGCCTGATACCTCTGTAAAAGTTTAAAAATGAAAAATAAATTATACTTGAACCGATTTTCATTTTATTCATGATAGAATAAAAATAGGCATGGACATAGCACTTTTGTGCACGATGCCAGTTGTTCGAATAGGACATAGAATACAATTTAGTTCCGAAACCGCTAACTTATTACTTGTCGACACACATGTTCAGTCTTCAGCCTTAAACAATAACATAACCGGGTGATTGAAGACGATGCGAAACCAGCCAGTGAGTGATTTTAACTGTCGACATTTTGATAGTCGACATTTTGAAATGCTTTATTTTGGAAACCATTCGGTCTACAGAGATGGTTTTGGGCTCAAATTGGAGCAAAGAAGGTTACTTTTAAATCGTACGACAATGTTTTTATATAGGACTAAAACCACCAAAAACTGAAAAAATGTCAATTAAAATCGATATTTTGAAAGTCGACATTTTGAAAATCGCATTTGAAAAACAAGGTCTAGTTTTTTTTCGATATTTTGTTCAGTCGGTCTTTTAACCAGTCGACATTTTTTCAGTCGAGATTTTTAAAGTCGATCTTAAGAAGTCGATGTTTAGGAAATCGACATATCGTACCCAATTCGTGATGAACAATGTAGGGAAATGGTTTTTTCCTGCTCATTTCATTAAAAGAGTTGTACTCATTAGGGGAGTATAACTATTTTGACTTGTAAGTTGCGAGCTCTTTCGATTGTTACATGAATGCTGTCCGCTTCGAGGTAGCTATACATGTCCAAAGTTCCAAGTATTTTAAATCAAGCGTTTTGCAGATTCCTACTAGCAAGAACATTCTTAGAAGCAAGGACATTCCTAGAAGCAAGGACATTTTGATTTCGTTTCTGTCCTCCACAAGAATCAGTATATAAAAACAGGTAGTGCACAAAAGTGCTATGTCCGGACATAGCACAAAATGCGAAATATAAAATGGACATAGCACACAATGTTGGACATAGAACAACTGTTTTCTTCCCAATAATGGAAGAGTGGACATAGACATTCGCCTTTATTGCAAATCTAAGCAATTTAGAACTTCTGTTGGACAAAGGACGTGTGTGCATATAAAAATATTGATTCTCACCTTTCTATTGGTATCACTATCTCAAAACACCAAAAAATGGACATAGCACATGTGTGCATTAATGTATCGATATGATTTGGAAAGTCATCAGCCTGCTTACCCAGTGCACTCCAGTTTTTAAAACATATTTTTACTAAAAACAACAAGATTTTTTGTAAGTCCTGTTTTTGGCGGTGCACTGACCCCTAGGTTCTCCGCATTTCGACAAATGAGGTATCATATTGAAGCTAAGACTATTTTCTTTAAAGAAAACTAGTGGTCGGACAGACTTTTATTGGAGTGTACCACGGGTCCGACCACTTTTATGGAGTTTTTTGTTTACTTTGCGTTTTAGTTCTTAAAATATACCTAATCTCATATCAAATATTTACGAAAAAAATATCAAACAAATGGCTAAGGCATCCTTATATTCTTAACAAATAAATTGGACACACACAAGCATTTAACATTTGAGTAAACCTTAAAAAATATCGGAGAAATCTATTATTTAATGATTACTGACTTAAATTGAGTTGGTTTACTTGGCAAGTTTTTTTTATTACCTAATGACTCAATTTTGAAAAGAAAACTTGCCAAGTAAACTAACTCAATTTAAGTCAGTAATCATTAAATAACAGATTTCTCTGATATATTTTAAGGTTCTTCCATATAACTCTACTTAAAATATTTGATATTTAACATTAATAAACTTAGAACTTGGCGTACTTTTAGATCTCACTACTTTTTACGGCTGACTTGTTACGCAAAGGTTTTTGTATATAAAAGAACTTGGCTCCTTTTTTAACATTTATGTTTTTGTTGTGATTTCACTACTTTTTGCAAAGATTCTTTTTATCAGAAAAGTGGGTGGATGAAACGCCCCTGCATACAAAAGTTCATGATTTCAACTTTTTCTTTGTATACCCACGTCTTAAAACTAACCACTTTACAAAATTTCATAATCCTGCACAAAGCGGAAGTGCTCTCAATATGTTTAATATTAATTCTGTGAAAATGGGTGGTTGCCACGCCCACTGAATGTAAAATCTCAAAGTTTTAATTTCCCCTTTGCCTTCATGTCAAGTCCTATCGCTCTACCAAATTTCATCACTCTACGACAATCAGAAGTTCTCTACATAGTTGATATCAATTCCGAGAATATGGGTGGGTGCCACGCCCCTGAATGGATAATTTAAAATTTTCCAATATTTCCTTTGTACTGACCACATGATCTACCAGTTTACCAAATTTTATTTTTCTGCAACAATCAAAAGTGATCGATATAATTAATAACAATTCTGAGAAAATGGGCGGATACCACGCCCCATGAATGTTAAATATCAAATTCAAAAGTTAAGCCTGTTTGCAGTTCAAGTTCTACCGTTCTACCAAATTTCATCATTCTACGACAAACAGAAGTGATCAAATTAATTGATATAAATTCTGCGAAAATGGGCGGATGTCGCGCCCTCTAAATGCAAAATCACAAATTTTAAAATTTTGCATTTGTTTGCACCAGAAGAGCTCCTCATAATTGATATAAATTCTTATTCAAATGGGCGGATGCCACGCCCCCTGAATGTAAAATCTCAAATTTTAAAATTTTCCCTTTGCCAGCACTCTAAGCCTACCGTTGTACCAAATTTCATCGTTCCACGATAGTCAGAAGTGCTCCAAATAATTTATATCAATTCTATGAAATGGGCGGATACCACGCCTCCTGAATGAAAAATCTTAATTTTTTTCCTCTGTATACACCACAAGGCCTACCGTTGTACGAAATTGCAAGATTATACGATGACGGGAAGTGCTCGATAATTTTGATGATCTTTTAGTGAGTCAGTCAGTTACGGTTTTTGCTAATTTTGCAGTCTTATATATTGGGAACCACTGATGCTAAAGAACTGAAATTTGGTGGGTTGACTAAACCTGGTGAGCTTAGCAAATGTTGTGAGTTTGAAGTTTCTGGCTTTATTGGCACTGAAGTTAGAGGGGGGGTCGAAAATCGCCTGAGTTTGATCATGTAAAAAGGGTGTAGTGCCAGAACTTGGCTGGGCACTACCGTGCCCTTTGATAACTTTTATTAAAAAAAATATTTATTTACTTTGTTCTTACCTGTTGAAAATTATCAATAACGATTTAAAAAAGTTACGTTAATGGTATCAACAAATAGCTTAGCATGCTATGCTAATTATAATATGAAAAGCCAACAACGTGCCTTATCTTGCCCAATAGCCACATTAATGTAAAAAAGTCACAAAAAATGTAAAATGAACATATTTCAGATTCTGGAAGCTTTTTTTTTGATTTTTCCGAAATTGAAAATTAAAAATTAATTCAAAGTACACTGTGTTTACAAAAAAGTATACACTTAGCTCATGAGAACACTAGGTTTTTGGTGTATATTTACTTTTGTCGAAACATAATGTCGTTCTTTTCAAAAAAAAAAATATTTATTTCTCTTTTCCTCTCGGCTGACAATAAATCACGATTAAATGAATTAAAATTTAAGAAAAAATTTAGTATCATACGGGCTTAATTGATGAAATAAAGTAAAACTAAAACTACTGAAAAATATTTGATATGGTTTAAGATATTTTTAACATGTAAAACGCAAGCTGAAAAAAAATATCTTGATTCATAAAAGTTTCTCGTTTAAGCTTCATTTAATTATGAGTTTAGAGATGGCAATGTAGTAGATGTAGTAGCCCGTAGCGTAATGGTTAGTGCGTTCGACTGTCACGCTGGAGGTCTGGGATCGCTTCCCAGCCTCATCCACCTAAGAACTAAAAAAGTTTTTTTTCAGGGCTACTGCCTCTTGCGAGGAATTGACAAATCCTCCAAGAGTATCACTTGTCACGAATAAGTGCTTCTCGTCTAGCCGTTCGGATTCGGCATACAATTGTAGGTCCCTTCCATTCCTGTCGAAAGGCGCACACCGGAATGGTTGCGAGTTGTTAGTCACTAGGCCCTTGTTCTTCATGAGCCGTTGTGCCACCCGATTTTTTTTTTTTTAGAGATGACAAACAATGAATCCACGTGGCTTACATCTAAACGATACGGGAAAGGCCAAAATTCAAGACTTTCGTTTAAGTATCCTAAGATGTAGGGCTATTCTTAGGAAAATTTCGAGATCGGGTCGTTTTTCCGTAATTTCATACAAGATCCAGAATCTTACGGAACGAAAATAAGACCGGGGGCCCGCAGATGCTGACACGTCGCGATAATAGCCGAACAATCAATGCTGCATCTAATTCGGTGCATTTTTTCAGGGTAATACGTTACGATTTGGGGTTAGGCGTTTCATTTTCGACGGCTTTTCATACTTTCATACTTTTAAGCAGTGGAGTGATTGTTCGGGGCAAAATGGCGCCAGCTCCAAATCTGACAATAGCCCATAAGCAAAAAATATTGGAACTTGCCCGCTTAAACATGGACCGCAATTGGAAAAGCGTAAGTAACATTTTATCATTTAACGCTTTAACTCTTCTTATTTCAAAAATTTATTAATATCACAATCTGGTGCTCGACTATGAACACTTGTGCTTCATATGCGGGGAATCCGCAGAAAATTAGTCGCAGGAGAGAGGTAATCAGGTAGTAAAACTTCACTGAATCGCGCTTTAAAATTTTTCTTAATTGTGCAGTAATACAGACTCCAAAACAAAATGATATACCCGAAAAATTAATTTGCGTATGCAGCCTTAAATAAATTTCTAATATTTGGTACTCTGGCAAAATTGATTGGTGGGTCCAATTAGAAAAGCCGTTTTACATAAGAAAAGCGACAAACTAAAAGTTAAATCTTAAAAACGGTTTTAACAAAGAGAAAATTAACTATAGCGAGCCCAAATCAAGATATTTAGCTAAGATCTCAGATTAAATAAAGATGATTTCGAGCCCAACAAACTTGTGTTAGAAAGTTTTTCAAATTTTTGATTGAAAATGGACTAAATTTAGGAAAACAATAAGTTTTGTTTTTTGTTGGCCTGTAACTTTTTAAATATTATCAATAACGACAAAATGTTTAACACATAAAATAGGAAATTTTATTCTACGCATTTTATGTTCCTCAATTTTTTTTTTTTTGTAGGACTAATATGAACCGAGATATTTAGTAAAAACTAAAATCCAAGATGCCGGCAAAACGGTAAATAATACGAATGCGAAAACTGAGATTTATCATATTCGATCAACTCTCTATCGAATAAAACAACAAAATTGGGGGTGGTACAAACTGCTGGGTCCCTCATATAAAATTTTATAATTGCACTGGACTTTAATGTGTAAAAATGTAATTAAAACAATTTTTTTTTGCTGCCTATAAAAATTCCAAAAATACTCTTGAAGGACATACCTGAGCAGACTTTTTTTATCCAACTTATATTATTAGCATTGAAAAAGATCTTTTTTTTTGCAGTACGCGCACTTAAGGGGTTTTTGATACCCTTAAATTGTTAAATTAAACACAGTGCGAGCGTTAGGAAAACCGGGAAGGATTAAAGAGGAGATGCCGATGCACATTGGTTTTGAACCTTTGAATATCGAAATGGAAGGGAAAAATAGAGCCGGGTAAAGCAGACATTACGTCCGAAGTTGGGCTCAAGGGTAAACTGATGTGCATTCCTAAAAGTACCAGTATTACGGTTAAATTCTTTAAGGGGAGGAATGCAACTGGCTATTTCATTAAAGCACTGCTTATGAAAATAACGGTAAAACAACGAAAGACATGAAACATTGCGGCACACTGTTGCGCCTTTTTGCAAAAGTGGTTGCAAAATTACATTTTTGGGTGTGCTTAAAATCCAAAACTAATTTATTTAATGGATTAGGGAATATTGGAAGCTTCAAAAGCAGAAAGAAATTTTAAAATCGGTCGAAGGATTCGGATGATTCAGGTAGTCAAAGTTTCCTTATTTTTAAAATCAAAGAAAAAATATTTTTTTTTTTATGAAAAGTTTCAGAGATTCGGCGTTAAAATGTAAAAACCTAGTTTCAAAATTATATTTTTTTTATTTGTGCTTGTAAAAAGGACCTTTTATGTTACAATTATGATTTATTGGAAAATTTTAAGATTTCCCGAAAACTGTGTTTTTGACTCAATTTTTTGACTTTAAGTTGAGTTATAAAAAAACCCTTAAGAGTCCTCGGTCTAAACTCAACGGAAATTAAATCTTTGAGTATTTCTTAAACATTTACCAAGAAAATCAGCTGCCAGTTTTTGCCTATTTGCGGTTTAGAGAGATTTTATTAAAAAAGCAATTCCTTAAAAATGCAAGTGGTCATAAAAATATTATGTTTACATGTAAAAATGTATTCTAAACTCCATATAATAAATATTTTATGGTCCCATGGTCATTTTTTGACTACCTCAAATATGAAGAATTAGGACTAAATATGGCAAGTTAGTATTTTTTAATGATAAGTCAGGTAGTTTTCGTGATTTGTTAAAATCTACTCATTTTTATGACAGATCAAGAACCTGTTGTGTTCTTGTAAACCACGAACTATTTTTAACGATGATTGACGGAAAAGTGTTGAATGAAATCACTGAAACAAAGTCTACACGGTCATCTCCCATTTGCAAAAGAACGCAAAAATACTTCAACAATGAAGAACAGTCAACAAATGATGAGCATAATTACGAATATGGATAGATAGATAATATAATTTTATTTTCCGTTTAAAATTTTAACAAAAACATGATTAAACTGGTATTCAAAATTATGTATGACAATAACTTGTTTTTAAGTCGTCTGTCAGGTTCAAAAAAATATTAATTAATTTTAATCTAGCAAAGCTAAGCAAGTTTTAACTAAATTCGTTTATTATTAATATTAAACTGCGATATTTAAGCGAGTCTTTTAAAAATTTGTAGAGGTTTGGGT